>CM044433.1:19941395-19998187 GCA_024363595.1 Xenopus borealis | reverse complement strand
CATGCAAAAGAATAAGAAATCAGGAAGGGGGCAAATAGTTTTTCACACCACTGTATGCCCTAGCCAGTTCAACTGCATTCGTGAAATGAAGGTTCCCTTGATATAAAGTGTTTGGATTTCCCTCATGTTTCTGACCACTTAGGTCTTCTGAAGTGCAATGGTTCTTCCCGCAAGAACAAGGCAATCTTAAAAAGATATATGTATCCATCTCCCAAGCTTTTTAAATAAATTGTGATGGACTGGCTGTGCAACACTGCCCATTTTGGTGTATTCCACGTTATAAAACAAAGTGGTTATAAATCTAAACCGCTTTACAAGAGCTTCCTATAGCCATTTAACACTTGGCGTGAGCGTTCAGGCTATGCATTAAACTAAAGTAACAGCAATAAAGGCTTTGTGTCTCTCTCCATATTGCCCGGGATAAGAGATATATGGCTGGGATGATAAAACTTGTCTTGGGAAATGGACGTCGAGCCTGCATCAGCTGCAAACTCCAACACCATAAAAAGCCTTTAGTGCTATCACTAAGTGGAACTGATGAATAAACATATACAATGAGTACAGTGTAACTTTATAGAACTAGAAGTGTTGCTACAATTAATCTCAAAGCCATGACCCCTCCTCACCCATGGTAGGACTGTGTGCTTCTGCAAATATAGCATGCTGTCCTCCTGGTTTCTTTAATAGGATAATATGAAGAAGAGAATGGATGGGTAGGCTTTGAAGCAGGAACAGAGCTCACTAAAAATAACAGAAAATGCCAACCAATCAGTACGAAGCAAATATGGCTAAAAATTTATGAACTGTGAGTCCGAGTATGATCACCCTTAGCATGTTGGAGGTTGTGTGACGTCATATTATGGCTGACTGTATGATACACCAATGAGTCCATGTATATGTAAGCCCTTGGTGGACACCAAAAATGGGGCTTGAACTGAAAAAGACTTGACCAAGGCCTGACAATTAGCTCAAAGTGGGCATGGGTTTGGATCTTGACATTGAAGATAAGTCTATCTGGATTCTATCTGGATTCTGGAGTCTGGATTCTAAGTTTGCTCAAGCCAATACAACCTAGCTATAGGGACCCTCAGTTAAAAAGACACCTTTAGCTAGGGCCCCCTAAACTGAAGAGACACACTGAACTAGAAATTCTATGCCTTCCATTTAATGTATGCAGTGGTAGCCTTATCTTGACTGTAGCCTGTCTGTGGAACATGAAGCACAAGGCTGGCATGGGTTCGGCTCTTGAGATTAGTTTTCTAATATCCCCATGAGGACAGGTCTATCTAGTCTGAATTCCAAGTATACTCAAGTCAGTGCAGCCAAGCTAAAGGGGCCTTCAATTAAAAGAACCTGTAGAGAACGTTGCACCTGAAGCCAGAAAGCAAAAAGATTTTTATTGGCTCAATATTTCAAACCCCCCACAGAGGGGGTATATATGTATATATATATATATCCTCAGTAAATACTCCGCACTCCAAGGTCTCGTGTAAAAAGCAACAAAGCTTGTGTTTATTCCCTCAACGTTTCGGTCTCCATATTGGAGCCGTCTTCAGGAGAAAAAAAATATATATATATATATGTGTGTATGTGTGTATGTATGTATGTATGTATGTATATGTTTATGTATATATATATGTATGTATGTATGTATGTATATATATATATATATATATATATATATTTTTTTTTATTGAGGGTTGGGGTGGTTTAGCGTCGGGTGCACAACACTATTCCAAAAATCTAACCAGTTGTGCAAAAATACAGAAGCAAAATTGTAAATTGGGTGCACTGGTTTTGGCATAGAGAGTGGATAAATGCACTGCAATGGGATGCTTATTGCCACATTAACAAGTGGTTGGTCTCTGCATAACTAAATTCAAAGGGTTATCCACCATTTACTTTCACAAGTATCCATTTGCAAGGGACCACAGCCTGCCAAGGAGGTACATCAGCCATGGTTTGACACTGCTGCTAAGAAACAGGAATCACATCAACATAAGTGCCTGGAAGGCCATATTGCCTATTTCCTATTCAGAAAGTTCTACCTCCTGAGCCTTCAGATACCTGAACCTGAATAGCTTCACTCACACATAATCAATTGTGCAGTGTCTGTGATCTTTAGGACCCTTCTAAGGTTTCGCTGTACATTAAAGCCGACTGCCTAATAAGCCCCTTTGTATGTGCCAGCTTTACCAATTTCACGCTCATTTGTGGCAGGCTGAGCTGGACAAGTTCAGGGTTTATTAAGGCGGCTGACTCAGGTTCTACTGAAGTGCCAGATGGGCCTGGTCATATAAACTACACCGTGGCTAATGAATTTAAATCTCCCTTCTCTTTCTTTTGTTTCCGCACAGCTGAGACCACGGGGGAGAAGAGTGGAAACTGGGACGCGCTGCTAACGTGGAGACAACAGGAATTTACCCTTGAAATCCAGGGGCTTAAAATCATTTCGATCAGTTTCATTTCAAGAATAACAACATAAGGAGCAAGCTACTGACCAGCCACCTCCTAAAAGTAACATCATAACCCATGGGTGTTTCTTCAGCCTGCTGTTGGACTGCAACTCCCAGAAGTTACTGACATGAGGGAAGATGTAGCTGAACAAGAGCAGTAAGGACCCAGCTTAGGCCTCACTGTTACTTTTTACTTTTCTAATATATAAGAATGATCTCATGTAAAAATACTACAGGCATCCTAGATAGAATATATAAGGAGAGGGCTCCCTCTTGTGGTCAGTTCTGGAATTGACAATGCTCTTTCTTACATAGGAAGCAGTGGCCAATCAGAATTGTGTGCAGTTCAGTAACACAACCAATCAACTTTTGATAAGAAAGCAATAAAGGATGGTTGCCAATTTATTTGTAATCATTAGGAGGGACACTTGTGGGTCAGGCAAAAAAAAAAAGTTTGCCGATTGAACTTCATGAACTTTGGGTGCCAGCGCAATAGTACAAACCGGCAAATGCATCCTACTGTGCATGTGCCGCCAAGCGCCGACGGAAGATGACGTTGCTGTAGAAGATGGCGCCAGGGAACCTGGCTGGAGGGGACCCTAGGGCCCAACGATCGGATCAGCCCAATATCTCCCATATCAGGGAGAGATCCGCCAAGCGCCGACGGAAGATGAATCCATGATCCACAGATCTCACCATGTATGGCCACCTTTTGTCTATCAAAAGCAATGTAAGGAATAAAAATGCACTCCAGCACCATCTAGAGGCAGGCCCTATTCATTAGAAATTATAAAAGTTGTCAAGAAGTGAAATCCTGATGGCTTCATCTTTTAGGAATGCAAGAGGACACAAAACTCACAATGTTCTAAAAAATATAATGTAACAGAAAATATATTTTAAATAACAAAGAAACAAAATACGTGTGAATAGAGAAGACATTATAAGAGTAAAACATGAGAGCACTTCATTACATGCCGGACTCACCCAACTGGATGTAGTGGGGCTCACTTTTGACACCAGATCCTGCTCCTGTGCTGGCTGCCACCTCCACACTGTATTTTATACCAGGGACTAAGGACGGGATAACCACGGAAAGGGTAGAGCCATCGACGGTCTTGTTTATGTGATAGCGACTCTCATTGCCCAGACACCAGACCTTCAGAACAAATGTAGATAAGGGAGGATCAATGTGTGGCTTAGCATAAATAAACTGATATCAGTGGGGCTTTTTTAAACATCCATAGCAACCCATCACTGATTAATTACCCCTTTTTAGCAAACAATGAAAGCTAAAAGTTGACTGCTATGGGTTGCTGCCCAAGTACCAATTAGCCCAGTGTTGATGAATGAGCCCCAGTATTTATGGAATCCACATCCTGCATGGCTAATTAGCAATTCATTTATATGCATGCTGCAGACTGAACTGATTTGCAGCCATGCATCATGCATCTAAATGAATTGCTAAATAGCCATGCAGGCTGTGGATACCATATGTTCTCGGTATTAAAGAGGTGAGGTGGCAACCCTACTTCCTGCAGCTATTTTTCCTCCTTATATTCATACAATCGGATCTTTGTATCTATAGCCAGCATCGGGGCCGGATTTACATAGAGGGCGCCCCTAGGGCCGCTGATGTTTGTCACCCCTTTCCACTCCCTTTTATTTGCTCAAATTTGTATCATCTGGACAGAGCAATGGGAATTGCCATACAGGAAATTTTAATTTGTGAACAAATGTGGGTGTGGCTGGGAAACATGCCACCCCCGAAAATCCTGACGCCCTAGGCCCGGGCCTAGGTCGCCTCTCCACAAATCCGGGCCTGGCCAGTTTAACTGGAATCCACTGGGGAAAGGATGCTCTGAGACGATGTGTATTCTTCCCTTTTAACCACTAGATGGTGCCATATTTCCATGCTCAGAAGATTGTTTCAAATGACTTCAGCAGAAAACATTTGTTTCCAATTATTTTTGGGAGAGAAACGAATCACTAGACATGTTACATTTTACAGTACATTTAGCTGATTTAGCTGTTTTTTTCTTTTAACAAAGTAAATTTCAGGTGTTATTTTAATTGTAATCGGGAGACCCCCCCCCTTTTTTTTTTTTATAAGAAAAGACGTTTATTTAAAGACTAACTCTATTTTAACAACTTTTACTTCAAACAATAAAAAAAATATTTATTGCCATAAACTCAACTTCGACTTAACATATTTATACTTTCGTCGTAGCTCTTAGCGTTTTCGCTTGAAAGTTGAATCTTGTGCAGGGAGCAATGAAATTTGCGGCATGATCTCAGTCTCTGGCTGGAAAGACCCATCATGCAAATATACCTGCAGAAATGGATGTTTTGGCCACAACATCTGGTTTTAGGGCACACAAAGTGGCCCTAGAGGAAACCTGGACCCCTCTGGGTTGTCCACATGTATGGAGCAATGTATTGAGCCAATCAAAGGGCCTCTCTAAACAGAAGTGCAGTCCTATGCAGTTACAGGGTGGCTGGTGTTTCCTTTTTATTGTCTCTCTTTTAAACGTGAAACGTAAAAGGTTATCCAGTTGCTAGCATCAGTGGCCCTGGCAACCAGCTGCACCATAATACTAGATTTTTTTTTTTTTTAAATCCCCTAAATGACATGCTTAGAAATAAGTGATGTCATCAGTTGACATGATTCTATGATTTCTTAGTGATGTCATCAGCTGTTCTTGTTTCTTAGTGATGTCATCTGCCTCACATGACTGAATTTTGTGTTTTATAACTATTACTTTATATAAATTCAGCTGTAAGCTTTAATATGGTTATGAATCACCTTGATGGCTGGTAATAATCCTATAATCCTTTTTCAGCAGGATTCGGATATGGGCAAATCCTTGTGTCTGGCCGAACCGAATCCTAATTTGCATATATCGTTGGTCTGCATATGCAAATTACGGTTGGAAAGGGAAATCATATAACATTTTGTTACAAAAAAAATGTATTTCCACTTTTTCCCTTCCTGTCCCTAATTTGCATATGAAATTAGGATTTGGATTTGGTTCGGTATTCGCCCGAATCTTTCAAGAATGATTCAGGGATTCCACCAAATCGACTAATAGTCCATTCAGTGCATCCCTAATAATTATAGGGGGAAATTATCCTACATAGATAGATATAATTTTACAGGTATAGGACCTATTATCTGGGATCCATCTATGGCCCTTTCTACATGGAAAATAACCAACTTTTAAATCCAAAAAGTAACAATTTTACACTGAGTATTGCTAAAGGAGTTAATAGGTTTCTGGCACTGGATTTACCTTGTATTCCTGGACCATCCCATTCTGAGTATCTTCAGGGGGAGGCTGCCATGCAACAACAATAGCAGTTCCATTCCCATCATTCTTGGTTACAGTAACGCTCTGCGGGGGAGCACTGGGTGCTGTTAAAGGAGAAGATAAATGAGCGACTGTTTCTGATACTGAACAAACAAGGCTGCTGTCTGGATTTGCAGAAAACAAAACAGACAACAATTCATGATTATGGCAAGGAATATAGTAGGTATGTAGATGAAGGAGGCGTCGAAGAGCATTTTTTTCAAACTCAGCAGCTATGTTACTAAGCATGTTACTGGGTGGAACTCCCAGACTTTAATGCATTTTTCCCTGAAATATCAAATTCACACAGTCCTGACATTGCATATGGGGGGAAATTTGGAATCGTAAGCAAGAAATTGTAAGAAATGTCTGTACTGAGGATAGGAGCCAATAATAAGCGTGAGCAACAGCAGCAGCGGGTGAGCGAGGAATCTTATCAGCAATGAGATACATATAGAGTTACAAGAGCAGCACGCGTGCCAAGCCCTTTCTGACTTATCTATGGGGAAGAAAACTGTAGGATGATGGCAGAAGCCCAAAGAGAATGAACAGAGAAGGGGAAGATAAGGTGCAGCTCTGTTAACAAGGGTTGGTGGGCCACAAGTAGGGCATCTGTGAGATACACCAGCACCCAACAGCCAGGGGAAGGCGCCGGCATTGTTCTACAGCTTCACAGATGTGACCTCTGCCATGTTTAAAGGATAATCCTGATATACCAGTCACAGCCCGGTTGTATGCTTTCGGCAACTCTAAGATGCTTGAGGTAACCAACCAAGCATATCTCTGCCTGAGCTAACTGCACCATCTGGCCCCAGGCCAATGACTGAATCAGTGTAGGACCTATGTAGACCTGTTGGCAGACCTGACACAGCATCAATTTCCCAAAGTGTTTTTTTTTTAACCTGTCTATCACATGGTTCAATAAGCTGCCGACTGGGAGTGAACTAGCAACAAGTGATGGTCCCTGTATGGCAGTGGCAAACCCAATTGTAATAATAATGGTATCCAACCAATAAGAACCAATCAACCAATCAGAATAAGCATGGTTGGATAGAATTTTCCTACTGGTCCATCAGCCGGTTCAGACTCTAGAGCAGGGGTCCCCAGCCTTTTTTGGGCCAGGGACCAGTGTAGCATCAACTTTTTCTGCAAGGACCAGGGGGTTGGGGGAGGTTGGGATGAGGTCTGTTTGCATCGAATTCTGGTGCAGCGGCGTCCAATTATGCGCACCGGTGTCCATTCTGATGTGCCTCATTAATTCTGCCCTAGGTTCGCAACCCAGTTCAGGACTGGCCACGGCCCATTGTTTGGTGACCCCCTGCTCTAGAGAACAAAGATGTATCAAGATATGATCCTTTTTCAACCCAGTTCAGTTATTATTTTTTCATCATTCATCCTATGCTCCTATACTTAGTTTATATTTAATAGTGTGAAACAGACTGTAAGATGAAACATGAACAGTAAGTCCATGTATTGTTCAAACAGGAACATCTTGAAAGTCTGAAGCTCAACTTAATTCTACTTGAAATGCGATGAGGGCATATTCTTTTTGAAGAGCAGGTGATGGGGCAGATGGGGTTGCTTTTTGACATAAGTCTGAGTGTAGGGGACTTCTAAGTTCAAAGGGAGCTTCATGACAGACAGAAGTTATAACTTTATCTGTGAAGACACTGGGGCTCATTTATCAACACTGGGCAAATTTGCCCATGGGCATTTACCTATAGCATCCTATCAGGGATTAGCTTTTTAAAGACATCTGCAATTAAAACAATGAATGCAGCAATTTAATTGGTTGCCATGGGTTACTGCCAATAGGCAGATTTGCCCAGTGTCGATAAATGACCCCCACTATACCTTGTCAACTAGTTCCTTAATCGGGCCTGGTCATGCGTAGAGATGAATAATCTTCCTCAACCTGCCTTGTTCATTGCTAACAATATAACACATGTGGAACCTTTACCTTCTTCCATCGTCTTGGCAAACCGCACTTCACTGTCGGCCCCTTGAAACTCATTAAAAAACGGTCGGGCTTTGATCTCATAGTTGACACCTTTTCTCAATTCAGGGATAACCGCGCTGTTTTTGGCTGGAGTTCTGACCTCAAATATGGACCATGCAGATTCACCTCGATTTTCTGAGCTTGGCCTGTAGAGAATCTTGTATCCTTGGATGTATTGTGATTGCTGGTCCACCTAGAGACGTTTCATGAACATGACATTAGCAAAGGTCAACTGTATTCAGCAGAATATTGACTTTCCATGGGATTTTTCATAGTGTTAAGTAATAAATGCTGCCAGGAAAACTGAAGGGTTCAGCATACCAGGAAGCATATATAACCAGATCAATAATATCAAACATAAAAGGCTCTGACTTTAGGATGGTGTGACCTGATAATTGGCTCAGCCATTTTGTACTTACAGTCCAATGTACTTCGATGGAGGAAGAGGAAAGTATTGTTGGATTATGAAGGTGTAACACAACATCACCCAGTTCTCTTTGCACCTGCTTGTGATCCACTCCCTGACTTGTAGGAGGAATATCTGAAATGGATGATATCATATTTACAGTTACACATTGGTAATATCATTCAGAAACAAATGCAGACATGGGATCTAGTATCTAGAATGCTTGAGAACCTGGATTTTTCTGGATAAAAGGACATAATGTGAAGCTAATAGGATTATTTTACCATCAATAAGGGTTCATGCCAGCCTAGTTGATATCATGTACAAGGCACTGTGCTCAAACCTTGAATAACATCCCAGCCACAATCAATAACTACTGTCCACCATTCTGTCTACAGTTGTACAATGGTATCTTGTGTGGCCTTGCTTCTTCTTATAGTCCTTATGCATTTGGGAAGCCATTGGCTAGTCATTCTTGGTGTTAGAGTTAACCCACTAACTCTCTGGTTACCTTGCGTCTTTACAGGATCGGAAATTTGGCTTGGATCACTTAATCCATATGCATTTACTGCTCTCACGAGGAAGAGGTAGATTGCATTGGGCTTCAGTCCTTTAACTGCAAAGGAGTCCGTCTTGACATTTTCTGCCACTGTTTGCCAGCTGCTTCCAGATGCATGGCTAGATCAAGAAAATACAAGAGTCAGCTTTAGAATTCATATTTTGAAAAACCAGCAGAGATCGGTTCTATGGATCTATGCACATTGGCTTCTTTATTAATTTTATATTTGAGTTTATCACTGCAGTCTGAGGACATGACAGCCCAAGACCTCAGGTGAGGAATAGAAATGATTACCATATGCACATATAACTATGGCATATATATTTGGTAGGCCTCAACCCAGGTGAAGACTTATAATGGAAATTCCTCAGATCATTTGCTAGCCATCTGCCATTTTCACACTATAAAACTGCAACTGAAATACAAAATGCTGGGGTGTATGATATAATAGCTGAGAAAGGCAGTTGTGAGTACCTGAAGGCCTCTATGAGGTACGACGTCGGAGTGGCGCCTGAGTTGAGGTTTGGCTGCCAAGATAAAGTCACAGTATTTTTGCTGACATCTGTGACGTCTGGCTTTGATGGAGCACTTGGAATCAGATTGGGATCAGTGGCTCGAGGTGGTTGAACTGGAACCCCAAATTCTAAAAAAGACATAATTATTTGTATTATATATTATCTCATTTATAAAATATTATTGTACATCTATATAACTTTCAGATGATCCAGAGATCAAGGGATGGCCAAAAATGGTACCACCAGGAACTATAGTAGCTATGGCACTAGGCTATAGTAGCTATGTACTGAGTGCAGTTGTAGTGTTTAGTATAGGGGGTACTTGGTGTATGTGGATATCTTTGAACAGACTGGGAACAAACCTAGATAGTAGCTCCTAATGGTGCAAGGGTTTTGGATGCAGCTAATAAATGGTATGGCCAGAAAGCCATAGTACAGTGAAGACTTTGGGCACTTATTCATACTGAAAGCAGATGATATATTTAAAAAAAGGGCTTACTGGCCCTTTAAAATAGAATATTGCATACACCACTATGTAGACTAACTCATACGTTTCAGCTGTTTATTGTAAACGCCAGTATGAGAGGTGGCAACGGAGTCTTATTTCTATTGCACAAGATGCCAATCCGTTACCTTGGACTTCTATGTACGAGCTCCAGTTTGCTTCTCCGCTGGGCGTGGAGGCAGTGCAGGTGTACCGACCGGTGTCACTCAACTGGAAAAAATACTCAGATTAGTATTTTGGTAGAATGAACCACTTATTAAATAGAAAAAAGCAATTCCACTGACAGTGAACACTTTGGCTTAGCAGGGAAAACATCCCTTTCTCAGCATTTCTTGCCCTAAGAGTCAAGGTGTTTCACGAGAAGTGGCACATTTCATTATGTGTACAGTTGAATAATTACCTTTACCTGCCTAATTACACAATAACAAATACAATTATTTGGGGCAAGTCAGGAGACAGGCTGGCTTATATGAATGTATCAGCTTGGAGTCAGGCTGAGAAGTGCCTCATCTGGTGCTGTGTATTGTACGCCGAGTTTATTTGAGATGTCGTTCAAATGAGTGTAACAATATATTATGTGGGTGTTGGGACGGCAACTTACACACTGACACAGCAATTTCAATAGCTTATAAACGCTGCTTGGCACTGAAAACGTAATTACATGTTATGGATTTGAAGCTGAAAGTAATTGAGGATTACATTCAAAAGAGAAGTGGGGGAATAAAAAGCATTTTGCAGGAAAGAAAGAAGAGAGATAAAAAAAAAGCCAAAACAAATGCGTAGAACTATTAAAGAAAACTAGATTGGTACAAACTGGACACCCGTAAAGGTACACGGGACACTGCTTGCCATGACAAGTGCCTGTACTTGCCCTTTCTACCAATCCTCATAGGGCCAAAGGAGGGCAATTTGGGTCTTCTGATGCCCCAAAAACTACATGGGGATTATTGTCATCATGTCAGCAAAAAAACAATTCACCCAACTCTAGCTAAGCAGGGCTGTACAAGAAGCAGCATCTGGCTGTTGTTAAACAAAACCCTCCTAAATATCCCAAGTGCCATGTATACACACTCTCTTCTGCTGCACTCTCAGCATTTCAGCACTCTCAGTTATTGACCTGTTTACTCCAACCAGGGCAGAAGATTTAGCACAGTCTATAACTACAAAAGCCCTAGGACAACAGACAATTCATCTATTGAATTGCTTGCCCAGCCACCTGCAGAGCGCACTTTGTCTACTGAAGACAACAGATACACACATGGAAGCTATTCTGAATTTCTGACTATTATGCCCATGTAGACTTAAAAAAATCTGACAATCTTTTCTGTGGGCTTGAACAGAGCAACTTCTGGACACGTAGCATGAGACTAATTCAAAACTTAGTAAGATGTCCCATAAGCCTAAGGGGTAATATGATCGTCATCTTGCATTTTTGATTGTGCAGCCAGCTATCAATTCTACTACATCTAACCCCATGTAGATATTTGCACCATGTCTATTAACTGAAAGGAACAGTAACAGTAGCAAAAAATGAATGGCACCGGTTAAATAGGAGATAAAAACTAAGCTCTGCAGAACATCATTATATTCTACAGGGCTTATCTGCTATATGCTATCTTGAGCCTTTTCTCATTTGAATGGCAAACACACCAGTTTTTGGCGTTACTGTTATGTAACGTTATAAAGAATTTACTTATGCTGTTTGAATGAAAGCATCTAATAGGTTGCTATTGGTTTAAAAACCTGGAGCAGATTTCTTTCCTGTTATCACATTATTTCTTGTTACCTGTCCATTATTTATTATATTACAAATACAGATATGGGACCTATTATACAGAATGCTCGGGACCTAAGGTTTTCCGGATCTTTCTGTAATCTGGATATTCAGAGGATATTTAAGAGGTTTGTGAAGTTGAACTAACTCACATCTCAAATGATTTGTAATTATGAAAAAAAAAACTCAAATCAGTGAATTCAGGGCGAAGAACCCGAAATCTCAAATCTCTTCAATTATTTCTGATAGAAAAAACCCAATCTTCACGATTGTCAGGTTTTAGGAGTATTCAGGAGTTTTTTTGGATTCAAGCTATTTCCAGGTATAATAAATCTCGAAAAATTCAAGTTTAAATACACTCAAAAAACTGAAAAATCAACTTGACCTTTAATAAATCATCCCCCTAAATCTACTTGAAAATCATTTAAAGCCAATAGGCTTCCAATAAGGATGAATTATTTCTTAGTTTGGATCAAGTACAAGCTACTCTTTTATTATTAATGAGAAAAAGGAAAGCATTTTTAAAAATGTTAATTATTTGGATAAAATATAGTCTATGGGGGGATGACCTTTCCTAATCTCTCTGGATAACTGGTTTCCGAATAATAGATCCCATACCTGTATTTTTTTTTTTTTTTTAATATAAGTTTTTTGATGGTGTTTTGGTTTACTTTTCTGGGAAAGTTTCATTAAAGAAAAGTAAATATAGGACAATTAAATCAGATAAATACATGAGAACTATATGGCAGTACAATTAATGGTGTCAAGATAGTATTTTTGTCAATGTCACATCACGCAGGTATGAGCAAGCAGTAACAATGACCTTTCACTTTATCCCTACTCGTTCCTGTAAGTTAATTAAATTAGTGCAAGGGCCTTAGGCAGCTTTTCCATTGATTAACTTGATATTATTTAGAGGAAGTTGCCAGAGACAAGAGGAAGGCTTGACGTGAGTGACGGATGAAACATTACCTTGGCATAACGGATCTGCAGAGCTCCTGATTCCTGCTGTTTAATGCGAGAGTCTTGGGTCGGTATCAGGATACCGTCCTTTCTCCAGTGGATTGTGGGAACAGGAATGCCGCTGGCTATACAGTTCATTATTAAGGTGCCATCAACAGCCACTGTCTGATTCACAGGTCCCTGACGAATGACTGGAGGAGGACGGTCGGCCACCACTGCAAAGGAAACCAAAGGAAATAGATTTATACAACTGGAAGCAATTTTCTAATCAATCAAGCAACAGTAGTTGCTCCGGGGTTTTGAAACAAACTAAAGATAATTAAGTAAGTAATTAAACTAGAAATCATAAAGTATTCAGGGACAATTTTCAGGATAGGCCTGACACAGAATACTGAAATTGTATCTCTTGTTTGAAAGGAGATGATGAACAGAATTTTTTTTTTGTACCAAGACAAAGACTAAAGGTTTTTTTTCTAAACTGTAACTTGAGTTTTCCCGTTCACTTCCAGTGACATAATGGCTCAAGGTGTTGAGTGGCAAAATATTCAGTTTCACTCAGTTTATGCACAGAAAAAAAAATGGTAAGGTGGGGCCAGGCATAACTGAGATGAGTTCATCGCCAAATCATCCATTTCTCTGCTGTTTTGTATAACATTTATGGAAAAACAGATGTTTGGATGCCAACAGAATTCTCAGGATCACATATACTGTCCACAGATGATTGATTTTACAATTTACAATACTTGGTTTTAAAGTCAGGACATTCCTGTGTTGCTTCTTTATTTGCAAAGAAAATTTCCCATGTATCTGGGGGTAAGAGACCTTCTAGATGTTCTGGTTGGTTGAGTATGACTGAATGGAATAATCTAAGCTGCAGGGGGGACAACATGCAGCCATGATCACTTAGAATTATTATATATGACACGTACTTATGAGTCCAGATATAAACTTATAATTTTCATGTTTGCAAAAATTTAGGCAAGTGCCAAAATAAAGTAGAAAGTATAGTATATATAGTGCTTCCTTTTGTGTGACAATATCAAAAAGCTGTTGAGAATGGCGCACCTATGGTAGCAAAAGTTACAAAACTGCTCTGAGCCTAATAACCCACAGTACCCGATCAGTTGTTTGCTTTTAAAGCAGCAATTTGTAAACGTTGCCTCCTGATTGTCTGCTGGGGTTTTCCAGAACTGGAGCAGAAAGTAGTTATGACATGTACAAGATTTATATATAAATACACTTGGTTGGGTGTATGTTGAGCATATAGTGCTGATGCACCATGTTATCCATTGTCAGATAAGAAAGTGAAGATGAGCCGCTGCTCCTATACATAACTGCTGTCTTGATGAGACACACTAAGGCCACTTAGTCTACCCATAAAAGCAAATAAAAACCCCAGTCACGTGTACCTGATTTGAATTTTTATATAGGCCTCTAAGCATAAGGGGATTTGAATGCTACATTAACCTGGGAACCACCCAGGGTCTGGACGCACACACTTTCAATAAACATTGCTTCTCTCATTTTCCAAAATGGTTCTTTCTTCTGGTAGTTACTTGTATATGTTTAAGGGGAAAATTAAAGAGGCAATAACACTGCCACAAACTATCAGCGCCAGAAGAAAACCATGACCCATTGCAACTCAATCTGCTTATTATATATGGCAGAGCCCGGATGCTGAAGGTAACAGAGCCGACAGCTGCAAAAGCTGCTCAACATGAACCCTACACTAGAATGTACCTCGTGCCACCTCCAAACAACATTAAAGTGCAGCCTAAAATGCATGTTTAAATAAGCAATACTGTGTTCATGTTTAAGACTGCAAACATTTTAAGTACATTGAACAAATCACATTTTATTTAAACATCCACAGAGTCAATAGTATAAAAGTGACAAGTTACACATAGAAAGAATGTACAGCCAGAGCTCTGCTCAATTACTAGAGGGCAATGTGGTTTCATTCCTGGCAACCAACACACAATTAGAAAAAAAAGACAAAAAAAAAGAACATCACAAATTAAAAAGCACTCTACATACTGAAGGCTGTAAAAAAAAAAAAAAAGCATGGAATAGCTTTCGTTTACAAAGAATGATTGCAAATATAATGGCTATCTTTTTACTTGAAGAATTTGTTTAAACATATTTGCACTTTACCATCGGTAACTTCTAAGAAGGCCTTTGTTGTAATGCTCCCAGCAACATTGAGAGTCTGGCAGATGTAGTAGCCCACATCAGACTTCTGCACGGTTGTAATAGTCAGGTCCCCTGTCTGGGACACGGAAAAGCGACTTGAAGATTGGGGAGGCTGGTAGGAAAACAGAAGGTTCTGAAAGATAGAAAATAACAGGTTAATGCCTGGTGATTCTTATAGAAATAATAATGATAACCAAGCAGTTTACACAATAAATATTTGAGGAATGTGATATTAGTAATCATTTTTGTACGAACACAAGGGCAAGTAAAGTGCATTAATCCTATTCACAAAGGTACTTTCACCCATGCAAGCTTCTAAAACTTGAGCTGAGTGCCAATGTAACCCTTTATCTTGACCTGATGAATTGGGGTCACTTAAGTGCATGGACATTATGGTCATTTAATGGTTCCCCCTTTGCTCAAAAAAGAAGCAGGCAGCAATACTGGTGCATATGCAATTTACAAAAGACACTACTTAGCGTGACTTGGTGGGTCAAGGTGATTCGAGGTCAAATGTCTAGATAAGGTACCGGCTGTTGACTACAGGTGGAAAACCCAGGGCATCTCTGCAAAAATCGTGGCAACATAATCAACAGTTCTAATTGCTGCACCTCCATGCAGCCCTGACTAAAGACTTCAATCTCCATGTTGGTCCCCTGAAACTACAGCTCCACTTTATAACAGACAGACGAAATTCCACACAGCTGTTTGTGCTTGACAATAATTTATATATTTTAGTTCCTATTAGACAGACAAATATAACATGTCAGCACCATTTGTCATCCATAAGTTTAGTTGCAAACACTACTTAATTTATGTAAATTGTATATTATGTTTTGCATATGTGATTAATTGGAATCTGCCAGTTAAATACCATAATACGCTCAGGAAGGTAGATTGCTCTTCCCGGCACTCTCATGTGCAATGGTCGTTGCATGATTAATGGGTGACCTTTTGCTGATGTAATCAAAAAATAACACCATTAAAAACCAATAATATGATGCAATTAGTTCGTTTATAGATCTGATGCTGTTAATAATATAAGTGGCACCTCAAAAGGCAAACAACAACTGAAAAATAAATAGCCCATGTGAAAAAGTATTTCCAACACTTACAAATTTTTAAGTTGCAATTACTAGAACAGGATTTTAAATATTCAAAGTTTGTGAAAATATGGAAGAAAAATGTGGTTGCAGAGAAGCAATTTTTTCCTTGAAAAAGATACAGACACCAGAAATTAAACTCTTTTTTTACATCTATCTTAATATTGCCATAACTTTGCCATAACGTATTTGGACAATTCTTTTATATTACATGTCTGATGCCCCATGTTCCTGTATGAGGGGGCTGCCATATTTGTTTTAGTCAGGTATGCAAACAGGTTTAGAAATTCAACTAACAATAACTTACAAATAAAAACCTCTCAGAAAAAAACGATCAATATGACCTATAGGTAACTTTTAGGGGCAAATTTACAATTTTTCACCTAAAATCCCTCCGATCCCCTCGAAATTCAACTACCGAATGCTTATCGAATAGTTCTAGGCTATCTTTTACCTCGATATTCGATTTCACGAAAAAAATCATACTTTTTCCTTCGAGCCTCCGAAAAATTAGTACGATTCGAACGATTGAGGCGTTTGATCGTACGAATGGTATTCGAGCAGGTGTTTGTAAAAGACGCCTATGGGGGGATTCCCATAGGCTTCTATTGGTATCTAGTAGGTTCAATCCGGCATTCGAATAAATTTTAAAGTTAAAATCCTTCGATCATCGAATGGTCGAATGATTGAATATCCGATCATTCGATCTATTCGATAATTCGAATTTTCGGTATTCGATGATCGAAGTGGCCAAATTTGCATATTCGATCCTCTGAAAAAAATGTACGATCGGAATTCAATCGAATTCGATCGAACTTCGATCTCTTCACACGAATTTTGTAAATGTGCCCCTAAATGTACATTCATATTTAAAAAGTAGTTTTTCAGTGTCAGTATCACTTTAACTGCTCTTTTACCACTAAAGGGGCAGCATATGTTTTATAGCACCATAAATGGATATTTAATTTAATGCATAATTTTACACTTTTGTGTGTTAAATTAGCAATAAAATATACACACAAGACCATTGGCTCATTTGATTTACAAATGTTGATGTGCAGGTGCTTCTAGCCAACATTCTATAGGTGCTTGTAAAGCCCCCATAGTCCACGAGTGGTTAAAAGTAGCCTGTATTTATGGCTTTGTGCAGAAATGGTGGTTTAGAATATATAAAGGGAGAATTCTACAACTGTACGTAATAAACTTGTTCATTCTCACTGATGATTAGCATGATTTGTCCTTTTGGGATCCAGAAAAAGAGCCAGTGATCTATCATGTCATAGGTGTCATATAGCATGGCCACACAAGCCAATAAAGATGGACTGAGTCAGCTTGGACAGATATTGATGAGGCTGGAGGGAAAAAATACAGGTCTTTGGATGGGATTGCACAGTGCCCCTACCAGTTTGGAGGAGGCCTAAGACTTGCATGGGCTTTCACTTAACCCTCAATAAAAGTAGTTGGTTTTGGCCACATTTGTTGAATACCTACTGTATGAAGGGCAATGCATGTACTACCCTGAGTGAAGGAAGGAATTTCTTCATTATTATTACTATTATTATTATTTCATGCATATTTAATTTTCTCCTAAATTAAAACTGCCACTGCTTCAATTTAATATGGGCCCAATGTGACACCATTGAAGCACCCAAATTATCATTGAGTTTGCTCACAGTCTGTATGGACTGATACCCCAAAAGCGGCAGTTTTTCTTTGTACTAAGTAGATTTCAGGAGGGAAATTGTAGGCTACATTGGCCCAAACAAGTCTGCAATATAACTGCATTTTAAAGGACTTACAAGTTAAAGGAAAATCCTTGAGAAATGACATGGTACAAAGCCAGTATAAATAAATTACCTGGCTTCCCTCCTTTTGCCAAAAAATGGCTGGCTGGGGGTTTCCGGTGGCTTCACACTGAAATGTAACTGTACGTCCCAAAGCAACAACTTGGTCACGAGGTTTGACAACGAAATTCGGAGGCTCTAAAGGGGAAAAGAAAAAAAGAAGATTTCAGTTTCCACATTTGCGGTTTTATCAGTAAAAGCTTTCAGGATGCCAGTGGTCTCATATTTACACAAGGGGCCCCTTCTAGCTGGGAAAGCTTCTGAAACTAAATGGCTTGCAGGATGGCTATTTTCCCTAAAGTCTCTAGAAACTACAAAATATGTTCCTGTGTTATGGTCGAGTGTGACTACAGAACTGTTTCGCATTTTTTAACCACCATCTATTTTTATTGCCTCTCCCTGGAACTCCATTTAGTACTCCATTAGGGTACTTATTTATTTACACAAAAGGAGGACTTTTCCAATCCGTAGGTGAAGATTCTGAATGGAGGGAAATCTGAAACATCTGCTCGTGCTGTCAGGGCAAACATTACCAGTTTGGTTCCCTTCATGTGATTTAAACAATTTGTATGGTTGCTTCATCTAATGGTAAACAGGATGTGCAAAAAAGCATATGTGACTAGGATTACAAGCGGAGCTGTTAATACAGAATAGTCTGCACCTGGAGCACAGATCTATTGAGGTTCAATAAGTATCCAACTGAGCAGAAGGAATTGGTTTTTCTTCTCTTAAAAGGATAATGCTATTTTTTACCTTTAAATGTCAGCTTATATAGCTTACCGCAAGTCTACAAATATTCTCAGCATATTTGCACCTACACACAAGCAGGAGCTGCCTTAATGTTTGCCGTTGCTCTATCTTTAAAAATATTTCACAAAGGCAATGTCACAATGTTTACTGGAAATAAGGTTACTGGAACTAAAATGACTAGGGTTCTAGAGAATGACTATAGGCACAAACTGATAGGCTTTTGTCTTTTATTTAAAGAGGAACTAAACTCCAAGGATAATATTGCCCAAAAAACACTGCTGCATCTCAAGACTGCTAGAATAACCCGATGGCCAAAGGACCTAATAAATCAGGAAATAATTCAGAACTTCCAGAAAAAGATAATTGTATTTTTTGACATTGTCATACCTAATTCCAAACTTGTGAAGTGCAGCCAATCCCTCAACTTGTTCCATCGTAAAGTGATGAATTCTAAGATTAATATTTATTACCCAAGGGTGGGAATTCTCCCAGAAAGACTTTATATAGTATAACATTAAGATCACCATACATAAAACCTATTACTTGCAGATATCTCAATGTTATACTATGTAAAGTTTTGTTCAGGAGATTTCAGACCATGGTAGTGTAGATTTAACTGCATTACCCTAATGGCTTACATTCACTCTATTGAATGTTGTATGTCTGTATAATAAAATATAATTTTTTGGAGGTTTGGAAGTTCAACTGAATGAGCTCAACTTTGTTTCATATAAATATGAATTTAATGCGTACAGACTGAGCACATTCATTTTCCAACTTCAGAACCGGCAACACCCTATTATGCTGAATAGATGAAAATAATTTTGCACTGTGTGTGTGTATGAAGTCTAAGGCTCAGGGCACATGGTTCCTCAAGTCAACAGGACCATAAACACTTAAGATAAAAGCTAACTATAAATTGATGGGGCTCCAAAAACAAGATGGAGAAGCTGTGAATGTGACCATACAGCCTGTAATTTACTTTATTGGATGCCAAGTGGTATTCAAGTAGGTGGCAGGCTTCACAACCAGTGTTTTCAAGGCCTGGTGTCATGGGCCTAAAGTAAGTCCCATCTGTTGGTAGTTGACTTTTATACTCTTGATGATTTAAAACACAGCTCAATCCTCCATCCACAGTGGTTATCCTGAATCCAATGTGAATATGTACAAATTGTTCACACTCCAGGTGCACTTCTTTGGGAAGAAATAAAAACTAGACACTGGAATGAAAACATCAGACAGAACCCATTTCTAGCACAAACTCTTTTAATGGGGTTTATGTTGGACATAAATACCTACTGTCCATTTAAAGGAGAATAAATGGATACTAATTGTCTGTTTTTTGTGTTTTTTTCCAACCCTCTTTGAAGGAATGTTCTTAGTATAAATATTTGGTATGCTTCCTTCCCCTGTGGTCTCAACTTTATGTTGTAAGGACAAAGGTGCTGCATTCTCACTGGAGGGAATGGGTTCTGCTCTTCTTCATCACTGCACTTTAGAAGACTAACAGTAAAATCACAAAATAGTCTGGGAATGAGAACAAGCCTTGGCTAATGACTGGCGACAAATAAATGAGTGATAACACATTTAAATTCCTTAACTTAGCCTACACAATTTATAAGGAACTACAAGGATAATTGTATTTTAAATTAATACAGTTTGGTGCAAAGCAAAGTGTTCTTTGCTAACAGAGTACCACCTGACAACCCATAGACAGATACTAAATCTATCCCCCCACCCACATTTAAAAAAGAATATAAAAAGAAAAGCATAACATAAAATAAAATTCAGTAGTAAAAAGTTTGGAGCAATGTTGTCAGTAGGGAAACGGAAAATGAAATAACAGGAGCCAATGACACTGCGTGTACACTGGGAAATCAGGAATGGAAAAAGAGAGTTATAACATGGAGGCAGCCAAAATGTATTCAGTCAGAGTCTTTACGGTTCCTAAAGTTGTTTTGACAACCACATAGTGTGTGCATTCATGAGAATCTGCTCTATTGCCCACCTATGGGGGGGGGGGTGGACTCTCTCATTATACTACTTTCTCAGATTTAAAAATTTCCTTGGGGAATGTTATTATCTGTACCTGTGTCCACATGTGTGTGCATGTGTCTATTTATGTACACTGTACACCCCAAAATAACAATGGGGTGGATAGCAATAAAAAGTCATGCTGACTCCCTTTTTCAGCTGTGATATATTCATTTTGCAGTCATTTATAGCAGCCACTTCCTAGGGGTTAGGTAGATAGAAAGACACTTTTTATTATAATTCAATTGAATATAACAGTCAACTGAACATTTAACTGCACTAGACCAGAGGAAATGGGACAAGTGAAAATATTCCTACATTAGTAGATATCTCACTTTATATGCTGTAGTCTGTATAAAAAACATTGAAAATGTATTAAAGAGCCAGAGCAGAGATGTAATAATATCCTAATGTTACAGTTATAACACCCTAAAGCTCATACAGTATGCTAATGCAAGGGCAAAATTATAAAATTGATAACGTCGATGTAGCACCAAAGAAGTACAGGACACATGAACAAAACCCTGCCATTAACACCTACAGTACTTTGAAGAGCTGCTACATCCCCTGGTTGCCTACACAACTCACGTCCAGTAAATCATACACTAATGTCATTGACACTTCAGGGCACTGGCATCTGAATAAGAAAAATGGGCACTGCAATGGGTCTGGGATCTACAAATACACCCAATAATGTGTATCCTCATTGTTAAATTGTGCCAGTGACACAAGTTACTTACTGGGCACTTACAATGAAGCTGGAATTATGGTTCAACAGTCTGCTGCATTGTGGGCAGAAACATACCAGAATTATGCACTGTATGTATGTTGAACCCTTATAACTGCAATATTTTGGAAAATTAAATATTATTATGACTTATGCATTTCTGTATTCTCTATGTATGCACATATGAACATATACTTACAAAACCCAATGGCTATGGGGGGGGGGGGGGCAGGAACTTAAAGGTCCCCATCATGCCCTGACTTGAAACAAAACCAGATTTAACACCATTACAGTATAAGGGCTAGGGCAGACGTGGAGATTCGGGGGCAATTTGTCGCCTGGCGACTTCTCGCCCCGACTTGTAGCCCCCGAACCTCCCCGAATAGCCAAGTCCTGGGGCGCACCGGCGTTACTTGAAAACGCCGGCGCCTATTCACCAGGAGCGGCACGCTTTTTGAAATCGCTCCAAATTGACTCGCGAGGCAATTTGGAGCGATTTCAAAAAGCACGCCGCTCCGTGTGAATAGGCGCCGGCGTTTTCAAGTAACGCCGGTGCGCCCCAGGACTTGGCTATTTGGGGAGGTTCGGGGGCTACAAGTCGCGGCGAGAAGTCGCCAGGCGACAAATTGCCTCCGAATCTCCCTGTCTGGCCTTAGCCTAACTCTTCAAAATGCTCTTTTCATTGTGATACAGCTACCTGAACTTCAAGGAAAGCTCCATCCAGTGAACTCTACTTAATGTGCTCACCTTAGTGAGTTAGGCCAAGAAGTTTGGGCAGCTCTAGTACAAAAATGAGAGTGCTTTGAATAGGAAATAAATATCATACACAGTAAATCTGGTCCTAGGAATGACAGTTCTTAAAAAAAAGTCAGGATCACTTTTAAGTATCTTTAAAAGTACTATTAATTAATTTGTCCTCAAGGTGCTTAATACAGTAACACCTTTAAGACATCCCATAATGTAGCAGATATCATACTTGGATCCTGTATAGGATATATAAACACATCCCAGAAGTGCCAAGGAGAACAAATGACTGTGTGTGTATATACCCCAGTCACAAAGGGGATTTGCGCACTTATGTTTTCCACTTATAAGTTTCCCCTTGAAGCTAAATAAGGATGAAGAGCTGCCAATGGAATAGGAGGTGAAGATGCATGTTTCCACTAACAAATTTGTAGATCATAAAACCTGTCGGCTATCCCGGAAACTGAAACTAGCAGTGCCTTGACACAGAGCTACTCCAGGATATGCATTGATTATGTTTGTAGCCATCATAGAACCTATTTATAGGCTGCTATTATGTTCCAAGGTTTTTTTTTTTATTTGAATAGTGTATCCCATTGTTTCACTGTGGTCTATGTGTAGCCTTTACCTGACTACTAAGGAGGAACTGGTCAAGTGCAGTTAAAATTGGTTGGTTGACATGGCTTATTGGAACAGTGTAAAGTATGTCTAAATTTTCCATCACCCTGTTTTCATATTTTCTAGGATCTTGAGTCTTGACATGTAATAATCAATGGAGGTGTGTATATTACTTTTTATGAATGCACTCTGACCAAAATTTTTGACTAAATAACTAACTAAATTTTAAAAATATTCGCAAATAGCACAGACTGAATATTAGTTGGTTTAGTAAAGGGTATTATCAGAGCTGGCATACAGGACAGTGGAATTAATAAAGGGTGTTGGGAGGAAGATGAAGTAGGTTTAACTGAATTATCTAGCTCACAAAAGGGCTATTGTGTAGTAATTATCTTATATATATTATGTATATATATTGTAAATCCCAACCAATTATAATAGGTAATGTTATGTTTTTACATCCAATGATCCAACCAAGTGATTGCCATGGTTCACCCCCAAGGGTTCCTTTTGTCCTTAGGGCCAAGGGAAAATTCCTTTTCTTCTACAAACCAGCCCTGTGTGCTATAAGAATAATTCAAAGACAAAATGTATTCCTTTTACTCTCATTTCTGTTAATAATATTAGCAAATGGGAGTAAGTGAGAAGCAGGACACTTTGTATCAGAACAATATCCATGACAACCATTACCTGCGTTCAACCAGCATTATCAAGACTCACCACTTGGTCTTTCTCATCAGTGTCAAATTAAATATGGAAACTGATTGGATGGTGAGGAATGGAGGGTACGGATGATAAGGATAGGAAAGCATCCATCTAGGGTAACTTGATGAATATACAGTGACGGAAAAAAATTCAACTTACCAGACACAACTAAAAAAGAAACAAAAAAAAATGAAAAATGTGTAAAGCAAAATGAAAACAAATATATAATAAATATAAAAAGAAAACCAATTAAACATAAATTCAAGAAAATATTGATCTTGATATTAAAATGACTCCTAATAAAATGCTTAATACCAAATAAAAGATAACTTCCCCCATCCTGATGAAGCATTATTCGCCACTGACAGGATTTTTACAAGGGTGGAATTGTGTGTGTGTATAATGTCACGCCGTACAATTCATTTGAGTTAAATCTCATAAAACACAGCACAACTGATATTCTGGTGTCACAGAACGAGCGATAAACACAAATTAAAATTGATTTTCTGAAGGTCAGAAGAACCCAACAATATGTTTATATCTGTATCTGGGATTAACAGCTGGGCATGACATCAATGCAACGGATTATAGGGAGAGGCCCATGTATACATAGTGTGAAAGCTGTTTAGTTAGAATGGCAGAACTTTAGTTTATTTTAGATGTTCCTACCCAAACTCTTTTGGCTTAAGGGATCTGCAATAGGTGTCACTATGACTCCAATATTTGATACTGTTTATATAAGTAAAATGTATCTTTCATTAAACAGAATGCTGAGAGACCTGACTACTGTGTGCACCAGCTAGCTGCCATGCTCCGTTGAAAGCCTGTATCTGAGCAAGATAATTATAAGAAATATGGAAAGGCAAAAACCTATGGCACTAATGACACATTTGATAAAAAAAGTGAAAAGTTATGACTGATGGATTTGGCAATACAAATGGCAGGACCCTTAACCAAGATAAACGTTAGCGATAATATGTCAAGGCCGTTTGCAGGCGAGTAAGGTCCTTTCATGGGGCTTCTATCTGGTGAAATCAATACAGAGGGTAAACACTGGTTAAATGATGAAAGGCTGAATGCTAAACCTCACAGATATATCAGGCTTCCTCTTGTTTGCAGAGGGACTTCAGATTACAGTCAGAAGTACAGAACAAAGAACCAAATATATTGATTGCTTCCTTCCTCCGAATTGCAGCAAGGGATTAATGGGCATATTTTCTCAGTGTTGTTTTACAAAAACCTTTTCTGATCCCAGTGTAATAAAAGAATAAAACAAATAACGAAAAAGGTTCCTTCATTGTAGGATAAAATGAGAACCTTCTGGACACCTTTTTCTTTCCTTTACCGTATTACTCCAGTTATCTATGCCTTATTTACAATTTAATAAATTTAATAACTGGCAAACACTTAGCCCTGATGGTGATTGCTTATCTCTCACTATGTGGAATGGTGCCCGTAACCTGTTCTGTACACAGGGCATTTAATGCTTCTTCAGTGCCAAGTGAGTATTTTGGGGGCAACTCAACCTACAAAGCGAGACTAGCTAGCATGTCTAAAGAGAGACTCATTGTTGAAGTGAGTTAATAATTTACAGTTTGCCAAGCAGCCATTTGAATCCCTTCACACAGTACTGGCTCTGTGCAAAATGAGCTCTGGGAAAGTATTACTTTATCTCACTGTTTACACAGAGTGCAGGTGTACAGATACAGATAACACCATTATGGACAAATCCACTCTATTTCTTGTTTCCCTTGTACTTATCGGCACCTTAAAAATACTGATTAATAATTATAATTCTCAAAACTAACATTTATTATGTAAACATATGATATGCACGGTCTGATAAATACCTATAATATTTATTGCACACAGGTTTTTATAGCAGGAGGCAAATTAGTAATAAAAAGTCTCCTAGGATCTAATGGACCAGGCAGCCAAAACAATTCCTCAATAAAATGTGAAATTGAAACCCAGCCTGGTTAAAAAGTAAAACAGCCTCAGAGAGGAAAAACAATAGCTATGTTAATCTACCGCATGGCTAAGGTCTGATATTTAAAGCTTATTAGACAAAGCTAGCAGGATAAAAAAAAAAGTACCTTGCACTGTTAAAATGGCCGAGGCTTCCGCTTTTCCAACCATGTTTTCTGCAACACAAGTATATGATCCCATATCCCCTGCTGTGACCTTCCGTATTTTCAAGGTGTGGTCATCACGAATTTCATATCTTCAAGGAAATATAAGAAAATAACATTCTTCATTTGCTTTCATCATACCATTTTTCTTCCTTATAATACATTTATTCTTTTATAGAGCTATTGGGCTGGTTATGGGAGATGTTGTGCTGAAAATTCATTGTCACTTCTGGTAGTTTCTTACCTGCGATGGCCAACAGTCATGTTTTGCTTTGATGGGCAACATCAGATGAATGGAGAACAAGCTATGCTGTAGCTTCCACTAATGAGCAGAGAACCTGTATTGAAGGGCATGGTATATACTACATTGGCTGAATCAATTATAATCAAATACCTTGATTTAGGCAGATCCCCGTCATCTTTTCTCCATCGGACAGTAGGAACAGGATCACCCCGGGCCTCACATTTGAATTCAACACTATCATCTACAGTAACTGCCATATTACTGGGCCTTCTCACAAATGATGGCCTTTCTAAAATGCAAAGAGAAGTGTTATTTTCAAAAGTATGTCAAACCTGAGCCAATAATGTCACATAATAATGTAACCCAGTAGCATAGTTGTTGGGATTACAGAGGTTGGTTTACCAGCCTTTTCCTTTCTTTCAAATAATTAAAACTTCACAAATCTACGGATCATTGTATCTACCGAAATACTGTGACTTCTGCTTACATTTCAGCTGAATTATATAATATAATTATACCTATATTTATATTATATACATTTATATAACATTATATGTCACAAAATTCAGAATCACGCAACAACCAGTCTGTTGAAATTACTGGTCATTCATCATAAATGAAGCATCTGATTGATTGCTGAGGATTACTCGCGCAAACCCTACTCCCTTTATAACTTTATCTCTTGCATGAATCAATATTTGTCATTGTGAGATTTTCTTTAGTCAGTACAACTAAAGGTAAATCTTTGGGTAGACAGACAAGAATTCCTGTGTAGACAGTCATATCCTCAGCAACAGAGGAAATAAAAGATTTGGCACTGTGGCCACTGCTGTAGCCCATAGTGGTCTCTCGCTAATTTGATGCATCTAAGCTATTGACATAAAACTTGACTTCTTTCAGTTTCTGTAGAATTATAATTCCCAGTATGCTTAATCAGCATTTGGGAGTTGGACTTTAAGCCAGATAAACCACAAACTTGGCATCAATGTTTTCTACCACCAGTCTACACTCACATGGAAACAATTAACTTGCATATTCATGGCAGAGCAAGAGAACAAAAGCAACATATTCAAGCATGTCATTCAATTACCTAAAACAGTAAGTTCTGCTACTTCACTTTCTCGTTCTCCCACCATGTTGGTTCCAACACACACATATTTTCCAGCATCACTTTTCCTGGTGTAGGTGATCATAAGTTTCCCTCCTCTTATCTGTAAACAGAAAACAAAGATGTTAAGTATAAACTTTAAGAAAATAATAATATGAAAATATAGTGCCCAGTCAGCTGATTGCTTTACACCTCTGGCTGGCTCCACCAGTGTGTTTTAGGTTATATCATTTATCCCAGTGCCGTTCAACTTCTGTGGTACCAAGGACCATGCAGGGGGACTAAAGCTGTTCACAATACAGGGATTACAGTCTGAATGTGAGATGTAAACAATGTAGGAGCCACATAATATCAGTAATCAGTACTGATACCATTTAAAGCTTAAACAAGATAAGCAGACACAGCAGGCAGACTTTCATGTGGGGGGGGGGGGCATCTGCCTGTGGGTAGCTAGTTGGATGGCACTGATTTATAATATTGTTAATAATGTCTTTTTATTTTTTTGTGTTAAAATCATTTTATTTGGGCACAGCAAGAACAAATCTGAAGCCATAAAACATTCTCAGGGCTAGAGCCAGTAGCCTGTTAAAGAACGTTTACAAACCAAATGCAGACGTCCATGACCAAGTTCACTTGCAAAGTTTTGTATATTCCCCATTAAAGGATCATGGGTGTTTCTAATTTTGAGAAACCCTCATATATTTGTCAGTCTTCTTGGAATCATGTGCAAAGTTAGAGCAACTCCCTTAAACTGTCATTCATTCCAAACAAAGTTTATTCATATGTTTTTTTCTGAAGGTCCTAGTTAGGCACATATTGCCTTTTTCTTGGAACACCCCTCATTCAAGAACAGCACCTTTAATCTTCCCATAGAAGTATTCTTTCATTCTTCCCTTAATAGTATTCAGATGAAACACTGGACTGTGAACCTTTTTTAATATTAGGCAAAAAAAGAAAGCATTCTTGTACATGAGCCAAAAATATATTCTCTTCAAAACTGTGTAAAGGCTTTTTTATTTTCCAATGATTGCTCTTTATGGAACTACTATCAAAAGTATTTGTTTTTATTTGCATCAGTAGTGAGCTGGGAAGGATACATACCATCTACATAGGCAGGCTGCAGCACTGGGAAACCTATTAATCCACTTGGAAGAAATGACATACTGTATTTTAGGGTCCTGGAGGTAAGAGAAAAATATAAATGCTACAGAAAGAACCCCTTGGGGAATAACGTGGCTTTCTGTTCTGCCATTTGTTGGAAGGGCATCTTTACCCTTCATTATGGCAGTTGGGAATAACACTGAACAGCTGGGGGCTACAGGTAAACCATCCATATAACACTGACCTATAGGACAGACTGGCACTGTGCCACTTAAGATATTCTGGAGCCACTTAAAGAATAAAAGCTGATGAATAATTAATGAAAAGTTGTCCAGGAGGCAAAGTTACATCCATAGATGGCTAATAATTGTGCATTAGGCCAGTCGGTGTGCAAGTACAGTATAATATATATATATATATATATATATATATATATATATATATATATATATATATATATATATATTATATATCTTTTTTTAATACATAAGACTTCACTTGAACTTGAGCTGTATTTTTTCTTTGAAGACACGTTATTTGCTTGGAACGGCTTCAAATCCATTCATGTTGGGCTCATTAAGAAACAATGCCATAATTCCATACACAAGCACTAAAGAAGATGGATGGCAAAACAAACGACAGGAAAAAGATTAAGTGTTAAGGTAAAGAAAATGTATCCGGTTTCAGCAAACTGAATACTTTCAGTCCAGTGGGATCCCCTGGGCTCAGCAGAGAAAAAGCCTGATGTTCGTATATATATCAGTCATGTTAAACCTGCAGATGATTCATTTATGGACAGAATAATGACAAATGCTGTACGCTCTGAAAACAGATAATAAGGCTGATACGCCGTATGTGCGAATGTGAGCCGGTGTGCCTGGGGAAATGCTGCAGCCTTGCTAACATGTTGCCTCATCTTAGTACACATGCACATTCAAAATAACTTAATAATTAAAAATCATTTATAGGGGATGATGCCAGTTTTTTGTGTTATCAAATTATTTTGCTTTAAGGTATTGAATCCATCATCTGGAAACCCATTATCCAGAAAGCTCTGTATTAAGGAGAGGCCCATCTCCCATAGACTCCATTATAATAAAATAATCCAAATTTTTAAAAATGACTTCCTTTTTCCTTTGTTATAAAACAGCACCTTGTACTTGAGCCCAACTAAGGTATAAGTCAACCTTATTGGAGGCAAAACCAGCCTATTGGGTTTATTTAATGTTTACATGCTTTTCTAGTAGACAAAGTATGAAGATCTAAATTATGGAAAGATACGTTTTACAGAAAACCCCAGGTCTGAGAATTCTGGATAACAGGTCCCATACCTGTACTGTTATGTTTTTCAATAAACATACACAAACCTGTTTACAAAGGGCTTGCACATTGATAGACAACTGACAAAATGTTATATTAATAGCTCACCCTGATACCTTAGGGCAGTGATCCCCAACCAGTAGCTTGCGAGCAACATGATGCTCCCCAACCCCTTGAATGTTGCTCCTAGTGGCCTCAAAGCAGGTGCTTATTTTTCAATTCCAGACTTGGAGGTAAGTTTTGGTTGCATAAAAACCAGGTGTACTGACAAACAGAGCCTCCTGTAGGCTGCCAATCCACATAGGGGCCACCAAATAGCCAATTACAACCCTTATTTGGCAGCCCATGAAGTTTTTGCATGCCTGTGTTGCTCCCCAACTCTTTTTATTTTTGAATGTGGCTCACGGGTAAAAAAAGGTTGGGGACCCCTGCCTTAGGGGAATGAGAGGTGGGCCACGGGTACCTGGCTAACGCCTGATTTGTATACAACTCAAGCTCAAACCAGCAGGAATGAAGTAAGGTGGGCAAATATTTTCAGTTTGTTGTCTCAGGCCTTTATCATGGCACAGTGAGCCAGTGGAAAGCAGACTTCCTCCAAAATTTATCGGTCTATTAATATTTTAAATTATTAAATTGTTAAGTCATAGTTTTCTGTTCCATTCTAATGTTAGCTTTAAATCTGAGTGTTACTGTTAAAGACAATGCCTGCTCGTGCCCGTGAAACTACATTTGGTGCGTTAAGGGCTCTTAAACACGAGCGTTTTACCTGCGCTCCCCTGCGTTCCGTTTTTCTGCGTTCAGCCGCAGGGGAGCGCAGGTATAGACGCACTCAATTATTTTCAATGGGGCTGTACTCACAGGAACGCATGTAGGCGCCAAACGCAGGAAAAATGCAGCATGTTGCGTCTGAACTTGCATTCGGTGCTTACACGCGCCTCGTGGGTACAACCTCATTGAAAAGAATGAGGTGCGTCTAGACCTGCACTCCCCTGCGGCTGAACGCAGCCAAATGCAACGCAGGGGAGCGCAGGTCCAAAACGCCCGTGTGTAAGGGCCCTAAGCAACATCGACCCTTGTGACAGAAGACTCTTGGGTGCTGAGCTTTCTATTGATGCATGCTTACTTTGTGGCCATTATTTATCACTAGTGATGTCGAATTTATTCGCTGGGGTCGAATTTGCGGCAAATAAACTCGCAAAACACCAGTAAAATTTTGCATGGCGAAAATTCAATTTTTACGATGCTGGCAATGTGCGCTGTCGTCCAAAAATGGACGCCCGTGTCCAAAACGAGACATGGCAGCATCAAGAAATTCACGAAAAATTCGGCAAAGCGAAACGCTGTCGATTCGCCCATCACTATTTATCACAATCCCCTTTTTTTCATTCAATTAGATCTACTCTTAATAGCCGTAGCCTTTTGTTTATGTCTGGATTTTTCACATAACCAGCCAAAGACTTTTTCACTAGTATCTGGCATCAATATAGCTTTTGCACCTAATAATTGTGAACAAGTTGTAAAAATGTGCCTTGTTTAATCTGTTTTTGGTATAGTCAACAAATGGGAGAATCCTTAAAATTTTTTGGCTTCCCAGCTGGCTGGTCCAAACATTGGACAACTATGAATCTGGTTGATCCAGCCATCCTGATCCAGTGCATTAAAATAATAGGATGTCACCAACATCATTCTATTTCAAAGTAATATCCATTTCCATTTCAAAAACTATTTAACTTTCCATCAAACAAACCCATTGCTCTATAAACAGGCAATTCAGCTTCACCAAAAAATGCCACCGTGCATCAACGCAAAACTCGATTCATTTTTGACAGTTGATAAATAAAGCCCATGGTGTTAAATCACAAAATGAAGCCGGTTTTATAAAAACACAGCAATGAGCTGTATATCATAAAGGCCATGTTACTGCTTAAGCAATAAGCAAACCCCAGTGGGTTGTTGTGCTAATTAAGATTTTTTCATGAGATAAGCAAAAGCATTTCCAATTAATCTATGACATATAAGTTCATATCAACTGATAAAGAACGCATTTACTGAACACAACATACACACTGAATTAGGTCACATATTCCAACAGTGGAAATAATACATTTATAACAATCTGATTATCTGTAACATGATAAAAGATTAATAATATAATAACTCAATTAAGAATATTTTAAATGACATTGGTGGAGCAATGGGAACAGAAAGTAGAAGGGTTATGCAGATAAAATAGGATTGGGTACAAAGCCAGGCACTTCAAATGACTTAAGGGGAACTATATGCTAAATGTCTATAGGTAAAGGAGAAACATTTGATAAAAAATTAGTACACAGTTTGAACAGAGTATGAATAAACTCCTGAGCCCCCATCAAGGCATTTGATTTGATTTAAATAAGAGACTGAAATATGAATGGGAGATAATAATAGCAATAACAATACATTTGTAGCCTTACAAAGCATTTGTTTCTTAGATGGGGTCAACAACCTCCATGTGAAAGCTGGAATTAGTCAGATGAAAAAGAAGGCAAATAATTCTAAAACTATAAGAAATAAACAATGAAGGACAAAGTTGGCTATGCTATAACAAACTTAAGTTGAACCCTTTGACCCATGGTTTCTTTAAAGAGGACATGCCAAATGAACCAATAATCAGGCATGAACTTTGAAATGAATACAGCAGCGCCCTGATTCCTTATAAACAAATATTGCCAGCAACCATTAAAACATATTTGGTTTTTGAGTGTGTGTATGTGTAGAGAGTACAGAATGCAGGAAAAAAGCGGAAAAAGGCTATTATACACAATGGATTGCTTGTGTGAGGCAGAATTGTCATAACATTTTATGAAAAGTGGAATGTCTGCAAACTTAATCACTCAGATCTGTATGTGGTGTTTTATTACCCAGTTATGAGCATCCATTGCCTTTAGCTTCCATAATGAGTGAGCAGCGCCAACTGGTATCTCACGGGAGCCCCAGACCTATAAAGTCTACTTCTCACACTTAAAGGTGCACCAAAGGAATAATCTACACACATACAACTCATTTTAGGATCAGGACTTTTATGAATAACGTGTTAGCCAATGTTCTTCACCCTCTCATAGCAACTGGCTACTGAATAGCACTGACTACTGAATTTTACAGTAATTATTGTGTAAAAGACTGCTGTGTTTATATCATAGTAAAATCCATCTCCTTGATACAACTGAAAAACTACAGTAAAAGAAACACAACCCAGTTAGACCCGATAAGAGATTTGAAAGCTATATCTAAGGAGGATAGAAATATCCCTAGAACTTTACAGACATGGTCTATAATGATGAATAAAAGAACCCTCATTTTATGTTTTTGAGGAGACCATAAATAAAGTAAAATCCAGGAAAATTTTAAAACAGGGAAAAAAACGCATAATGTGGGAAAACTTAAAATCAGGTATGTGAAATTCAGTTTCCACTATACCTAATTTCAAGGAAAGACCATAATCGTATTAATAGAAACGGATTGCCTACAGGAAAGAGGAGATGTTAGGGTGAATCATGGAAATAGAAGAGTCAGCTGTGGCCTACATGCAATAGAGCCTCATTTTTAATTTTTGGAACACTGGAAAGTAGTTGATAATGGAAGTGTTATCAACTACTTTCCAGTGTTCCAAAAATTAAAAAGCCCCTAACCATCTGCTGTAGGGGCAAACAGTGAAGTCCATAATTTGTACAGTCACACCTAAATACTTCACCTGCATTTGCAACATGAGGACAACTGAGATAATAGAGACACTGAACTAAAGAACACCAGCTGAGCATTGCTTATACCAAACATATTTCCACAAAACAGTTTCAGAGATAGAATATGACAAATATATAATTTTTAAAATAAAAAAAATAATTTTGAAGAATCAGTTATGGGTTGCACCACAGTGAAATCAAAAGTTTGGTTAACTATTAACGTTGACTTTCTCCCATCTCATGATCGGATGAACTTTCACTGAACTTGCTGTCTGGTATATCTACATTTCTTTGCCCTTAAGCACTACAGTAGATTTAAATGACTTAATGCATAAGAATCTTCTTTCGACCCCATTCAGCACAATAGTATTTCTGCATTTAAGGTTTTCCTGAAGCACAGTGTAGCTAATTATCTTCCCTGCAAATCATTTATCTACAGTGGTGCATAAAGAACCCTGGGGAAACTATGCTTGACCAAGGTGAAATTAAAATTCTTGTCTCTTCCTTTGTTTCAAAGGCAAACATGTAAGAACTGTTTAATCAGTGCAGAGTTCATCAAAACTGAATTACAGATACTTGTTGGATTTGATGAAAAATCTTTCAGAGGTCTCTCTATGGGAACACTAATCACTGGCTTCTGCCACCGAATACTTTCACTTTAGTTAAGAACCAGTAGTCTGGCTCGGTCAATTAATCCAATATTTGTTGATCTTTCCATTGTCTGACTGGCCCTCCAGGGTACCAGGAAAACAAACTCTGGCAGTCCCTGGTCAGCAGCCCTCCAATTCACTCAATGATGTAGTTTTTTATGCTTAAACCATGATCATTCCCTGTTTGTGTATAAGACAAAAGAGAGCAATGAGGAAAAGAATGTATGTATGCAAAGAACATAAAGAAGATTAGTGAAGAAGGATAGAACAATAGTTTGGAGAATGGGCCTTTAAGGTTTTTTTGGCACCCCTATCCTCCACTGGATCTCTTGGAAGCAGATCATGGAATCTTCTCCTAAAAGTTTCAAAAGCTACCACATTATCACATGGAGGCTACCGCATTTCTAATACCTGTAACACTATGATAACTACTATTGTAGCTATATGTGCATGCAGCATTGCACATAATGAGCAGTGTCCCTGCTTGCTCATTAGGCACATGCATATGACACAGGATTGGTCAGCCCCACCCCTGAGCTTACATCACACACGTGCTTAATAACGACCCAGGAGACATGCTCATTATACGCAAGCATATTACCAAACATGGCCACAAGCACCAAAAGCTCCCTCCTAGTGCAAGAGGCATAAGCCCAAATTCACTAAAGCGCAAAGCATCTAACGCTAGCGCTAATTCGCCAGCGTGACGTCATTTCGCAACTTCGGAAATTCACTAACACCGACGCTAGCAAAGTAGATAGCCTGGCGTAAGGGTGCAAAGTTGCGCACTGACGAAGGATCACAATTACGCAAATTCACTAAGATTTTCCTGAACATTACCACTTATTTTTTTTTTGGGGGGGTTACCCTCCTTCCCCCCTACATTTCCTAACATATGGCAACACAACTATATAGGGGGCACATGTAGGGCAATAGGACAACTTTATTTTATTTATTAAAGGTTTCCTGGGCTTGTGTAGTGGAATGTAGTGGCTGTAACATATACTTCTATTATACGCTTAAGTTCTCGCCGTATGCAAGTTAGACATCGCTAGCATAACTGTGCTTTGCCTGGTGAAGTAACACTAGCGCAACTTCGCTACCGTTCGCGGACCTGAGCGTAACTTCAGACTTTAGTGAATTTGCGTAGCGCTGGTCGAAAATTCGTCTGGCAAAGTGCGGCAAACGCTAGCGAAGCCAACGCTAGTGAATTTCGGATCTTAGTGAATTTCCCCCATAGTTCTCGTTAGTGACATTTTTTATGGCCAAAATAGTATTGCTTCCTCCAGCTGTCCCACTCTGGTGGAGGAAACCATTTTTGACTATTGAGTGCCCTTTAATAAATAATATTTCAGTTTCTAATATGTTTATCTAAAATGTATGCATGTTTATCTCACACAGATGCCTCCATGACACCTCAGGTTATATGTGCAAGCTCGATAGCAGTCGCCTTACATCAGAACAACTGACTTAACCCTGCAAGGGCTCAGTGCCAGCAGAACCTGCTTTACCCATCTCCACTCTTACTTGTGGTTAATTCCGTTTTTCTTTTGAAGGAAAATTCCTAGTCTGATGTAGCTCATGCAGCCAGATTGGCTTTGGAATGGTTTAGATACCAAGGGCTATTACACAATGCTGTGCATCTCGTAAATACATACAAATTAAAAACATGAGCAGTGCTTATAAATACATTGAAAATGCATGAAGACATTGACCATAAGAACTGTCACCACGTCAAACAGCATTAAGACATTGTCTGTAAGAATAAAGTGCTATGCAATATGTTGGCGCTATAGAAATACATGCTAATAATAATAATAATAATAATATGTATATACAGAACCTATCAACAACCCGTTTGTTAAGCATTTTTCAAATCTCACACATCCCTTGTATTTTTCAAGCAAAACAGCACGTATTACCCATGGAAATTCTCTCCTTGCAAGACTTAATATTGGTAGATAATAAATGCATTTCTATTATATTCAAAATTGAATGATGAAGTCAGACAATGAAAGATAAGCCTTGCCCTTTCTGCTGTTTCATAGATTTGGCCCATTCTAAGTCACTGATACCCAAAGCAGTGATTTAGTACATGGAGAAGAATCCTCAGCCTAGAACCAGCTTGGAATTATTTTCTAATAATTCTTACATCCAAAACTGGACATTATAACCGTATCAATAAAAACACAGGCTAAATCTGGATACTTTAATAATGTTCCTTGTCAATATTAATGGTACTCTCTTAATGACAATTGAGACTTCAACCTTAAGGTAGATGGCACACTTGACATTTGATGGCTTCTGTGCTCTCCATGAGAACTGCATCATCGACTGTCTCACTACAGTTGGGTATAACTGGGCTGTTTTACCAACTCTCATGGAGTGTTTGCTCTTTTTATACAATCTTGTCTTTGTAGGCTTATGGTTTACTGGTACCTTCTGACCCAGACTCTGCACTCATACAAGATACAAAAGAAGGACCCTTCCAAACCCTTCCACGAGTGGGACTACACTAAGCTTTCCCAATACTCTAAGTCCATAATGGAAGCACTCAACTAAACAACAGTTTCCTCTTCCCATATCCCATGTACTATGAATGGTCCTCAACCAGTGGCTTGTGAGCTAGATGTTGCTCACCAACCCATGGATGTTGCTCCTAGTGGCCTCAATGCAGGTGCTTATTTTTGAATTTCTGGTTTGGTGGGACATTTTAGTTTCAGAAAAACAAGGTATACAAACAAAGCCTCTTGTAGGCTGCCAGTCCAAATAGGTGCTACCAATAGTTAATCACAGTCCATAATTGGCACCCCCAGGAACTTTTTGCATGCTTGTGTTGCTTTCCAACTTTTATTTACATTTAAATGTGGCTCACTGTAAAAAAGGTTAGGAATCACTGCTCTAGGGTCAATCATGCTTGTTGGGCAGAAGGCCCATCAATGCGCGGTTGCAGTCCTTACCAAATACAATTTCCAACCTTTGAAGATCATTTTCAGCCGTCTGAAGTGCCCCATACACAAATCAATACATTGCTTTCTCAGTCTGGAATGGCTGCATTTTGCAGCTTTAATCATTGTAGCCACTGTAAAGTCAACAGGGAGAAAAGGTGTGTGGAGAAACAGGAATTTGCAAAGTCAGCTATGTTATTGTCTTACCCCCCATATGTAATAAAAGGCACTAAGTTTGCTGATTTATTGCTACTGTATGTGTTACTGACCTAGTGCTGAGCAATTTTTTCGGCAAGTTTCTCTGTTAAATCTGTTGCACAATTTGTAGTGTGTCAAAAAATGTTGTTGGCCAATGCATTTTGGTGAATTTTCACCATTTCGCAAATTTTCGGAGAAGCAAGACGGATCAGATTCACCCATCAATATTTACTGCTCCTGGACAAACCGAGTACCTTTTATTTCATAAACCCTTTAAAACTTTAAAATTCTGCTAGCTCTAACTTAGGACCTGATTCAACCCAGTGAGATAAACCTTTTTCTCACTGAATTGAATCTGGGCACAGTAGTGAGAAACTACTTCTTTGTCACTATGTACACCACCTTTACAAATAAGGCCTTTACTATTAATGTTTATAAAGTCACTATGAGTGCAGTATGCAAAGCTTGATTCTTCTGCTTTACAAGAAAGGTGGATATTTTGACTGTTTATCAGCAGCACAGAGTTAAGTTTGCCGAGAGCTTCAGACATTCTTCTGAAGCCGATTATGCTTTATGCAGTTTGCAGCCCGAATATAAAAGTAGGGAGATATAAAGCGCTGCTGGAGATATTAGCTTGAGATGAATATCAAACGATCAAAGCCATTACCAGTATGTGCAGCATTAATTGGAATTAAAGAATGTTGAAAGAGAGAGAAAGAAGAGCTAGAAAGAAAAAACTTGATGTCAAATATCTATCACAGGCTGATAAATGTAAGGAATGGATCTGAATGGCAGCCACAGAACAGAATATTCTTTTCACATAACAACTGTACCACTTGTTTGAAATGGAGACTCCCTAGAATAGCATCAGAGATTAGACTATACTTCCTGCCATGCTCAGCTTTGTTGTTACCTAAAGTTTAGATGTTAAAGGGAAAGTACAACAGAAATTACTGTTTTCAAGGGGTCCTAAGTAATAAATGATGGACTCTTCTTGTTACTAGTGCACATTTCAGATAGGGAGAAACTCGCTAAAAACTATTCAGTACAGCAAGTGTAGTCAGAAACGGCAATGCAAAAGTATTATTGCACAAACAGAGCATCGGCATACTTTCCTATCCAATACCCAAACTAAGGGTTTTAATATGAAGTTGTTCTTCCCTTTGCTCCTATAACATCTTCTATATTCTTCTAAGAAGGCTTTCCACTTGATCTTGGAACATCTAGTAGGCCATCTAGTTGGAACATCTAGTAGATTTTTTTAACTGAGCCACAAGAGCATTAGTGAAGTCTAGCACTGATGTTGGGGATCAGACACGGTGTGGCAGTTATCCCATAGGTGTTCAGCAGGGTTGCAGGCCAGTCAACTCCCACTTTCATCATAGCAAACGTAGTTTTGTATATACCTTGCTTTGTACATGGGGGCATTATTGTGCTGTAACAGAAAGTCGTTTGTGGTTTTCACCACTCCAGTACTATACATTGTTTTTTTGGGGGTTTGTTTTGCATGTGATTACCCATAAAAACCCAAGTTCCTTATAAATAGTTGGTATAGGAGTATTTAGATACTTTTGGCTAAAATGTGTCCATAGTTATTAACAATACATAATTAAAAAAAAAACAAATTGCATCCACATAGGGTGACCTTTTTTAATTTTTTTTTTAAAATCTAAAGGGTTTAGCAATGATTCCTCCTAGTGCAAAAATCCAGCATTTGCATTCCTTAAACAGTGCAGGTGTTGCACATTACATGTTTTACTTTGATCTGTTTGTGGCTTTGTACTAGCAGGTGGGAGAAAAACATTTTTTAACCTCATTACAGGAGAAGTACTGAACCACATAAAAGGGTTAGCAGAGAAAGAAATGTTTATTTACATACCTCTTAAAAGTGCTTTTTTCCCTTAGCTTTTCATTATTGGAATTGGTTTTTATGTTTAATGTGCTTTCATGTCGCTCTGCCAAACTCCATACCATGAAATGAATAGGCCATCTTTTTATTCGCACTGCTGACAATTAGGAACATCGCTCAGATTTTGTTTTAATAGGTGGTTGATTCATAGGTGTTTATTATTACACGTTCCGCAACATAAATACTGGGTAAATACAAGTTCTACATTAACTGATAATATTTATTAGGACAAAATGGTAAATTCTTTATCCAAACGTAAAAAAGCAATCAATGTTTCAGATACTTAGGATAATTAGCATATTTTATCTGGTACAACGCTGTCCAGAAGTGATGTGCAGGTTGACCTGAAACCCGCAGGACAGGTAAGTTTGGGATCAATTTTGGGCAACCATTACAGATTTAGGATGGGTGTAGGTCAGACTGGGGAATTACACTACTTCTATGCTCCCAAAAAAAATTCACTAGAGGAGCACACAGACTTAGCACACAGAGTGGAAAGAATATAGGTTGGGAGTAGGTCAGATGTGGGTAAGGGTCTTTTACCCTGGCTCTGGGAGACAATCTCTGCCACCGGGAAACTTTATGTGATCTCAGTGTTAAAGATGCAAATATGTTTTCAATGAGTACAGTTGACATGAAATTAACCAGAAGACTTGAGCTCCTTTGACATCACAAGTGACCCCACAAACCACAATTGTGCAGCCCTGGTGAGAAAATTAAAGGAACAGTAACACCAAAAAATGAAAGTGTTTTAATGTAAAGAAAATATCATGTAGTGTTTCCCTGCACTGTTAAAACTGATCTGTTTGCTTCAGAAACACTACTATAGTTCATATAAACAAGCTGCTAAGTAGGAATGGTGAAAATTAAAAAAACGGCTATATGGCACAGGATAGGTAATGGAAAAAAGATAACATTATGTTCAACAGAGCTTATCTGCTATCTGCTGTGTAACTTGAGCCTTTTCTCCTTTGAATGACTGCCCCCATGGCTACACAGCAGCTTATTTATATAAACAATAGTCATGCTTCTGAAGCAAACACTGCAGTTTTACCAGTGCAGGGCAACACTGCATTATATTTTTATTACTTTAAAACAATTACATTTTTTGATGTTACTGGTCCTTTAAAGACACATATAGAGAAAGTAGCCCGTGAGGTGTAAGCATTAAAATGGTTGCTGGCTGACCACCCATCAAAGTACTGACAGTACTTTAATGTCAATGTCTATACCCCTACAGAGGGACTTTGCCAAAACCAAGTGTAGGGTAGGGCAAAAAGGACATTTGCACTGGTCCCCTTCACACCTAACCTATAGAATGTAGCTAGTGATGGGCACATTTATTTTGCAGCTGTGAATTTGCGGCAAATACGGAAAACACCCGCAAAAATTTGCCTGCGTCAAAAACAGTACAATGACAGCGACAGTTTTGGACGCCCGAACCCGTTGTGATGCCGGCGCCCATTTTGACGCCAGCGAAAATTTACCGCTCGCTCATTTACTAAAGTGCTGTAAATTGCCGTCAAATGTCCCATTTCGCTAATCTTTCGCCATTTTGCGAATTTCGCTGGAACGGGACAAATTTGCCTATCACTGAATGTAGCAAGTTTACTGCTAATTTCTAATGTTGCATTGAGTACAGATACCACGGCAATTACCAAAAACAGCTTTATTTGCCTGTACAGTATTCATATTTTTCATACCAGGACTATTAAGTAATAGTAGGATTTTTTTTTATAATTTAATGATGGTGAAATTACAATTATATTTATTGCTTTTTCTCTTATCAGCAAAACAGACTAATGTTGTTTTATATAGTAGGACAGATGGTATTAGCAGCAAAAAAAAAAAGGAAGAACATTAGTGATGGCAATTTCCTTAACATATGGATAGACATCTTGATACACGGCTTTGGCATAATCACAGTGACTTATCAGCAAGCAGAGCCCAATGGAATAATGCACTGCAGTCCTTGCATTCTGTAGTGTGCCTATACATGGACCAAGGATATCCTTCCATAATGCTTAGCAAAATCAATGTACTGTAGGCTGAAACGCAAGAGGGAAAAAAAGCAGTGGCAAATATCAAGGGCACATCAGAAGAATGCAACAAATCATCTTAGAGGAAATGCATTTTTTCTTGGAAAAATGGAAGAATACTTTTGTGTGCCTTTAAAATTCAAAATGCACAGACCAAAAGCTGTTGTGTTTTACCCACAATACAATGCTTTCCTGAGAGTTCCAAGCAATCTTAGGGTTATGTGCTGGCTGGCATGTTACTTTCCTAACTGGTGAATCTGAAGCCCAATGCCAATGTTATTAATGTTATTATTAAGGGGAAGAATGTTCCTGGTGACCATAAACAGAGGATGGCAGCTTTAAGGAGGCGGCCCTCAGATGCTTGCATGGTAATAAAACTTTGCATAGGAAAAAACAAGAAAACTATTTCTCCTGCTTCAAGATGCTTTACAACTAAATTCAGCAGCAGAGGTAGGGGGGTAGGAAGGTCCATTGATGGACAAGTGGGAGAAGTGACATAATGCTCATGTGCGACTCGTTGCAACAACGTCTCCACAGATGCCATGCAGGAAGGCTCACAGGTCTAAACCTAAGACAGCATTCGAACCTAAATACAATCTTGGATAAATGTAAGGACTGATTCATGTAAAACACCCCAAACACATGACAAGTTCTAAGTCAAGTTAATATATAATGTCCCCAGACCACAAGGCAGTATACATAGAGTACCAAGGACCCGTAGACTACCCCTGAATGCATGGCAGAATAAAGAGAGTGGAAATTACCATTATATGTATAATAATGACAAATAACATATGGATAAATACAGTGCCAACTACATGTATAATGCCTTTAAGAATCACATGGCATCATAAATAATGTACGAACATCATGCATAATACATCTATCCTATTTGTAATAAGAAATTCATTGCTTTAGAGCTATTTTAATAAGAGATTAATTGTTGTTGTTTGCGGAGGCTTACCTTACCCAAGCCTGCCGATGCTGGTGAGGGTAATGCTGTAGAACTCTTTTAATAAGAGATTCATTGGTGTTGGTTTGCGGAAGCTTACCTTACCCAAGCCTGCCCATGCTGGTGAGGCTCATGATGTAGAACTCTTTTAATAAGAGATTAATTGGTGTTGGTTTACGGAGCCTTACTTTACCCAAGCCTTCCCATGCTGGTGAGGCCCTTGCTGTAGAGCTCTTGCAGCTGATTCAGATGAGGTATGCAAGAAGTTTTACTCCACCTGAAGGACAGAACTGATAACAATCTCACCTACAACACCAATGTTCACCTTGTTATCTGGGGAGGCAAATCTTTCCCAAAGACTGTGGCACCTCACTAATGCTAATCAGCTTAAATGACCCCCATAACAACAAAGTTTCATAAGAGAAGCCTACTTTCAGAAGCCCTCAAGTCATTTTTCAACAAGGCACAGCACCGTCATACCCATAGAACAGTGATTTTCAACCTTGTGCCTCCAGCTGTTAAGAAACTACAAGTCCCAAAATGCATTTGCCTGACTGTGGTTGTCAGACTCCTTCATTGCATTGTGGGACTTGTAGTTCCTTAACAGCTGGAGGCACAAGGTTGAAAATCACTGCCATAGAAAATATCACCGAGCTGTAATTTGTAAATTTCCCACAATGCAGCCTTTTCCCAATCAGACCAAGACCACCAATTCTGCTCTAGACAAGCTAAGACAAGACTTGTTTATGCACATTTAACAGACAAAGTTACATTACAGTGCATGCACAGACAGACTCAGCAGTTGGGCACAGGTACCGAAGTGTTTTGACAGCTTTTTTGTGATGTCATCGGATGGAATATGGCAGGAGCATTGAAGGAACAGTTTCAACATTTGATTTCATCTCATTTACATTGCATCATTACATCTTTAGCAAAAAAGCAATAGGGAAAAGGGGAGAAACACACTAGTAAGATGGTGTTTAACAAGGTTGCCTTGCTCTTAAGGCATCTCATGTTTATAACCCCAGTAAAAAGTGGTTTATTGTCCTATTACTGGTGTATATAAAACCTCATAGATTTGTTAATCTATACTAAAAAACCCAGTCTGGACTAGCTTCAACTTTGTTACAACTGGTCATTTGTGATTTTGCCTCAACTTGTCAACAGTATTTCAAGAACAAAAAAAATAAAAACTTGGTGACATCAAAGAGATGAACATGTCTGTCTATTGCACATTTGTGTGATTTCAGTCCCCTGCCATTGAGATCAATTAGAAGAGAAAAAAATTACTGTAATTTAACATTCAACACTCCCTACGGCCATTGCAATTAACAGTGAGAACAGCACACTGCGACAGAGGAAGAATTCTTGCTTCTATCAGTGCTGTCTATTTAATAAAAACCTAGACATGCTCCTTCTAAGACTTGTGGTTGGACTTGTGCAGTACATAGGAAATGCTGATTAGTATTGTAAATAAATCAATTATAAAAATGTGCATTCCATAGGTTATCCTTTGGACAGAGAGTAGTGTTTTTTGAGTGCCAATAATGTTCACATCATATTTCAGAATGGGACTACTATATTTTGTCTCTGGTTACTACAGTGGTCTCATGCACACTTATTGTTTTCCTAAAACAAACAAGAATGAAATGTTTATGCAGAAGCCCATAAACACAAAATTCTAGTTAGTTCTCACCCTTAGCCTTAAATTACATGTTATATAGATGGTGGGGATAAGTGAACATGTTTTCTGCTTTTCGCCGCAAAATAAACCACATATTTATTAAAATATTTTTTTAACCTCAAATGAACTCAAATGACCTTTCAAATTCAAATGGTATCCCATTTATGAAAAAACTCAAACTAATATTACCGACCCAAAAACTTATTTGAATTTAAATTGACTAAACTCAAATCAAGTTTTTTTTTAGGTGGTGAATAGTGGAATTTGAGGAAGTCTTAATTTTCCATTTCTATTTTTTTTCTTTTCAGTTGCTAACATATTTACGGGAAAAAAGTTGGAAAAAGTTGTGTAAATTTATGTTGACAAATTTGACAGCTGAAAAAAACTCACTGTCTTTTTCCAGCTCAAATTAAGTACATAACTATTGTGAAAATTAAATCCTAGGCACCAGCTATGACAAAGCAAAAAAAAAATATATAAAACTTAAAATTTCATGAGAATTAAGAAACCAAAGACCAACTGACCATAGGTCTCTTTACTATAATAATGGAATTATGACCCATTACATTTCTGTTCAGAGGGTAGAAATTGATTCTTACAGATAACATAATTCACAGGCTCATGTTTCAGTGTTTTCTATGTAGCATATAGCAACCAATGAAACAATTGCCTTCAATAATCTGACTGCTTCACACTGATCAGAGCTGACTGTTGATTGGTTACTATGGGTTATTAGACTGGAACAATCATGTGCTCATATGATGCAAAAGCAGGATAAAATACATATCCATTAACTTACAGTTATTCTTTCATCCTTATCATCGTCTATTGGAGTCCCATCCTTTTTCCAGGATATAGTTGGCTCAGGGTGACCTCTGGGTGGCTGGCATTCCATTACCGCAGGCTCCCCAACTGCTACCATTACATCTGAAGGGTTTTGTCTGAAGTCGTCTCTCAAAACTACATAGATAAAAGAACAAAATTGAAAGTTAAACTTTTGTTCCACCTGTGGATACTTTATATTCCTGTTTCTTACATTAAATACTCAACAAAAAACAATTCTCAGCTTGCTCTGTTGCATTCCGAAGAGAAATTGAAAAGAGTTGTATTTGTGAGATTCAGTTAAAGAAATAAGGTAGAACATATCAAACATATAAGAGGGACTTTAATGTTATTATACTATTATTCTATATTTATACAGCACAGGAATATTCCATATTCATTATATATAATTCACATATGCCTTGTATTGATTCCTATACCCAGGTATGAGACCTGTTATCCAGAATGCTTGGGACCTGGGGTTTTCTGTATAAGGGACGTTTCCATAATTTTGAAAGCTATACCGTAAATCTGTTAAAAAATCAATGAGTTATTAAAGAACCACAATAAGATTATTTTTCTTCCAATAAAATTTAGTTACATTATATCTTAGCATGGATTAAGTACAAGGTAATGCTATGTTATCATGGAGAAAAAGGAAATTATTTTTTAAAATATTGAATAAATTGATAAAAGTGAAGTAGCCTTCCCGTAATTCGTAGCTTTCTGGATAATGGGTTTCTAGATAATGGATCCTATGCCTGTAGATTACAGCTGCTTGTATGGATTTCAATGGAAAAGAGCCTCCCCCCCCCCCCCCCCCCCCAGTGACAAAATGATAAAATGCTTCTTTGTCTTCTCAAAGCTCTATTATACAAACAAAGCATCTCACAGACATGGGTGCTTCCTTTACCAAGTAGCTGTAGATGGAATTACTTGGAGTACAACAACAAATGGGAAAATCAGGTTGGACAGGTATTGCAGTAGTACTAAAGCTCTCAATTACAAAGCCATTTTTGCTAAAGGCCCCCTTCTGAGTACGAGATGGCAGCTTACTGGCCCGCGCATGGGGCACTCCGATGGGCTTCTGCGATCGAAAGTCAGACAGATGTTGATCAGACGGGAATAGAGATCTCAAGGTGGGAATATCGGGGAGTGATCCATACGTTTGGCAACATCGCCAAACGAGCGGATCTCTCAGTGTATAGCCGGCATTATCTGTGAAAACACTATATTTGATGCCAATGATATCATTAGGGAAGAAAGATGACACAAAATGGAGAACTAGTATTTTGGGAGCACAGGACCAACACACACCTTGTTCTACACTAAAACAAACATTCTAATATGCCCTAAAATAAAAATCCACTATATGCAAGAGACCAGTGCGGCTGCCTGTCAAATGCCTTTAGTTCAAACCCTCCTTGAGGTCTAACCTTGCAGTCAAAACACCTCTTATAAAAAATATCAACAATAAGTCTTTCAGCTACATCGACAGTGTGTCTTCTCTACACAAATCCACTTATTATTTTGATACATAGTAAAACCGTATTAAACCTTTGTATCTCCGAGTTGACTCTACGTCCTTGAAGTTGAGCACAACCCTGCACTGATGAAACTTTTGTAATTAATTAATAACAAAGCCTCAAGTGAAAATATAAAATTAAAGCCAACACAGAGTACAGAAAAGAGATGTTTTTGTTTTGGGGGATGTTTGCTAATGTGTATACAGATTCACCTTGAAGCAATAAGTACAAAATGCAATTTACTAGGTCAGTTTAATTAGGATCAGGATTAATTTGTTCCACGCATGCACAGTTTAATGAAATGTACAAAATGCAGGCAGCCAGCTGGCACTGCTAAATATTTTCTGTTTTGCTTCATCTTTCAGCCAGGGGAGGAGGGTTTACCTGGAGTCTGTCTGGGGGAGGCTACCAATAGATAATTTCCCATTGAAGAGCCAATATCTGTATACTTGGCATACATGGCAGTTACTCTCCTTTTAGGCAGGCTGCCACTGAGCTCTAACACCCCTTAACAAGAAACTGAATTTAATCACTCATAAAAATTGAATACATTCTGAAGAACTGGAGCATAATAAAATGTGTTAAAATATTTCCTTGACTGTCAGGAAAATATAAAGGTTGTACATCTTCAGCCTATCACACATGCAGCATTGAGAAAGCTTCATGAATCAGAGTAAAATCAGTGTAAGAATATGTACATTCAGTACACAATAATGATTCATTCAGTTCCGACACTGTGGAACCACAAGAACTACCATACATTATAATGGCAAGCATTTACATGCAAATTAGAGGGCCACACCGCACACTGCTTCTTGTTTGTACCCATCACCTACATAGTTCTGACTACCCTAGACATTTTAAGTTTTTGGACACGTGTTTTGACCTGTGTGGTTCAGGCTTATACTCAATGACCTCTTATATATGCTTTGTTTCATGTTAGCAGAGTAAAGAAAACAGGTTGAGGCATTGGCTTCTGCTTTCCAACATTTTAGCTATTTCCATGCTTTTGGGATGGGGATTTACTTTAACTGGATCTTCTTTAAATGTATTCAATTTAAAAACCTGTATTATCGCATTATTAATTCACAAAGGTTTTGGACTTTATTTTAAACATTGCAGTCTACAGTCTTCCCAGTTCTCAGTAACGCTTAGTAGCATAATTTAGAGATTCAATTTAATGGAGGTGATGAGGAAAGTAGTGAGCTTCAGTCAAGCCAAATTGCAGGTTTGGCGACATCCCATATTGGAACATTCTATGAGAGAATAAAATTGTCAGTTGAGTGCCAAACACATTTTAAATCTTCCACGAAAAATATTTTCCACAAAATTTTACTTTGCCTTCCTGGAAACTGGCACACACACACTCACACATCAAATTGCTGGTTAAAGATGATCCTCTCTCACAAGTTTCAAATATACTTCTTTATTCTATTAACAATAGCTGGTACAATTGTCATAGTGGCCCAATGAGGCATAATGGAGACCTGACAGTGCGGATCATCTATCAGTATATTTTCCTGTTACTCTGTATCCTATGCTTAGTGAAAATATGACAATAAATATTTTTTAAACCAATAAGATTGCAATTCTACCCTTACATCTATTCTAGCATTCAAGGAACAAACTGGCTTTTGAATGACTAAATATTGAAGTGAAAAAACAGACTGCAAAAAATAAATTTTTGCATATTAAAAAATATATTTTAAGTGAACTTTTAGAATAAAATGGAAAGACAACATCTACAGTATGATCCAGTCTTTGTCCAAAAGGATTTTTCATCCTTCTAGATTGATATCTGACTGAGCATGGATGGCCATTCTTTTAGCTCCATGCATAGGACAGTAGGCTGCCAACTGGCTAGGTTGGAGGCATTGGTTATTGTATGGCCAGTTTAAGTTTACCAAGTAATCAGCTATTCGCTGAGAAGATTATGGAGATTATTTATCAAAGGTCGAATTTTAGACTCATGTAAGCTTTTTTAGACCTTGAATGAACTCACAACTCACATGGCTTCTAATTTACGAAAAAACTCAAGTGGAAAAAAGTAAAATCAGAGAATTCGGGGTTAACAACCAGAAAAATCTAATGAATCAAGTTTTCAGCAAAAAAAAACCTCAAACCACTCAAATTTATTGTGTTTTCGAACTAAACCCTCCAAAAAGAAACTCAAACATCATGAAGGCTATTTTAAAATGGTTCAAGGGACCTTTACCATTGACTCCTACATGACCTCGACAAGTGTTAGATGGTGTTTTTTCAAATTCGAGCTATTTCCAGTGTTAGGGTATAATACATCTTGAAAATTTAGATTTTTTTTAACCCTAAAAATCTATTTTTGTCGCAAAAATAACCTTAATTTTTCATGGAAAACACAACTCAAACACTAAATCTGCCCCTAAATGTTGCCCGTTAAAAGTGGTCAGCTGAGGGGCCCCACAATCCAAACTGAGGGCAGACACATTAATTGTAGCCAATTAAATATGACAAAGGACATACAGTAAAATAAATCTAAACAATGTGAAACAGCGCTTCTCGAAGAAGCTCAGGGAAAAGACAGCAAGAAAGGATGAAAAGAGAAAAAATCCAAATATAGTGTAGTAGATTGTGTTCAATTTTCAACACCTCTCTTTGTGACATCTCTCTACTGGTCACTCTCACGTAAAAACCCACTCCTTTATTCAACAGAATAAAGTGGCTGTTATCTCTTTGTGATCCACCACTGAAAATAGATGGGTACTTACAGATTTTGTATATAGTTTTAGGCTTGTGAAACACTGAAGTTGTCCAGCTTCCATCCGGATTAAATGAAAACAAAAAGAATGGCCCTTATCAGTCTCTCCAGGTCTTAATGCGGTTTATCCGTTTTGCTATGTTTGTTTAAGCTGGCATATTGCTCCCCTCATGGGGTTTCTTCCCGGACACACTCTGGCCTACGTTCCTAAGCCCCGCCTGACGCATTTTGTCACTACAGACTTCCTCAAAGGCTTCTGAAGAGGGGGGCAATATGCCATATGCCCTAATACCATACAGCAATAGGACCAATGTTTCCAGGATTTTGAAACCATTACCAACCAGAACCTTAAAGATCGTTCCAGCAAAAGCATTGTCAACTATTATGTCAATAATTAGGCTTTCCAAAGAGGAAAAGTGCTTCAAATCAGATTATTAATTGGATTTAATTTCTTAATGGCAGGATGGCTGAAGGGATAAGGAAGTGGTTTAGTTAAAAGAGCCTAAATACCCATGATTACAAAAAAATACTACGGCTACCATTGTCAACTATTATGTCCCTTGAAATTGTTCCATATTTGCATAATATACCAGCTACAATGAAACACTTGAAATTCTTGAGAATTACATAAATCACACTTTTATGAAATGACATTAAAAGGCCCTAAAGCTGCAGTTCTGTTGCACTTTTAGGTTGGTCTTCTTGATGGCTACATTACAGGGTATTTGGACTGCAATGAGCCTGGATATACAAACTGTGTCTTCTGTGTGTTGTGACATTAATCTTTCATAGGGGATATCTTTGTGCATAGGATCTCCAAGTGGGCCCAAACCATAGTAGGGCCCAGCCAAATAAAAATATTTTTGCCATATTTCCACCATACGTAGGTCTATACGATACATACTACATTTATTTCTGTCTTTATCTAATTGTTGTGAGGGTGGGCCTAGAAGAACAGGTCCAACAATTAGCAGTATGGAAATAAAAAAGGCTGAGTTACTTCCAATCACAAACTCGCAGGCTTTCATAACATAATAACTGGTCTTTCCAGCCAGTTTGCAATTGATCTCTGTATAGAGTAGTTTGCCACATTGTACGAAAATGTGTATTAATGATACCCCGTGATGTTTCTCCGAAAGGCAATGTTTCCATTCGAGAGCTTTGTGGTAAGAAAATATAAGGGAATTTGTGAGGCACAGAAGACAAATAGCTTTCATAATCTTAGCTCAGCATTCCAAGTAATCGAGGAGAGAGAGCCATCTATCTGCATCTAGAATCAAAACTCACTATGTCTGTCTGTTGTCTTACAAAAGAGAACACCAATTTGCCTTGGAGACACACTCTTAACCAGAAACAAATGTATTCAATTAACTGTGCAGACTAAGCTCCTGCCAGGAAGTAAGTTTTGCTGCCTTTTTTTCATTCGTATTATTAAACTTATTTGTAATGCATCATGCAAACACATTTACTGCGGTAACCAGCGAAAGAGAGACTGCTACTGTTGGAAAGGAGCTTACTACATTTGGTGTGTCAGTGCAAAAAAAGCATCAGACTCTAGAATGTAAATTTTTGTTCTGTTTCTAAGGCAATTCTCTATGAAATTAATTCTTGCTAATGCTCTTGACTTGACCCATTACAATACATGGTATTCAAATGCCTGATATCACCTCCTACACACTAATCGTAGCAATGACCATGGGAAAACCATCACAACTGGCAAATACCTGCACCACAAAAAGCTAGGATTCCTACAGAATAGCACTACTGTCTGTAGATTTAATATGAAGGAACAGATGTTTTAACTCCTCTCTGTGCCACAATTAAAAGCTACAAGTGCTTCCCGCAGAGTGAGTTTCACGTCAGGCAAAAGAATGGGGAGCAGGAGAACAAAACCCCCTCTGTTTGGTCTGTTCCTACCTAACTGGTTTGGCTCTGTTGCAGCCATAAATCTGCCCAGGATCATGTTTACTTTGTGAAGCTAATTCAAGAATGACGCATCTGATCAAAGGGTGAATTGGTGTAATCTGGAGGACATGCAGCGCACTCTGAATTCTGCTTTGGTAACTTAAGCATTTGCAAATTTATTAAAAGGAAATTGTGTGGAAAAAAAGTAATTTTCAGCCCACGCACCACCCAGCTGCTTGTCACTTAATTTCATCAAGAACCTACTTTTAATTTTTTTCTATTTCTGTTTTTCACTTTTACTAAAGAGGAAGCCATGCAGCATTCATGGACTGAAATTACAGGGAGCACCTTAACTTACATAAACATATAGTAATTTATCAAGAAGCCCAAGCCACGTTGCTGTAGACAAACCACATTTGTTTTATTCCAGGTGCATTCTATTCATGCCACATGCCCACATTCACTCTTCTTGTTGATGAAAATGTTGGTACTTTTCCAATGCTATTCAATTTCAGTAAGTGAGCAAAATGTGGGCAACTGAGCTGTTGTTGCAGGGGACTTATGGGTAGTTTAAAATCAGAGTAACTCCCAAAGAATTAGTTAAGGGTAAAGTTGGGCATACTTACAGCAAATTCATCAAGATGTCCTTTCCTGCCTGCATCTTCCCAGTGACAGCATTCCAATCTCTTTTTCATTGCAGCAATAAGATGCAACTGTTCGAGTGGCACTCCACTCTTTGTCAAGCAGAAATGTTTGAACAAGTCCTGGTTACAGCAGACATTGGCATTCCCCCCATCAAGATTTTCCCAGAACAGTTCTAAACTTCAGAACCTAAAACCTTGCAGTATGATCCAGACAGATAATGTGTGGAACAAGGCATTATCTGAGTGGAAAGAGGGGCGCCTAAAAAAATCATCCAAGTTCACACAGGATGATGACTTATCAGGCTTCCTGGAAAGTAGACAAAGATTTTTATTTATTTTTTTGCTTGCTATGTTTTTGCTGTTTTGTTTTGAACCCAAAAGAACCAGGTAAATATGGACTTGTCAAGTTCAAACTTACCTGTTGGGGTGTATAAGATCTCCAACTCAGAAAAACTCTTTCGGTGAAGAGTTTGCCAACTTGGAAAAACTCTTCCAGTGAGACCCGGGGTTTTTGCCAATACTTGCTTGCTGCATGAACCCTAATGTTATAACCCCACCTTAAATGTCCCCCACCTCCCCCCTTAATGTCATCTGTCTCAAAGTGCACCAAACAAAAGAGGCAACCCTAGCCAAGGACTAAATTGTCCTAGTGAGCTATATATTGGTGTGGCCCCGTCTGCTTGTCATACAGTTTTCCAATATTTATCCAATTTCAGTTCTTACAGAGAAGGGTGGTTTGATGCCCCCAGTTCTTGCTAAAATCATTGCAACAGTCAAATCACCTGATCCAAGCTGCCAGTGCAACCAACCCCATGCACCTCCACCAGAAGTACAAAAGCAGGTCTTGACACATCTATACAGATATTTTGAGTTAACTGGCTACTAGGCCACACTGCGTGTTAACAGCAATAGAAACATACTGTATGTGTGTTCATACCCATGCTAGGTATAACATACAATTATTATAAATTAAGAAATGGTAAAATAGAAAGGTCTGCAAGCTTAAAAAGAAACAAACAAGAACACCACTTGGACCATATAATTTTGTTTTGTTTTTGACAGCCTTTTGTGCCAATACTTGCTTTTTTTTTTGACTGGCATTCAGCTGCGAAAGCTGGCAGATATAGTTCATATTTGCTTGAGGGCTTAAACTTTGATATTCCTGCCCCAAAGCTACACATTTACTGCATACAAAAACCCATATTCATGTCTTTGGATCAAATAAGGTACCAGATTTACTTGGGCTCCGTTAAATTTCCAAAATGTTGCATTGCCCCCAATGGAGTCTTCAATGACTGAAAGGCAATGTATTTCCCATGATGCACCCTGTAGACAAAAAAGCGTATTCTGCCTCAGGCCACTTCAAGTTTTCAGGAGCCCTTCAGGCAAGGGTAAAAGTAGCTTAGAGGGCTTCAAGCACACATATTTGCACTTCAAAGGAAACCAATGGAAAAATTACATCCCCACAAGCAAGCAGCCCCAAGTCACAGACAGATGTCAAACTGAGATTAGATCATGTCTAATGTGATTATCATAAATAAGACACCACACCAATGTTAGTTGCTTATTTTAGAAGTTATTGTATGATAAAGCTAAGCTTTCAATTTAATATTCCCCGTGATTCTGCCACAAGAGGGCCCAGTTACACCCCCCAAAAAAATAATGCTAATATGTGATAAATGAGGCAACAATTTAGAATTAAATTTTGAGTGAGCTGTGTGGATAGAATAATGAGGTGGGGATAAGGAGTTGGTTAAGTAATGATGCTAGTAGTAATCGGATATCATCAGTGAGCAGGGTCTATCAAATAACCTCAACACAGGTGCTTTGATATGCATGGCTACCCTTTATTAACAGGTTTAAAAGTGAAGTTACCCTATATATATATATATATATATATATATACACATATACACATATATATACATATATATATATATATATATATATATATATATATATATACATATATAACAATCCAAGCGGTGCCAGCACTCACGAAAAAAAAAAATAAATAAGTTGCCTGGGTGCACGGACAATAATTATGTTATACAAACAAAGAAAAGGTCGGCCGAAACGTCAGTCCATAGTTCCTAAATAAATTTTATTTTTAATTATTTTAAGTCCTGAGAGTGCTGACCTTCTAGCATTACCTGTAATCAATGTCCGTTGAACGCAGTTTTTTCAGGGCTAAATCCTCCCCAGCCAGCAATCAGGCTTTTAAAGGAGAGATATTCCCAAAACAAACGCCCAATTTTAAAAGCATAGGATCACCACTAGTTTAAAGGGGGGTATGGGGTGCTACAACCACTGAAGCTACGCCACAGCTTCCAACTATACATACACTATCAAAACAGGGGGGTTGTGGGAGCACTCTAAAGGCTTTAAAGTATATATAAATGCTAATGCATATACACCCAAAACAGGGGTTATTTTGTTACAAAGTTATGATCATAAAATTGATAAGCCACCATACCACGTCACCATAGCCTCCAGTGAAAAAACAGCGTTCAACGGACATTGATTACAGGTAATGCTAGAATGCACATAATAAATAAAACAAGTTAGGGACCGCCATTCGGGGTTTACCTTGACGTGGTATGGTGGCTTATCAATTTTAGCATTTATAATACTTATATATACTTTAAAGCCTTTAGAGTGCTCCCACAACCCCCCTGTTTTGATATTATATATATATATATATATATATATATATATATATATATATATATTTATTTGTTCTGACAAGGTAAAATATATAAATATATACCGGAGCATATATATTACTATTCAAGAATCAATATATATATATATATATATATATATATATATATTTATACACACAAATATATATACGTGTATATAGGATAGTGCATCCACTGGAATAATACAAAATTCTGACAATTCCCTTTAACCAAAACACCTTATGGACCAGGGTTGCCATTGTGCCTTGCACTGTCCTATTGAACATCACTCTTCGTAGTGATTTTAGGTGGAAAAGGCAAGGCACAAGAGACATAATGCTTCAACAAGACTTCAGTAAACATATTTATTAGTGACATGCAAGTGTATTAGCATCTAATCATAAGCTTCCCCTTTCTCCTTGTCCCTCCTGATTAAGAATCATTAATTAACTAGCTCCCATCTGATCATTCAGGCAATGTGGGTCAAAGATTGATGCCCAGTCCCAATCTCCTAATCCTCAATGATGAAGAGATTGCAGATACTTCTTTCCTATCAGTAATTGAGTACAAAACAGGCTCATAGAGGGGAAGGGATAATGAGTCTATCAGATGGAGATTTAATGAAAGGAAAACTGCAGTTTAAGAATAACCAGTGCCAGGCAGTGTGAACTTACATAACTAACTGTCAAGGTTCCTGTACCATATCAAAAGTAAGAATGTAAAAAAAAAAAAAGCATAATGTCAAAGAAATGTAACAAATAGTGATGGGCGAATCTCCCCCTTTTCGCTTCGCCGAAAAATTTGCGAATTTCCAGCGAAATTCTCGAATTGGCGAAAAAATTCGCGAAATGAGTCGCGTTTTTGACGCGCAAGCCGTTTTTTCTGCAAATTTTTTTTGTCTAATTTTCGCTGGCAATTTACAAATTTATTCGCCAGCGGCGAATCGCGGGAATTCACCACGAATTCGCCCCTGGCGAATAAATTCGCCCATCATTAGTAACAAATCTTCTTAAGAACATATTAATTCTTCAGATGAATAATCAGAGATATGGTCTACTTCAAAGAAAAAGATGCTTATTTAGGATGGCCAGTGGCTAGAACACAGCCATAACCAGTAGTGTGCACACCAATCACTAAAAAGAATGTTGTGCCCTAGGAGAACTTTCACACCATTATTTCATTGGTGGCTTCAATCAGATCCAACTGCTGGAATAAAGCAGAGCTGTTGAACAACCCTCCCCTCATATGAACATCTGATTGAATGAAAGATTTAAAGCTGGTAAAATGAGATGGGATAATTAAGCAATGAATAATGTTATAGTGACATTTTTCCTTTAGCTAAATTATAACTCCCAGTATTGTTTGGCTGAGGATGCTGGTAACTGCAGATCAGAACAGCTGGAGAATCCAGGCATTTGGAAGATTGAAAGTTGATTCATTTTAAATGAACGGGACAATGCAGTTGTCAGCATTTTAAATAAATGCTTGTAGCTTAAATCTTGGTTAATTGGGTGTCAGAATGATGAAGACTGTTTGCTCCTGAGTAGGTTTTCCAACTGGGTTGATGCTTTAATGAAGAAAATGTCCCACAACCCATTAATCTAAAACTCTGCATTAGTAACACATCAGAACATGATCAGCCAGTGGAGCATATTAGGGAGGATTCTGTCCCCTGGAAAATACTTATAATTGATGATCAAGAATATTAGCAACGCCTTGATCATTTTCTAGTGTTCTAGCAGGTTAGCTTTACACGCACAAAATAAAACAATCACAACCTTTTAGCTTTAAAATCAGTTTCAACATATTTGAGCATTATTCAAGAATGACAATATTAGGCTTGAAAAGTAATTTTGTGTAAAGGAGAATTATACCTTTCATTAACATCAACATGATTGATGCATTGGTGAAGAAAATATATAATATATAATTCTGTAATACTACTTACATAAATAAATGCCGTGCTAATGATTTTATATTTCAGGTGCACCCCAACAATTCTTTGTTCTTCGAGCACTGCTTGTGTTTTGGGAAATATTGTGGTGTTTTACAACAGAGGATCGGTTGATAACTAGGCATGAGCAAAATATTTTGATGTGTTTCACCATGGAAAAAAAAAGACTTACAGTATATATTTAAAAAAAATGTCAAGTGGTTTGAAAAATGGTGCGCAAAAGAACACCCAATGACTTTAATAGGTTTACCAAAATGTTTGCCAATTTTTTTTGCCATGTCAGTGAAGTGAAATGGGTCAGATTTGCCCATCACTATTTAAAACAATGTAGGTGCTAATCACAAGGAGCTAGAAGTATTACAACGGGTGACAGGGTTGGGGGAAATTGGGTGACTCCCAGAGAACCTGCATGAGCTGACATGTCAGTAAATTAGTGACACAAGAAAACACTCTCAGCCCCTAGAGAATACTACTGAGGAGTTTTGGAATTCCAACATATATTTCTTCACAGCAAGGCAGATTGAGCTGCCTTTTTTATATCTTCCTAACAACCGGTAATTATAGGTGGCATGTTAGATCTGGAGACAGCTGGGTTCAGTATCCAGCACCTGACTCTTTGCTCCACAGTTCCTATCCCCCATACATTCTGCTGCAAGAGTCTCCTTCCTATATATATAAATAAATAGATATATATGAAGATATTTGACTCATAAGTTAAGGTTTCATAAGCACAATGTGTACCTGCACGATAAATATCCAATAGACAAACTTTAAGTAGTAACTCTGAAGCAAAGGTGAATTTATTAATATTCAGAGATTCCCTTGTTTATAAAGCCCTGCCCAAGCTAAAGAATCATGGTGTACTTAGTAATTAGTATTGCAGACGTTGAGAAAGACTGGACAAGTCTCAGGTGTCAGGCTGACATAACTCTTAAATCTCCCTACAGGCCCCTAACGTTTGGGATACTTTACACAGGTTTATATACAAACTGTTCTCCACTGGCCCTTAAATATGTGTCTGGCTCCTACAGTAGGCTCGCTGGCTCCTATTCCAATATTAATGTGTTCACTCTGGCAGGTAAGCCTATTTAAAACAAGCTGAATACATTTACTTTATTCATGGGATACCATTTTAATACATTTATTTGTTGTTCCCACTGGAGTAAGCAGTTGCCTCTGATTACACTGAAAGTTTAAATGTTCCAGTGCTCAGTCTACAGGTTGGTCAAGCCCTAGAAATTCTAAGTATGGCACACTGTTTTTTTTTTTTTTTTTTT
>CM044433.1:19926798-19939562 GCA_024363595.1 Xenopus borealis | reverse complement strand
ATATATATCAGGGTTTATTTTCAGTCTATTTCCACAGCTATAGTAAACTATGTTGGTTTAGCTTATCTTGTGCATAGACCTTTAGATATTATTTTTCTGCTCTCTACAGAGAAAAAAAATGACAATGAATCATGGATGGAATTAACTTTTCTAAGGCTCTATGCAAAAGAGTTTAGTGAGAATGAGATTAATATTGCAGGTCATATAAATATGCAGAAAATTTATGTATTTGCACCCACAAAAAAAAAATGCCCTCATTGCTATTAAGTTAGATTTAACTCAGCGTAGGATATGAACTTAACAGGTGTCTATAGGGGTCATTTGTGAGCAGTTAGGTAGTGTGGTCCTTAGTGCTTTTGAACTTCTTCCTCATGATCTATGTAAATGACCCATTTTACAGGTGGTAGTAGTGTGTTGATCCATAGACTGGTTGCTGTTTTGAAACCAGAGGGGAATTTGTCCCTTTCTGATGCAAACTGGAGAGAACTTTAGTTTTCTCTAGATCAGTAATTCCAGACTGTGGGACTGCCCCTCTTAGGGTGGCGCACAGCCCTGTTTGGGAAAGTCTTGTGATAAAGGCCAGTTAGGGACTGGTATGAGGAGAACGCTTATTTGTTATCCAAGCTACTCTGGGATGTCCAAGTTGGATGGCAATTAGTGAAGCATTGAGGGTGACATCCTAGATATTATCAGCACTCTGGCTGAACATTTCCATATGTTTGCATACTAAGGGGAACTCTGAACAAATATTTGGCCTCAAAAGGCATCTTGATTCCAAAAAATTCTATGCAGGCTTCACTTGGACAAATGTTGCACATGATGAATGTGTGTCTACTTTTAACCTCATCTGATGTGCAATTATGGGTAAGGGCATAACTCGAGGCTGGGAATGATAAAGTTCCTTCAAATGGTTGATTAGTTTATGTACGTGACTTTAACTAATCTAAATGAAATCTGAACGTGCAGACTACACTTAGGTAAGAGGCTTTTGTTGACTCGGGTGAAATGTGTGCATTCAGGAAAGGCAAGTATTTCTCTATTCCTATTTGCTATTTTAGCATACCATTAATCTTTATGGCACTGATGAATTTGATGAACATAAATAATACATTGTAAGTAAAACAGTCTATTGTTCCTGATGGAGAGTATATTTCTAAGAAGACAACTGTTCATACATGTAAGCGTGTGTACTTAAGAGTCAACATGTCCTTATATATGTACTGTCAGTTAAGTGTACACAGCATAAACAATTGGAGAGATCTCTTCACAAAAGGCTGTTCATTTGTAACACTTAGAATGAATTCCCCAAACACGCACATTAGGTCAACAGTTAGGAAATACCCAAATGGACAATGCATTCCAGCTAAGCAGAGTAAAGCCGACCGCATTCAATGCAAAATAAATATCTGCCCACGCATTTCGCCAATGTCAAAGCATTTAAGAGAGACAAAACCCCATAACGCTGCTTACAGTGTCATGAAGTAGAGCCTCCATCACTATGCACAGTTAATTAAGGTTATTGTTTCTAACAACAATAAATACAGTTCTTAGAGGCACATTATCACTAATGTAACACACACACATATATACAGTCATATGAAAAACATTGGGTCTTTCATTTCCCAGGAACTTCTGAATACTGGGGTGTTTTCTGAACAAAGCAGTATTCAGTTTTCTGAATTTAAATCAAATGTGAAAAACTGGCTGTGCAAAAATGGGGTATCCTTGTAATTTTGCTAATTTGAATGCATGTAACTGCTCAATACAAATTACTGGCAACACCAAAATGGTTGCATTAGATCATTAAGTCTTGAGATTGTGAGAATTGTTACAGACAACCCAAAGATCAGCTCCAAAGACCACCAAGAACATCTTGCTGCAGATTGTGTATCTGTACATCGTTCATCAATTCAGCGCAGTTTGCAAAAAGAACATCTGTATGACAGGGTGATGAGTAAGAAGCCCTTTCTGCACTCACACAGTAAAAAGTTGCTTGTTGTATGCAAAAATATATCACTATATCACTTATATGCGAGCAAGCTGACCCATCAGAAGAAAGTTTAACAGAGGACTATAGCACACTAAATCTCTGTTTGCTCATTTTCAGCATTTAATTTTGCAGCAATTAGTTTTAACATTTCATTGTCATTTCTTTTTTATGGATCAAACTGTCAAATTCTCCCTAGCGGAGAATAAAGTTAAAATGCAGGTAAGTTATCTAATACATTTCTCACCCCTCCCCCACCCTTTTGACAGACTTCTTTTAATCAGTCCGTTTCCCCTAAATTACACAAATCAACAACTAGAACAGGGGGGGGGGATTTATAAATATGCCTTGCTGTCCAAAAGACCCTCTAATCTGAGTCCATGTGAATAATTGGCAATGAATGGGAAATGCAGTTCAGTCTGATAATATGATAATATAGTGTTTCCTTTAGAGAGAGCACTATTTTATTTTAAAGTTTTGCATAAACCTCAACATTATAGCACAGAGCATTAAAGGGACATTAAAATGTGCAAAGGACAGAGGTGCATCTATTATATGAGGATATTAGCACGTCCACTGAATTAATAGGATACGGTCATAAGAATTTTTTTTTTTTTTATTAAAAATTTCTTTTAATGTTGCTATGCTACAATTACTTTATGGCAGATAGTCTAGATATACAATAATTGTTATTTACTAATCATATCAATAAGCAATAAATGCAAGTGGTGAATGATCTCTGGACTACTGAACTACTGAGAAAATATTTTGCCCACTCCATCCTTGTAACACTACCGTGTTCCTTATCTTTGAGAATTGAATGGATCTCTAGATAAATCTTTAGGTAAATCTCTCAAAACATTCTAAGGCCAATTAAAAAAAATTACCAAACCAAACCAGATTTGTGAATAATTTGGAGCAACAGAAACATATGTTAATAGAGTTTAGCAGTTGAACCAGATCATCAAAGAGAAACAGATGACTTCATACTCCAGCTATTGCGATCTCTGACCCCTCAATCTTTTTACATACCCATTTTTCCCAAAAAAAAAAAACTAATTCTATTCAGATTTAAGATGGTTGTTATGGGTAAAAGGGTTTTGAACAAAGATCCAAGTGAAGCAAACCTGTTTGAAAACATTGTGATATAATGAGTCCATCTGGGGCAAGTATAACTTCTGTAAAGGCAAGCGGTTCTTACAGCTCGCAAGGCAGAGAATTAATTGTCCATCCCAGTCTGAGGGTACGTCTGTCACTGAAAAGGAAAATTTATGATATTCCCAAAAAAAAAATGTATTAATATAAAATATAAATAATTAATATAAAAATGTATAAAAAAATGTATAAAAAATATAAAAATGTATTTATTAGGACTTTTTGTTCCTGCTGGGGCACTCATAAGCTAATGGGTGCACATATTTTTATAGGGGTTATGACACTTACATTAAACAATCAAAAATTTTAAGTAAATCAACTATGACATCTACCCACGGCTACAATCATGTCAAAGATTTTCTCATTGGAAATCACAGTTATGTAGACATGATCATACCACCCATCTGAACATGGTTCTCCCAATAACTGATAGGTACAATAAGAAGTGTCCATGCCCAGCTAAATAAATTATTAGTGCCTACATTAGTAAAGAAAGATAACATATATAGGACAGCTAATGTTCTCCAGAAAAGGTGGCAATACTAGGGTTGTTCTTTTTTTTCATTATTACATAAGCACCCAATGACTCTGCTCATTATTTCTCTTTGACAGCAGAATACGCAGACTATGTCTTGAGCCTCATCATAATTTTTATAAATATACTATCTGAACCCCAACTTTATCACTGATACCAGCATAAACCATTCCCTGCTGCAAAAACAATCACTTTCATTTATCAAACACCCCACAGCTTCTTGCGCTTTCATCATAGGAACACAAATGTATGCTGTGTCTGACCTCCACAGACAAGAGCACACTGAGCAAAAATGTGATTTTTGATATTAATTCCAACAATAAAGATCTTTGATAGCAGCATGACTAGCACTAAATCTATAATTTACATGAATGCCAAAATATGCTAAATTCTCAGAAGACAGCATGCCATTCATTAACAGTAAGGGTCCCTTTAGGGAAGATCACGAATAAATCAAGAAACATGTTTGTTCTGAAGCCACATGCACAATAAATACTTTGCATTGCAAATGCAGCTAGCTCTACCAATCCAGTCATATGTATTAAAGGAAGGAACTCAACGACGAATATGGTCACAAGATGTTTGCCTCATTTGAACTGGTAAGCCTTGAGAGAAAATAGCAATACACTTTATTTGTACATGTGTTTGATGGATAAACAGGATTAAAGGAAAACGATAACAGCCTAACGAGCCTTATGACAGTTACAAGATTATGTATGACATGTAGCGTTTCTTTAAATATGATTAAAATTGCTTTTACTTGTCCAAACAACAAGACTTCCCTTCCCAAACATCTACTGTCCAACAAGCATAAGGGTCAGTTTACTAGGCAATATTATACAAAGCAAGACAATGGCAACGTTATCTGCCTCACAACATAGAGGAAAAAATGTGTTTATGAAATAGAGTGCAGAACGGCAAGTGTTCTAGTAACCTCTGCAAAATCTAAAGCAGAGATGTCCCATCTGACATCATTAGATATGATCAACATAAAGATGATCTAAGCTAAGAATCTTTACTAAAGTTATGTAGGAAATAATGCACTCCTAAATATTCTGGTTTTAGAGCTGGTTTAAAGTAGGACAGAGAAGGTATTTGTGTTCTGCCCCACCCCCGAGGAACACATTGAGTGCAATAGGCTGGACTAGCTCTTCATATATGAAAATCAACCCCAAAGATACAAAAATACAAGCAAGAGAAACTAACAGCTTAACAGTGAATTTTGAGATCAAAATCGACCTTCCTTGCAGGTAAAAACTTAACCCAATGGTCCTCAGTGGAATGTTTGATAAAATATTACTTGTAAAACACAGTTACTCATGATGCACATATTAAATAATTTACACAGAAGTGTAGTGTTAAGCATTGGAGCCTTGCAGTAATCGGGTCCAGGGTTCGATTCCACCCAGGGCATTCTGCTCAACTCCATCCCTGAGTAAGTTCCATAGCAAAAAAAAAAAAAAATAGTACAATAGGCTTGATTAAATCTTGACATCTAAAAAGCTGCATCTAAGGAACAATCAATAGGAGCAGCCAACAGTTAAAAAGTGACTTCAGTGGTCAAATCCTTCCACCCAACCCCAGCTGATATATACAGAGCAAGGATCCTCAGTGGAATGTTTAATTCATGATTTACTTTAATTTTTACTAAGCATATGTCATGTTGTGCATCGGGTCCTCAAGATTCAAGTCAAGGCTGTATCTACAAGAAGTCCCTTCTCCCCGTGTCTGTGTGGCTTTTCCCCTGTACTTCAGATACAACTAAACAAATGATAAAAATCCAGACTGCTGCATAAAATCATTTTATCACCTTGCTTTCGGGGGGAGATGGAATAATATGATTAACTATAGCTGTTCCCTTCTACTGAGCTTTGAGGGGAACCATCCTGCTGCTTCAGTCTCAGGAATTCTTGCAACAAATGAAACTTGTCTGCACTGTTTTATAAAAGAATCATAACAGCATGGGCCTGTCATAATAAATAAATAATGAGTGTTTTCATTTATAACTATTATGGTACCAATTTATCTTCCTGCCCTTTTAACACAACTTCTTAGCCACTGGTAAATCCTACACAATGTGCCTCCATAACAATATTTTATGATTATGAGCTCTGAAAGAATAGGTTTCGGAGGTATTGCAGCTGTCTGTGGTGCAAATGTAAAACATTTGTTCCAATTAGTGGCCTTACAAACAAAATGAACACACAATCCTACAGTCAAAAGAAAGGGGAAATAAAGTCAAGTCAATTTAGCACACAAAATTTAAATTAGCATGCTCTTTGTCTGGACGGCCTAGCCAGCACCAAAAAAAGTGTGTTCAGCGGGATGTTTCCTCTTATTAAAATTTCTTCAGATAACAGAGCACAGAAATACCAGGCTCCCCCCATTCCTCACTATATAAAGGAAGGAATCAATGCCACAAGAAGAAGAACTAAAAGAAAAAAATGAAGCACATTCAAACTTCTGGCATTTATTCACACCACAGGAACCCAAGGTAATTATTCTCCTTCAGAAGTCACAGAGGAAGAGTGTGCAACATATTTTGTGTACTAACTGGCTAGAAGTACAGTACCACAGTAATACTAAGTTACTAATAAAAAAAAATCAATCTTTCGTTAGCATTGGTGAGGTTTAATTATAGGATATTTCCAGCACTGACCGCAAGGCTTAATAGGTACTTTTCCTTCTGCCGCCACTAGTTAATTTTCTATACGGCAGACACAAATTATAAAGGGTTTTTTTTTGTGTCTGCAAAACTGATGGACTCATACCAAGTTGAGAGACATGGACACTTAAAGGCACACATTCATCCTGGATGTGGGTTTAACTCTTAGAATATCTGGAACACGTTGAGTGTTGTGAGTTCCAGATGCATTGCTCCGTGTGTATAATTGTACATTATTCCTGGTGGCAAAAGAACAGCAGTAGAGATTATGTGATATTGTTGACTTCCATGTTCACTGTTTAGGGCAGCCAACGTTACGGCAAAGAGGACATTTGCCCTGGGTCTCTGGATTAAGAGACACCCAATCTGTAATGTTACTAAAAGTACTAAGGACCTTTTACATTGTGTTGCCACATCTAAAGCTAAATATCTAAATAATATATTAATGTTCCTGATCTATCCTAATGAATGTAATAATTCTATAGTGAAGGTAGTCCTGCGTTAATGACAAGGTCAAGCTAAACAGACCAATATTACCCTCTAGCCTCCAAAAACACTGCACAAACAAGTGAAGACAGTATAGGTTTTTGGTAGGATTGTCTGCAGAATTATCTCTGCAGCATTAAGTAGGATATCACTAGAAGAAGAGTCAATGGGAGACAGTCAGAATTAAGTATCTTGAGAAAGAGTCTGGCCTTGCAATCCTCCCAGCAGCAAACAACCACTAGAAGCAGAACTAAAGAGTATAAGCCAAGCTTAACATCCTGGAAAGTGAAGGAAGAGAAATGGAGAGTATTAGACAAAAATGGGAAGGGGACAGATGGGCAAAACCAAAATGAAGGAAGTGGGACAGTATGAGAATGAAGAAGAATTAAGAGATGAATGAAGAAGAGATTAAGAATAAGAGAATGCAACAGTCAAGAAAAAGAAAGGGGTGTAGAATGGAACAAGAATATGAAGGCCAACTTTTTCAGGATATCCAACAATCCAAGCCTGCTAAACAACAATTCACAGCACTGGACACGCGGTTACTCCTCACCCATCTACAGACTTGGCACTTGAGACATAGAAAAAGTTATTTTTTATAAAAATTTAAGGAGACATATTTTAATCTGTAGAAATGTTTTTTAAACTGGACGTGACACTGCATTTTACCAATTTGAAGAATAATACAGTATATCCTATTCAGTATTTACAAACATTCATACAAATGAACCATCTAAACAAATACAGCTTTTTCTGAGTTTATCAGGGCCAGTTAATTACAATTCCTTTCATTTCCTCTTCCTATATAGAGTTCCAATCAGTTCCCCTCAAAACTCCAAAGAACATCTGAAGTAAGTTGTGTTTAATACTTGCACACGTGCAATGGTCAAATTTTATTTCCCACAATGCAAAGGCACATCTTTACACTATCAACAGACACCAATACCTAAATTATTGCCACATGGCAACACCACTGAAGCTTTACAGATGTCTAATACCTGGGGATCAAAAGAGATTTCATCATGTCTCTTCACTCAGATCAGTCGCCAACAATGGTTATCGAAACAATGCAGAAACATTTGAGAACTATCATCCTTTCTAGACAATACCAGTGATAAGTGCTTTTTCAATTATAAAAGGCAATCAGCGTTACTTCCATTTATCGTTGGGATGTGTAAAAAAAAAAGTGGCCTTGACTATTTGTAATGATGACAATACTTCATTGAATGAATGATCTTTTCCCAGGCATTTTTTCAGCTTCTGAAATTGATCCTCCTCTTGTATAATAATTATGGTTTTGTTTCACACGCACGAAGGGCTAAATTGCTACCAGGAAGAAGGGATTTTTTTTTTTTTTACATTTTTTATATTGTAAAAAAAATAGGTTCTTGCCAGTCCCAGACTGAGAATTAAAATATGCCCTGGCATTTCAGGTACACAGAGGCCCAAACATCCAACATAGAGGCCCATACAGCCCCCACAAGCCCACTAAATATTGACTTTCTATAGGACCTTTTAGCAGCCCCTCTGGCATTTGCCAGAACCCACAGATTGCCAGTCCGGGCCTGGTTCTTGCTATTCACATGTCTAGTGCAAGCTTCCAGCACAAAAAATGGTGCCACACTGTTCTTATCATAGCTGATTCATTTTGATGTGTCTGCATGATCACCATCAGGGGGACAAAGGGGGTACATTTGTACTGGGCACAGGCCTAAAGGGGGACCCAGCTGCGTTTTAGAATTAGCCAGACCCCCTTGACAGCCAAACCATCAAAGTCCCTAAGAGCTGAAGACCCAAAGTCCCTACTTTTATATAGGACCCTGCCTGCTTATAATGGGGTCCAGGACACTAATGGCTTTTTTAACTTGTGTGTAGGGGGTTTTCCGTTTTTAGCAATGTCTGTGTAGCAAGTTTACTGTGGTGTTGGTGGGATCTGGGGTGGGGCTTGGGTACTGGAACCAAATGTTTGTTGATTTCTGATGGCTATATGAGGCAATTTTCCATATGAGAAAGCCCATGTTGTGTTTTCTTCAGTAGGGTATGCTATTTACAGCCCTATTCCTTGGATCCCTAGATTGGAAGGCCATGAGGATTTCTGAATTTTTGTGAAAATTAACTTGAAGGAAAAGTAAAATAAAAGATGAAGTTAAAAAGTGTTTTTCTAAAAGAACTTGTCCTGAATATGGCCTGAAGTAGGTTGACCCATGCAGTTCCAGTGATTGTTCCTGTGAGGAAGAAGAAGAGCAAGGTAGAAAGAACATTTATCCATGGACCTCCAGACTTCCAAGAGACCCTTTAATTAGAAAATGAAGATACAGGCCACGTGTAGCACTAGCCAAAAGCTCAATTTATGTCAATAACAGAAGGAATATGCAGTATTGGGCTATTCTCCTCCAGCTGAAATAAGGAGGCAGAAAACCCTACATACAGCCCCACTGTTTGGAGAAAAACCAGGGAACCAAAAAGCAACACAAAACAAATAAGTGCAAAGTGAACAAGCCTAAAGGTAAATATAAATGGAAGACAAATGTTCCCTATAATTACAGCCAATCAGTAGATAAAATGGAAAGAAAAGAAATAATGTAATGGCACAACCCAGAACTTTGAAAGCCTGAAGGGCTTCTATTGCAAATAGAGAACGAAGATCAATTGAAATGTTTACTTAAGGATCACAAAAAAAGCCACCTGGTTCAAACAATATTCAGATATAACATGACAGGCCTTAATCAGCACACAGTATCGTAATACGCAACATTATCTTCAGGCATTATTATGTGCCTCTTATCTTTGGCTTAATGCTACCATGTTACACATTTGCAATCTTTCTGAATGACCATACAAACCAAGGTACACACATATTCACATCTACTTATCTACTGGAGCTTTAAATGCCTTGGAAAGAAAAGTAAGTTTAGTCATAAATCTGAAGATATCTTATCTCCAAACTGACACTACACATAGTATTCAGCCCCCCCCCCGAATTATACGACTTTGAAGGAATTTCATCTCCATAGGGAGACGCAGGTATTTACATGACTTGGTTGTATGTAACTAACATCAGGTTAAGGCTTCATCCACACGAGCATATTCGGAGAGATTAGTTGCCAAACGACAAATCGCCTCTTCTTCAGGCAAGAGTGGCAACCATAGAGGGCCTGCCTATGCATGAGGGACTGTGACAGTGTACCTTGGATAGCAGGTATAGTAGAGATATTATGCCTATAGTAGCACTGGGTTAATAGTCTCTGGGAAGGGAGTGTGACTGTGGGATACCAGGTATAGTAGGGAGAGATGGTGCCTATAGTAACAGTGGGATAATAGTCTCTGGGAAGGGACTGGGACTGTGGGATAGCAGGTAAAGTAGGGAGAGATGGTGCCTATAGTAACATTGGGTAATAGTCTCTGGGAAGGGAGTGTGACTGTGGGATAGCAGGTATAGTAGGGAGAGATGGTGCCTATAGTAACAGTGGGTAATAGTCTCTGGGAAGGGAGTGTGACTGTGGGATAGCAGGCAGGTCCAGACTGAGAAATAAAATAGGCCCTGTCATTTCAGGTTCATAGAGGACCAATCAGACCACACAGAGGCCCAAACAGCCCCCACCAGCCCCCTAAATACTGACTTTCTATTGGACCTTATAGCAGCTCCTCTGGCATTTGCCAGAACCCACAGATTGCCAGTCCGGGCCTGATAGCAGGTATAGTAGGGAGAGATGGTGCCTATAGTAGCACTGGGTTAATAGTTTCTGGGAAGGGAGAGTGACTGTGGGATAGCAGATATAGTAGCGAGAGATGGTGTCTATAGCAGCAGTTGCATAATAGTCTCTGGGAAGGGACTGTGACTGTGGGATAGCAGGTACCTATAGTAGCAGACAATAGTCTCTGGGAGACAGCAAACATATAGATGAGGGTGCCAGAAGCACTTTATAAGATTTAAAAAATCAAGGAACCCTTTAGCTGCTGCTCAAATACAGCACAGGATGATGGGGAATTTTGGGAGCTGTCCAGTTTGTCAACAACATCTGAAGATATGCTTCTTTTATAAATCCTTAACATATTCACCCCAAAAAGCCTGTGTTGCCAGTGACACTGCCTGCACTAACATCAGACCATAACCAAGGTGTATATCCTGAAGTGCCGGCTGCCCTGTGAAATCTTACTTGCAGATAGTGCACGTCTGTTCCCAAACTGAGAAAATATGTCAACAAGAGGAACTAAATGATTTATGAAATGAAACAGCGCACAGCAGCCTGTCAATATGTCTGCTCTGAAAAAGCTCACACTGAAGCCTCTACAGGGTTTCTGAATCATCAGCAGAGGGGGCCGGTACTCTAACGCCTTGCGGTGTAACCTTGAATTAAGAATTCACTACGACAGAGAAGAATCCTTGACTCACCGCTTTCCTGTTTTCTCCACATAAAAGAAGAAAACTTTACTCTTGATCAACTGAATCAACTGAGAGATTTGTGGTGGAAACAATGGAACATGTTCAGTTGCGTCTGTATTGCAGTATTTATAGGTAACTTGTTTTATTGCACCCAATAAAATAGCTCTTTTACATGAGAGCATCAAATATTCTGTAAAATATACATAGAAGTGTTACCCAGTAAATTGGCAACTGAAAGTAGCACATGGTAGAGTCTTGCGCGGGTCCATTTTTTGGGACCCGTGCCCGACTTGTACCCGCAACCTGTAAACCGCAACCCGGACCTGCATTCTTACCCGCTTGTACCATCAACCGACCCGCAAATACCTTATCCGCAACCCAGAACCGCAACCCGCTGACCATCAAGAATCAGGAAGTGATGTCATTGTAAACCGGAAGTGACATCATCAGAAGTAGCCGTGATCAGAAAAAAGGAGTAAAAATCGCTCCATGGCCCGACCCTAAACCCGCTAACCCGCAGAACCACCAACCCGCTTCTATACCCACACCCGGATCTTCTACAGGGTACCGCAGGATTTTGTGGGTAACCCGCGGGTACCCGACCCGCTGCAGATCACCAATGTATAAAACAAGGGATTGACTACAGTTCCCAGCATTCAGTCACAGACATTTATAACCTTACTTTCACACCTTTTTGTGGCCACACCCCCTAATTACCATGTTCAGTTTACAAAATTTGGCAGGTTAGGAAAGTTTGAACATATTTCTGTGTTTTGTTTTCAGTTATTACAGTTTTGAATGAAGGTGAATTTCCCTTAAAGCAGCGAGTTTAACTTAGCCAAAGAGACCTGTTAACTAAATTGTAGCAATTACTTATTTTGCTTTTCTCATTTTTTTACAAAAGTGTCACATCTGCAACTTGTTACTGTTCTGGGCTCTCTCTGCCAAAAGCCAAATAACTTAGAAACCTTGCATCTTTTTTCAGCTGTTCAGTGCGGAGAAAAACAGGACTTTCCAGTGCAAACGAGGGGCTACAGGTTGGGCTGTCAAAAGCAGGATTGTCCCAATGAAAACAGGACAGTTGGGAGGTATGTATATGTAACAATTAGGGATGCACCAATCCATTATTTGGGATTCTGCCGAATCCCTGAATCCTTTGTGAAAGATTTTGCCGAATACTGAACCAAATACTAATTTGCATATGGGGTGGGAAAGGAAAAGTGGACAGAAACATTTTTTTACTTCCTTGTTTCGTGACAAAAAGTCTTGTGATGTCCTCCCCCCGAATTTGCATATGCAAATTAGGATCCGGATACAGTTCAGCCAGGCACAAGGATTCAGCCAAATTTGACTCCTGCTGAAAAAGGCCGAATCTTGGGCAACTCCTGAACCAAACCCTGAATTTGGGTACATACCTAGGAATAAGTTACACCACTGAAGACAGGGTGCCCGAGCTCTGAACCCTCTGCAAGCGCCCAGATAACTCATAGTAAATTAGGCTGAAAAAAAGACTTGCGTCCATCAAGTTCAACTTTTTTTTTTTTTTTTTTTT
>CM044433.1:19832646-19921548 GCA_024363595.1 Xenopus borealis | reverse complement strand
AAAAAAAAAAAAAAAAAAAATCATGTTACTGGTCTTTTAACACCTATTGAAAACACATATAGCTAATGTTAAACCTTATACCCTGGTGTGACAAAGAGGGAAGAAAAACGTGAAAACCGGCTATGAGATCCGCCATATACATTTTCACACTAATAAAAATCCTGGGGCAATTTTCAAACTGATGCATGCTAAAAAGCAGCATTTATTCCCAATTTCCCCCAAGAAATCTAACGTAAAAAAAACAAACCCCAGACAGCTGCCCATACATTGTATTCCATTTTTTTTTCTTCCCCCCTCATGAACTGAAGTCATTCGAAATTGCATGCGAGCCGGAGAGGCAATGACATCTGGAGAACATAGAGCGGCATAGAGGTTTGTTTTATTAGCTGTTTATAAATGCTTTATATAAACACGCAGCGTTTGTGTATTAGAAGGATACGGGCGGCCTGTGTTTTGCATACTTTTCAATGGATTCCCGACTGGAAAACAAAGTTAAAGAATGTGTTTCTCCGGGCAGCACAATGGCGCGTTTGTTACGGGGGTGACATATTTATCTGTCCTCTTTCTCCTCGAAAAGGAAAAAAAAATATGTCAATTTTGTTTTTTGTTTTTTTTTTTTGCCTTCTTATTCTGTCACACACATTATTTCACGAAATATGAATCCAAATGTTCTGTTTCTTTTCAGTTCCCTTTCACCACAAATACCAGAGTTTCCCCTACTCCATGGGGTTTCTCTAACAATCCAGCCTTTCTATTCTAATGGCACAAATCCCAATCCTGCTGTCTTTAATCAAGATAGCACAGATATGTTTCAGTGCTGCCACTCTATGGCTTAAGGCCTGGTGGTTTGGAAGGCAGCATGCTCTGCAAAAAGAAATATGGCTAATATCAAAGAAAATACTTACAGGTTTTTCATTGCCAAAAAGCATTTAGATCAGGGATACCCAATGGTTTCCCTTCCAATGGCAGGGGAATGCTGGGAGTGTTAGTTTAACAGCTGGAGGGCAACAGACTAGACTTTACAGATGGTTTACTTAACCTGGGCAAGGGCCTCTGTTTTCATATTTAATTTCATGGATCAATATAACATCAGCTTTAAATATGGTAATATAATGATCTGCTACTGTATATAAGGTGTACAAAATAATTTAGGAATATAGTAATTAAAGGCTGAAACCATCATGCAGGGTTGCTACCCTCATATACATCATATACATGTAACCCTTTCTACACCACTTTGTCTGTGTTACACTCGATGTGTGGCACTTACCTGATGGCATTGGACAAACCTGAGCCTCTCCGCAGTGGTATTGGGAGAGACTGGGTACCTGGTACTTAGTAGCGCAGTGCCTCCTCCTAGGGGGATCCAGGAATGCACCTACGGGTGGCCCCACTAGGAATACAGTAGTAACTCACACACAGTATTGGTTAACTTGAATAACGGTTTATATTAAAATAACTGAGCAACTAGTACATTTATCACTACTAACTGGTGGTAATAGGACCTCACTAACTAACTTGCTAACACCAAGCTGTCTAACTAACTAAAGAGCTCTAAAGCATCCAATGAGGATTTGGAGTGCACTGTACCCTAAAGAAGCTCTTTAAGATAAAAAAAAAACTTTTATTAAAGAGACCCTCAGTGGGGGGCTGGGGTCACTGGTTGCATGTTTGTATACTCTTGAGAAAGATCCCTGTGAGGGATCGAAACGTCGAGTTAAATAAAAAGTTTTTCTTTATTTTGCCTGAAAAGCCTGTGAGTGCCACCATTCTTCACCTATATATATATATATATATATATATATATATATATATATATATATATATATATATATATATATATAGTTCAAGCTGCCTGGGTGCTGTCATATATCGTGTAAATATTCATATTGCAAGGAATGACGCACTCCAGGACTTCATCGCAAGGTGAAAAAGTGAAGTTTATTTGTCAATGTTTCGGTCCAGTCTGGACCTTTCTCAAGACATGGCGTAAAAAAAAAGTATGCCGGTGCCCAATTTTTTTTGGACGCTGGAATCCAAAACAAGATGGCGGTGGTGGTGTTTCGCTAATTTTTTGCCGTTTCGCAAATTTCTCAGGAAATCTTCGCTCCAGATTCACCCATCTCTAATCATGAAAAACATAGTCTACACACTTGTGCCATATCCTATTGTCAATACTAAGAATATACTCTGTCAGCAGAGCCTCATGTTTACAGGGAACTTTGTTTCCTTTGATGTTTTCATTTGCATTCATGGCTTTTAGTAAGAGTTTTAATGGTGTCCTCCAAAATGGGCACATATTTAAGTCAAACATTTATCCTCTAATAACCCTTAATGCACCACTTGTAAATGGCTTGTGACTGTGTAAAACTGTCCTTAACTGGCATTCTTTGAAGTTCCATTTAATAGCCTTTACTTAGTACAGTCTGCAAGTGGTACCAATTAGCGCTCTACATATAGTAATTGGATAAATAGGTAGCCAAGGGCAACATGGGTCAGATGTAAGAAGCACTAGGGTTCTGATGTAGTAGTCACTAGGACTACTACCATCATCACAGCCGTGGGTTGAAAATGTGGTGTTTGGTATGTCGTAAAATAATACCTAACACACAACACTCCAGTTGTAGCTGGACCAGAATACACAGTATTCACCCTGGGAGATGCTGAGATACACAGAGGAAGGCCATATGGCAGCTTCATCTCTTATCATAAATGTTAAAAAAAATGTTTTATGAGCATAAAATATGTGGATTTAAGGGGGTTATCTATTAAAGGTATAATTTTAGAGGTATGTGAGCTTTTTTAGACCTCAAATGAATTCATAACTTGACTGGTTTCTAATTTAAAGTAAAAATATACCCCTCAAACATTGTAGGTCTCTATAAAAAGATATTGCATAAAACAGCTCAATAAAACCCTGCTTCATGTAAATAAACCATTTTCATAATAATTAACTTTTTTCGTAGTATTTGCCATTGGGTAATCATAAATAGAAAATTGCCATTTTAAAAAATAAGGGCCGCCCCCTAGGATTGTACGATTCACGGTGCACACAAACAAACCATACTTGTTAGGTCACATGAGCTGATTAACAGACAGTCTTCTGTTGCTCAAGTATTCATATTATACCTACACAGTTGAGGTATAATAAATCTCCAAAACATTTATTTATTTTATTTTTCAAAACTAGCCTTAAAAATGCCCTTGTAAATTTTTCATGGAAAACAAAATTCAATCCTAAATCTGCCCCTTACTGTTTTAGTACAGTCTGTTTAACTTTCAGTATTGACAGATCTGTTCCATTACCATGTTATTGCAAACAGAAATCATGTTTGTGTTTATTCTCTCAATAACTAAATCTGAGTCCTTGGTCTCCTTGTGATTTATCACAGTCAAGTCTTACACTGCTACTGAACTCTTCAAATTTTTTAAAGAAAACTGAAAATAAACAAACATGCACCTAAAAAGGAAAATGTAGCATGTGTGACGGCCATTATGATGTGCATGTACCCTAGAAGCATCACTATTTGGGTTCAAACACACGGGCAGTTTCAGGAAGATTAGTCGGCTGGCGACAAATATCCTGTTCTTCGGATGCGACTAATCTCCCCGAACTGCCTTCCCGCCGGCTAAATTGTAAATTGCCTCGTGAGTAGTGATGGGCGAATCTCCCGAATTTGCTTCGCTGAAAAATTAGCGAATTGTCAGAAAAATTTGCGAAACGAGTTGCGCGTCATTTTTGACGCGCGTCGCGTCAATCGCGACGCGTGGTTTCCGGCGCGAGTCGCATCCGGCGCATCACGTCAAAAACGACGTGCGACTTGTTTTTTTTGCCGGCAAATTTTTGCTGGCGTTTCGCGAATTTATTCGCCAGCAACGAATCGCGAGAATTCGCCGCGAATTCGCCCCTCGCGAATAAATTCGCCCATCACTACTCGTGAGGCAACTTTGGACGACTTCGGAAAACAAAATGCTCTGAGTACCATCCTGACGACTATTTACATTCTAGCCTGTGGGAAGGCAGGGGAAGGCAGTTCAGGGAGATTAGTCGCACAAAGAAGAAGAGATTTGTCGCTGGGCAACTAATCTCCCCAAATCTGAGCGTTCAGCCCTCAGTGCTCACAAATTCAGCTATTTTATTCTATTGGAGACAAGTACAGATCTATTCTATTCAAAGCAACCTTGCTGGCGGTGGCTTATCTCTGAACTTTATTCTCAAAGGGGAAAACAGAATATTTGCCTTGAATATCAATTAATTTGCAGCAAAAATCAGCATTCCGCAAATTGATCTGAATTTTAAAATATTCATTTGGCTTTCAGTCTATGGAGAATGCCTTAGGCAAGATCAGCCAACTGCAAGTTCCACATAAAAAAAAAATATATATATATATGCTGTATATCTCTGTGCACAAAGCTGTCTTTATGCCCCCTGCCTAAATAAAGGGTGGAAAAACTGTAGATAAACCGGACTGATAAAAATTAGGAATGAACAAAATGCATAATACATGAACCAGCTCTTTGCCTTAAGGAGACAATGTCAGGAGAATGGGCAGAAATCCACAATCATTCATTGTAAAAGAATATAAGACTTTATTAAGGGAGCCTACTGCATAGAGGACCTTGCCCGTTACATCACACATAGGCCTGTTGGCAGCGGCACTCCACTTTACAGCTAACTGCAGTACTTGTGCATCAATCACGGTAAAAACATTTGATTTTGGGAAATTGGGAATGTAAGCCTTCAACATCCCTAAGTAAACAGAATGAAACCTTCCAAGGCAACTTTGCACTATTATGCTATTGATGCTTTTTATTAACAGATATTTCAGTGCTTCTGGGCATGATGGTATATTTGGGTACTTTTTTGGTGTCTATGTGTTTTACCTTGTAAGATTTCCATTCTTGTAAGTTTTTGTGGCATAAAAACCAGCTGTACTGCCAAACAAATAGGGTCTACCAAATAGCCAATCATTGCATCACCCAGGATATTTTTTCTTGTTTGCATTGTGTTGGGGAACCCCCATCCTAAGGAAATAAACTATTTGTGCTTGTATAGTCTATGAAATGTTAAGTACAGTAAACCCCCAGGGGATGACGTCAAAATGGCGTGCATTCTATGGAAACATAATGTACAGTGTGAAAAAAAAGCTTGCCTGCACGGGGCTGTGAAAACATAGAATCCAAGTATGTAAAACTGTAGTTTTGCTGTTGACATATTAAGGTGGCCATACACTGTCCAATAAAAGCTGCAGATAGACTGAGTCGGCAGCTAATCAGCTTGTGTATGTGGCCCTCTGATGGGATTCTCCGATTGATATTTGGCTGAAAGGTGGTCCGCTGTCTATTGGGCAGGGCTAAAAATCCTGTTGGACTGCAGACCGCATCTGTTCGTTGATGTGGTCCCACTATCTGACCTCCCATATTGCCTGCATTATGATCCAATTTTTGGGCTCTAGGGCCTATGATCGCATAAGCCCAATATTGCACACCTCAAGGTGGGCATATTGGGGAGAGTGTATGGCCACCTTAATTCTGGGCTTCCTCTGTAGATGCTGGAATTAAGCAGCTGACCTGGAAATGCAATAGTGATGTCCGCCATTGCTCTGTCAACATGACAGGTATCAATCACAGTCTAAGGTCCTTATCACATTAACACACAATGGTCGGTTTTATCAGGAGAAAATACGCCACATGTAGGTTTTTGGAGCACGGGTAGAACAAACTTCTTGCACATAGTGCACTGGCTGGAATCGAACCCAAGATCCCAGTGCTGCAAGACAGCAAAAAAATAACAGTAAAAAAAGAGAAAAAAATAAATTTGAGGGTGTGTGAAAAAAACTAGTGACAAAAGAGAAAACTTTCATTAGTTTTCTTTATGAGATTGTGGCATGGAAGAGGAAAAACATGTTCCAACAACACAATACATCCACAAAAGCAATTTTATTTAAGCTTGTTCAACTGTGGAAAAAAAAAAGACAAGTGTTTCCTTTGAATTGCAGGTTTCAACAATTTCCTTCTCGCAACCTCTGACCGGCTGACTGAATGATCACATACACTCAAGCAAACCATTTTTGACCTTTACAGAATAAAATGTATTTTCAGTACAATGAAATATAAACAGCGGGGTCAAAGGACAAGAGCTTTGAAAAAGAACATTACAATCAGCATTGTACCTAGTGCAGTGATCAATAGGCTTTGGGGTAAAGATTCCATTACTGAGAATTGCAATGCAATAAATTGAACAGACACACATGTTGGCCGAATTTAAAATATAATGCAGAGTTTCAGGAAATTAAACTTCTTATACATACGTACAACAAAGAGAAGCAGTAAACGATGCACTGGGAAAAGCGATTCATCAACACAGGTTCAGGTTCTCCCTTTCTGAACAGAAATTTTTTTTTATATACTTAGGGGGTTGTTAACTAAACCTAAAATTTATCTGGTTCGGCTTTTTATTTTTAGTGAAAAATAAAACACTCGATTTTTTTCAAGATGCATTATACCCCGATGTTGCAAAAAGCCAGAATCTGAAAATCTGCAATCTCAGACCTGTCTAGGTCATGTATAAGTCACTGGGAGAGGCGCCTATGTATCTCAATTTGAAGTTATCATGGTTTGCGCTGAGTTTAACCTGAAAGTACAACTTTTTTTGGTGTCTTCAGTGGAAAAATTGAGTGATATGGGAAAAAAGTCAGAAACATTTTAATGATTCAGGAAAAAAGCCCCAAAAAATTGAGTGATTTGGGTTTTCACTCAATGTCAGTTTTCTTGATCCAATTAATTCTGGGTTTTTAATTAAAAAATAATGTCAGATCGAGCATGGGTGTTTGGTTAAATTCTGATTTTAGGATAAAAGTCACACTAGCTATAAGTATGGGATCTATTATCCAAAATGCTTGGGAACTGGGGTATTCCTAATAGGGGGTCTTCAGCATTGGACTGGTGGGTCCAGGGGAGGGTCACCTGTCCGGCTACACTCCCCATCCCCCCCACCCCAGCCACAACCCCACCTCTGCCTCTGGGCCCCCATCCCAATCACCGCCTCCTCTACCTTTGGGCCCCTCAGCTGCAACACACCTTGTTTTATCTTGTAATTAGTAAGAGGTAAGCATGCAATAGCCAGGGCTGGGAGCAGTTCTGAGTCTGCGGGGCCCACAAGATTTTTTTCCTGGTGTCCTGTCAGCCCAGTCCAATCCTAGGGATCTTTCTGTAATTTGTATCTCCATACCTTAAGTCTACTAAAAAATATTTAAATATTAAACCCAATAGGATTGTTTTGCTACAAATATGGCTGCAGTATAGTTAGGATTAAGTAAAAGTTTCCAAAACAAAAGAAGTCATTTTTAAAAAATACCTTGTATGTATTTGTGTATGTCATAGGCTATACCAAGATATTACCTAGTTAAAAGTAGGGGGTTCACCAAAACTCAAATTTTCTGGATATGGATACCACAAAGGAAATTGTCAATCTGAACCCCAATTTGCATATTTGAAACTACACAAAGTGCACCCTAAACACACACACATATATGATTTATATAGCATACCCTTGACATTTTGCTAAATTCCCAGAAGCATAAAGTATAGTGTTTCAAGCTGTCTCCAACTAGACTTGTTTTTTACTTACTTGCATAACAGTGAAAAAAAACATGTTGGCCAACGTTCCTCTTAAAACAACCATTTAAATGTGTCTTTTAAAGCTATTTTCTTAAACATCCCTTTGGCTAAAGTAATATAATCTTCATATACTTTAAACAGTACACTCCATTTTTTGAAGATCCCAACTCAAACTCTTTCATTACTCTCTTAAGGGCTTTCACATGTGATGCTTTATTTCTCCATACTGCTGAAGGCCACTACTTTACACACAATATACTAGTTCAAGGACATTCCCACCTGATGAGATGTTTTGAGCTCCAGCATTCATAATATCTGCTGGTCTTCAGCTGTGCTTGTTCCCAAGTCTAGGTGGCATTTGGTTCTAAAGGTTACAATATACAGCAGGTTTGGGACCGGTTATCCAGAATGCTTGAGATCTTTCTTTAATTTGGGTCTTCATATCTTTAGTCTACTAGAAAATCATGTAAACACTAAACAAGGACAATAGGCTGATTTTGCTTCCAGTAAGGATTAATTATATCTTAATTTGGTTCAAATACAAGGCATGCAACCTGTTATCCAGAATGCTTGGGACCAGGGGGTTTCCAGATAAGGGATATTCCTGTAATTTGGATCTCCATATTTTAAGTCTACTAATACATCTTTTAAACTTTAACAAAACCCATTAGAATTGTTTTGCCTCCAACAAGGATAAAGTATATCTTAGCTGGGATCCAGTTCAAGGTACTGTTTTATTATTACAGAGAAAAAGGAAATTCACGATTATTTCGTGAAATCGAACGATCGGTATCTGATCATACGAATTCATTGAGAAATCGAATATCGAGCCAAATGATAGCCTAAAACAATTCAATAAGCATTCGATGGTCGAATGCTTATCGAATTACGTATTTGATCAAGCTAATTTGGGGGAATAATAGTAAATTTGCCCCTTAAGTGGTGAATTTGTGAATAGTTCCTTCTTGTTTTTAGTTCAGCTTCTGTTTTATAGTTTTGTCTCATCGAGCCCCCCCCCCCCCAGGTCCACTGTAATGTCATAATAATTTTGTGGTTGCTAAATTCTAGTTCTGACCCAAATAAGTAAGATCTCTTAGTTGGGTTTAGGTAAGATCCTTGATGTATGGCTCTGGGGGTACAACTAATATGAGGCCATTTTGGGAGAGATTTGTGATAAATACGTATTTCCAGCAAAAGAATATTTCTCCCTAGCTACGATATTACATATTCTGAGCTACCATAAAACTACAACACATATGGGATCCATTATCCAGGAACCTGGGGCTATCTGGATAATGAATCTTTCCATAATTTTGAGCACCATTAAGAAAACTATTTAAACATTAATTGAACCTAATTGGACTGTTTGCCTCCAGTAAATATTATTTGTATCTTAGTTGGGATCAAGTACAAGGTATTGCTTTATTATTACAGAAAAAGGGAAATTACTAAGAAAAACCAGCCCTGTGCTTAAATTCTGCAATCTGCATTATCCATTTTCACTAGAATGGATAATAGCATTACTGAATCTAAATGACATAAACACAATTGAAGTCAATGTGAGAGAAGAGGGAGAGGGTGGTTGAAGAATAACACGGGTGGCGAGATAGAGTTATTTAAATAAATACATCATTTGTTGAATAAAGTTGGGCAACTCTAACACTGTTTGTGTCACATGATTTGTAAGACACCTACTTTCTCATTAGTAGAGATGCTCAATAACACTTAAATAAAAAAAAGTATCAAAACACATCTTGTGGCTTAAGGAAAGCATTCCAGAGAGGTTACTGCTTTGAAACTTGTTTGAGTTATGGGAAGGCCCCAGCCTGCGCCCAGCAGGTGAGACAGCAATAGAGATGAAAGTCATGGAAGTTTGTGATGTACAGAGAAACACAGCTGCTCCAAGGGGTCTTCTCAGATCTCAACACTTCCAGCAATGATGGAGAAGGCGATAATGTGTTGTGCCCCTCCGAACGAAAAATGCGTAAATGAAACCATTCCCAGAATAGACAAAGATACTTCAGTGGACGCTTACAAAATGGCCTTTGACTAACAAAGTATTATTCTAAGCTCCAGCTGTGGAACAGGGAAACCCACCACAGGATTCCAAGAAGACAACTTTGGAAAAATGTACCTACATACACAATGTAGGTAAATGGACGACAATTCAAAAATATTGAATGCAAAACAAATATTTATTAAATTAGGCAGGGGGTGAAACATCTGCATTTTCTTGCATACTGTACATTTTAATAAACAAATGTCAGTGTAAATTATCAATAAAAAAACGATTTGCTGCATTTGAATTTTGAAAATCTGAAGAAAGTAAAAAAAGAAAGAAGTAGGATTTAATTAACTGAACATGGCCTGCACTGTCAGCTTACATAACGTCTCTTGTTCTGAATTTGTTTGCTGGCCGTGCAAAGTCGTTAAATGACGATACTTTTTTTCTTGTTTTTTTTTTTCCTCAAAAAAAATTCTCTCTGCAAGTTGCTTCAAAAACAAAAATCTACTTTATTAAGCTGATCATTTTCTCTCTGGACTTTTATTCAAAAGAAAAGACACTGCCATTTGTTGATTTTGTGAGGCATTTTCAACATAAAATCTCCTTTCAATTGCATGGGAGTAGGGTTGCCATCTTTTCAGTTTGGTGAAAATGGGCATGGGGGTGGGGCGGATGATGCTGGTGGCTGATGAGCAGCAATTGGCTGATCACCATGTCATTAACTGCAGTGTCCTGTCCAGATTTCCTAATCTGGAAATCTGCACAGGCATATTTCACCTGGACAGCCCAAAAACCGGGCTGTCCAGGTGAAATCCAGACACGTGGCAACCCTATATGGCAAACAGTAGGGGCATTCATTCTTGGTACCAGAAAAAACAAGTTTGTGGAGAAAACTCCACACGTGTCATCAACCAAAAATTGAGGCAGAAACCCTGCCTCTGTCATATTAATGGGCCATACTCACTGACAAAGATCAAGACAAAGAATGCCAACTCCATGTATAATGCCTTAAAACATCACATAATAGGGTATAAATAAAGTGCCAGACCTATGAATAATACATTTATCCAGTTTGATGTTACCTTTCCAAGCCTACCCAAAAGATTTTCAGTTATCGGCTGAAGACAGAAAATTAACATAATGCTATATTTTATAAGAGATCAGGAAAGACATGCAACAGGATGATCTTTAGGCATTTATCTTCTCATATACAGATATGGGACCTGTTATCCAGAATGCTCAGGACCTGGATCTCCATAACTTAATTCTACTAAACAAATAATAAACATTAAATAACCCCAATAGGCTGGGGTTGCCTCCAGTAAGTATGAAAAATATTTTAGCTTGAATCAATAACAGGTATGGGACCTTTTATCCAGAATGTTCAGGACCTGGGATTTTCCAGATTACGGATCTTTTCATAATTTGGATCTTCATACCTTAAGTCTACAAGAAAATCATGTAAGTATTAATTAAACCAAAGAAGGTGGTTTTGATTCCAATAAGGATTAATTATTAGAGAGTCTATATGCTGAGAACTCCCCTACACCAGTCAGTTGAACTGAAGAAGTTGCTCGGATGAGCAGTGAAATGTCTTCATTAAAATTTCTCAGCAAGTCCAGTTGATTTGAGTTACTTTTGATAAAAATACCATGACCTGGATGAATGAGAATCTTCATAGTCATAATTATATCTTAGTTGGGATCAATGTTTTATTATTACAGAGAAAAAGGTAATCATTTTTAAAACTTTGGATTATTTTCTTATAATGGAGTCTATGAGAGACAGTCTTTCCGTCATTTGGAGCTTTCTAGATAATGGCTTTCCGAATAACAGATCCCGTACCTTTACAAGATACTTTACTTATTTGGATAAAATTAAGTCTATAGGAGATGTCCTTCCTGTAATTCATGTTACTTTCCCAACAGGAGTTGATGCTCTTAACAAAATCAACTTATTCATGAGCACTAGCATGACATCATCTACCTATCACTCTCTATCATCTATCTATCTATCAATCTATCTATCTATCTATCTATCTATCTATCTATCTATCTATCTATCTATCTATCTATCTATCTATCTATCATCCATCTCACTTCTATCTCTGCTGACTGCATACTCAACATTGTAACCCTTTCATAAATTATTTGAGAATGCAGGCTCTATTAAGCAAGCTCCCCTTTTACCCTCCAGCTGACCTGAGCAGACAACAGCAACAAGCTACTGAATTTAGCTACAAATAGTTCCCTATTGACTATAAGCTCCTTTGGGGGGGTCGGCTCTTCATTACTTATCATTTCTTTCTGTCTTGTCTGTTCAAATGGTTTGTCTGTTGCCATGGAGGCTCGGCACAGGGGTGTGAAGATGCCAGTGCTATATAAAGAGAAATGATAAAATAAACTCTAAGACTTTGTGCATTAAAAACTTTTAAACATTAACTGCTGTTTGGAGTTTATTTCCCTTTTAAACAGGCTATTTGCATTTACCATTACAAAATACACACTCCAGTGCTTTTTTACTCCATAAAACAGGAATGTTGAGTGCTAGTCACGGTTTAGCCTAAAAGTCCTTATTTGCTCAGATGTTTAGGCCACTTTATTTTGGAGACAGAAGATCAAGCCACATTGTAAAACAGTCTATAAAATATCTATATGCACCCTGTGGATGTTAGTCATTTGTTTACATTCTTTTAAGTAAGTTCAACATATGTAAAGGGACAATGGGTTGGGGAAATCTTGTGTCTTGTTATCCAAGTAATTGTCTGAAGGAACTTCATGTGCTGTATTCTAAGTACGACTGTACCCGGTTGATCCTTGTAGTTATACAGTGGATTAACCAGCAGGTCATACAAAGATACTATATGTGGAACCATATACTGCACGGGTGTGTGATGATTCAGGAAGACTAACCAAATAATCAAACACCGGACGAACCAGATGCAACAGCAAATAAGGTGTATCAGCAGATAACATTTTCAAACATGGGGCTCATTTATCAACACTGGGCAAATTTGCCCATGGGCAGTTACCTATAGAAACCAATCAGTGATTAGCTTTTTAAAGCCAGCTGCATGTTGAAGAATGAAGGCAGCAATTTAATTGGTTGCCATGGGTATTGCCCATGGGCACATTTGCCCAGTGTTGATAAATGACCCCCTATCCCCAAATTGACAATATACAAATAAAAAAAAATGTTCACAAGATGGTAGAGCCATTCATATGACCCAATGGATGACATAAGTTGATCTCTTGCAACACAGATGTGGCCAAAAAGGTCAATATCTGGTCCTTCTGATGTTGCATGCTAGGATAGGGCTTAAAGAAAACTATACCCCAAAATTAATAATTAAGCAACAGATAGATAATATCAAATTAAGTGGCATGTTAAAGAATTTTACCAAATCTTATCTCTTGTATTGAACACCATTTCATGATGGTCTCTGTGTTAACTCAGAGATCACCTGACCAGAAATACTACTACTCTAACTGTAACAGGAAGAAGTGTGGAAGCAAAAGACAGAACTCTTTCTTTTGATTGGTTCGTGTGACCAAGCAAGTATAGTTTGTTTGTTATTTTTGTGTGCACTGTGAATACTTATTATTAAAATGGTTTATTTACATAAAGCAGGGTTTTACACATGAGCTGTTTTATGCAATATATTTTTATAGAGACCTACATTGTATTAGTGGAATAGTTTTCCTTTAAACAGATGTTTGAACAGATCAGCACAATTAGAAATTGCCTAACATACCAGTTTGCAATGTTGGGTGTTCTGCCACACTTAAAGGCAAATTTACTAAAATTCACCCAAAATCCCTCAAATCCCCTCGAAATTTGATAAGTTCTAGACTATGTTTTTCCTCGATATTCGATTTCTCGATGAAATCGTACAATCGAATACCAATCGTTCGATTTCACGAAAAAAAATCATACTTTTGCTTTCGAGCCTCCGATTCGAATGATCGAGGTGTTTGATAGTACGAATGTTATTCGAGCAGGTGTTTGCAAAAGAAGCCTATGGGGGGGGTTCCCATAGGCTTCTATTGGTATTCGGTAGGTTCAATCTGGCGAAGTAGGCATTTGAATACATTTTAAATTTAAAATCCTTCGATCATCGAATGGGCGAATGATCGAATATTCGATCATTCGATCTATTCGATAATTCTTATATTTGGTATTCGATGATCAAAGTGGCAAAATTTGCATATTCGAATATCTGAAAAAATCGTAAGATCGGTACTTGATCTCTTCACACAAATTTTGTAAATTTGCCTCTTAGAGAGACATGACCATGTGAGGGAACCATGTTGCCTGCTTTGCAAATAGTATCTTACAAACAGCCATGTGATTGACTGAGCATATATATCACCATGTTGAACTTTATTTGAGCTCTCTTCTGTGCAGAACAGTAAAATTAAACTCCCCAAATTAGCTGTATTGGGCATGTATGTCCAACTGAAGTGCCTTGTACAAGTCACCCCCACAACAACTTAGACAGGTTCGTCTAACTAGAAGCTTATGGGACAGATTCCACTTCATACATGTACTGCTGAAAGGACTGTCATTGGACCAGTACCAATGCAAAGAAGGTTAAAAGGATGGCCACCACGCTCCTTCCATGCCATGTACTCAACTAAAGAACTGTTGGCAACAAAATACATACATAAACATGTCATATAAATCATACAATGTCTATAATAGTATTAAAGGTGTTGACCAGTTGGCTCAAAGAGCACATCCCCATAACTCTCAGGAAGGACTACTTTTAGAGTATAGGCATGATCCAGCCACATCATTATGCAGGAGCCCTGCAACTTTACCCGACATAGGGAAAATGATGACACTGCCAATTTTGTGCTTATCCATGCAGCTAACGATAGGAATACAAATACAACATCCCTTCTATTAACATAAAGTCCTCTCCTTCCTTTTGCTTATAATCCCCAGTTGATGCACAAACGAATAGCAGAAATCCCTAGCAGATGGATCATTCTGTTTTTCAGCAGGTCGTTACTGGTCAGCCGTGACCAAAGACAGCTTTAGACTTTCCAAATAAACATGTGTCTGTATGCTATTTGTGTACAGAACATACTCCGTCATTAATTATCCAGACAAACTGAATTGGAACAGCTTTCCGCTTTAGCCCTCCTTGAGTAAGGCTAGAAATCCTGCTTAGGAGAACGGGTGCTTGACTATGACATGTCATCTATCAACGCAAAGATTTATTGTTGCATCAGCTGAACAGTCTTATGAAAACTAAATGCAACAGCAACTGGGTTATTAGTCAGAAAGTGAACAAAATATTGAAAAAAAAATATTCAATAAAAATTTTGAATTTTAGTTTTTGGGGCCTTTTAAAGCAAATTGTTTCATTCTAGGCTTGTGAATTTGCTGCAATTCAAACAGTATCTTCACCTAAAAAACATTTTTTTCAAACAGTTTTCAAGTAAAAAACCCATGACTGAGAATAAAAACTGTGATTGTGAATTAAAATGCACTACAGAATTTTTTTCCCTGTAAAATTGCAACTGGAATATTGCCTTTTTTGGATACAGTTTTGTGCCACCGATGGATTAATTTATTGATTTTCATGTTGAAGTCTTAAAGAGGCTGTGAACTTTTGAGTTAACTTTTAATGTGATGTAGAGAGTGATATTCTGAGACAATTTGCGATTGGTTTTCATTTTGTATTATTTGTGTTTGGTTTTTAAGTTATTTCGCTTTTTATTCAGCAACTCTCCAATTTGCAATTTCAGCATCCTGGTTGCAAGGATCCAAATTACCCTAGGAACCATGCATTCATTTGAATAAGAGACTGGAATATGAATAGGAGAGACCCTGAATATAAAGATAAGTAATAAAAAGTAGCAAGAATAACACATGTATAGCTTTACAGAGCATTTATTTTTGGAAAGGGGTCGGTGAACCCCATTTGATAGATGGAAAGAGTCAGAAAAAGGCAAATAAAAATAAGTACATAAATAAATAATGACGTTTCTTATAATTGACCATTCTATAACATACTATAAGTTCATTTACAGGTGAACCACCATTTTAAAAGTCACAACACATGTCTGTTGGCTTTTTTAAAGAAATATGCTTTTTTTTTGGAATACATGGTTGGCAAAAGTATAAATTTTTTGAGTTGTGAATTTGCACAAATTCAAGTCAAAAATCTCATTTTTTTTTTTGGTGCCCAAAGGAAGAGTTACAGTTGTATGCCCCATAAGGGTAAATTTATTGATAATTGAGTTACAATGCTTACAAGAAATTAGTATGTTTTTGGTACACATGGGGGCATTTATTTATTTGATGTTGCACCAAATGAGTCAAAATTTGGATTGTGTTTCTTGTCAAAAATTAATAATCTAATATAATAATTTGATATAGAAAATAGGCATGGTCATTAACTAAAGCCAATACTTCTTAACAAAGACCACAGAATGGGTGGATGGCACTTCAAACAGACAGATATAAGGAGAAAACAATATTAGCTGTGACTCAGAGTAGCTAATGAGTGACTCAGTGCAATATATCCACATACACCTATTCAAAACCCCTATAAAAAGGTGCATGCGGATACACAGAAGGTGAAATATAAGCGATGGAAACAAGTACTCAACTCCTGAAGTGTAAATGTTAATTAAACGAAAACGTCCCTTCTCAGGAATGGCAAAGACGCAGTAAGCAATGACCTGTGAAAGACATAAGAGGGTGTGGCAAGAATAATTTAATATCCCAGCACCTAATCACTCGCAGTCAGATCCCTTTGAAACTGTGAGATTACGTGCGGATGATCAACTATTGTACAACTGTGTAAAATGAGTGTGGCGGACATTCTTCAGATTCACACTCAGCTGCTTTTCCCCGTCCTCTCCCCACTTAAAGGGAATACAAGCCCCCAAAGTAAAATGTTGCCAAATGAAAGGGAACTTCATTCTAATCTGCTTTCCAACAGACGATCATTAAAAATTTCTACTAGTTTGAAAGTTAATTGTCAGTATAACTGCTACTGAAAGTCATAAATGATATCTCCCTTTCTATTCACTGCCCTTGTACTTTTGCAACAAATGTAGCAGCAGCCAAAATAATAGACCGGCCTGTGATGAAGTATGCACGGCTGACTTTTATTACATTGTTTCAAGAACCGGCAGCTATAAATGTATGTATGTATATATATATATATATATATATATATATATATATATATATATTTTTTTTTTTTTTTTTTTTTTTTTTTTTATTGTCATTTCCCTAGAGAAAGAAAAGCATATGGCAGGATTTCCACTATCCTATTGTATGGTTATTTCCGGCGCAGTAGTTAGCAGCAGCCCTGGCATGCCCACAAAAGAGCAGTTGAATATGGAATACTGTATGTATCTGACACTGTTTTGCTAGTCGGATGACAGTGAGCAAATTTATTCAGTTATGTAAGAATGAATGCAGTAATAACATATTGTGTAATGCCTCTCTAATAATGTTTTGTATATGTAACAAGAGCATCGTCTGTTATATCTTTTCTGTTAGCCCGGCACCTAAACAAGCCATTATTTAGCAACAAGGAAAAGTGACTGCTGTGTAGTCCCCTAGATGGCATCTTTCGTTCCTTTTACATAAGACATAACATAATATTATTAAGAAATATAAACAACATACACACTGGGGCTACTGCCACTCGGGATATGGTGGTAATACCAGGGCTGTATCAACAGATGCCTTGTACCAAAAGAATGCAAGCTTATGATAATTTAAAGGAACTCACTGGAAATAATTTAATTCCCACTGTGACAGCTACTCGTGTACAACATGTAAAAAAATGTGCACCCGTAACTCTCTGTGTGTTTTAAAGCATTGGCACAATTGTGAATTAAATAATGTTTAATGTATATTGTGTTTGGCCATTAGGTGGCAGTGAGTCATAAGTTGATCTGGAAGTTGTTGGTACTGAAGAGTGAATAAAGGATACAGGAACAGGAAATACTGTGTCTATTCTGGCAGTGATAGAGGAAGGGACAGCAGTCTTTGTTAGGGAAAGGTAAGTAGAGTATTTAGAAACAAAAACTGTAACAGATTAGAATAGAGTGCAACCACGTCACATTTCCATCCTCAATGTAACAAGCCAACTAGTTAGGTACTGTAAGTAGGGAAGGTTGTGCCACTGTCTACCTGTTTTGAAGGTGTCACAACAATAAACTACAACTGCTTAAGAGAAAGTTTTCCATACATTGTAAATTAAGGTCACATGCTGTTGATGTGCGGGCCAAGAAATTCTCGACCACCACCCAACCCTAACCCAACTGATTAGGACCCACACTTGAACCAATCCCCACTTCCACATGCATTTATCTATATGCCTGTACATGACCCGCCTCTGACGTCACAGAGGGGGTGGGCAGGGAGCGTCCATAAATAGACACAATAGACAATCTAAGACAGAAGTGGGGCTCTTTGAGGTTTGCGGGCAAATTTTTTGTCAGGTTAGCCCCCTGTTACTACCAATGTTACATAGGTATGGCATCCGTTATTCAGAAACTCGATATCAACTCGCTATCTATATAAATGGAAGGCCATCTACCACAGACTCCATTTTATCTAAATAATAAAAATTTTAAAGAATTATTTCCCTTGTCCGTGTAATAATAAAACAGTAACTTGTACTCGATCCAAACTAAGATATCATTAATCTTAGAGACAAAACAATCCTATTTGGTTTATTTCATGATAATTTTGAGTAGACTTAGGGGCACATTTATTAAAACTCAAACTAATCTCACTGTTTTACAAAAACAAATCAGACTAAACTTCCTTCCATGATTTTTGTCACGACAAGTCAATTACAATCTCATGATTGATGTTATCAAAACATAATTTTTTTAAAAGTTTTTACTTAGCAAATTCAACAGGATTTTCGGACAAAGCCCCAAATTTTGGATTATCCAGAGCAAATCACAATGTCAAGAAACAACTTCAAAGACATCTGCCATTGACTTCTACTTGACCTCGACAGGTTTGAGATGTAGTTTTGGATTTGGATTTTTTGCTGATTTGGGTATAATAAATCTCTAGAAACTCAAGGTTTTTTTTCCACTAAAAAATGAGGTTTAATAAATGGGCCCCTATATGTATAGAGTTCAAGATCCCTTATTTGGAAAACCCCAGACCCCGAGCATTCTAAAAAATTTGTCCCATATCTGTACCACTAATTCCATTGCCATCTTTATATGACAAGGCACGCCCATCAATAACATTCCACACACCACAGGCAGTAGTTCATGCCCCTTTTGCAAGTATATTAAAGCACAGTAGGAGGGCTATAGGGGTCATTAAGAAGGCTGCAAACTGCTGATGATCCTTTAAACAATTAAGTTGACCATAGATGCAAAGATCTGCTTTTTTGCCGACATCTTTCCCTGATATGCCACTAACACGGCAGGGCTATATCAGTGTAATCCGAATGTTCAGCCATATGGTTGAACGATCGGATTACGATGACGCCAAGGGGCTCGGTGGAAAAAACTCAAACCTTCCCAATCAATATTGTGGCCAGATATCGATCGGGAAGATCCTGTAAGGTCCTCTTACCTGGCAGCGGAAAATGGCGGCTCTCCACGTGGGTCATGCTCGGCGCCGGACTCTCTGCTCCCGCGACGGAACGAGTCGCGCGCGTCAACTTCGACGCCGGCGCATCTACGTCGGCGTCGGATTGGTCGCCCGCGACGAAACGTCAGCGCGTCGACGTGATGACGCCACTGCGCCCAAATTAGCGCCAACTTTTGCCTATTTAAACTGCCAGAACACTATGGACTTTGCCCAAGTATAGGTCTTAGTTTCTAAGTTCCTGGGTGTGATTTTCTGCTGTTTGATTCCTGTTTTTGACCCTTGCCTGAACTCTCGACTACGAACCTTCTCTGCCTGGATTGACCCTTTTGCCTGAACTCTCGACTACGAACCTTCTCTGCCTGGATTGACCCTTTTGCCTGGACTTTGATTACTCTTTTGCTTAACCCTTCGGATACCACGCTATTACTGGACTTTGCTTCTTCCTTGGTCCGCTACTCAGCTCTGAGCCTTCGGGCCCTGACAGATCCATTGGAAGCCCCCATACACAGGCAGATAAGCTGTCAAATTGGTCTATACGACCAATATCGGCAGCTTTATCTGCCAGTGTATGGTCAGCATAAGGGGCAGATTTATCAAGGGTTGAATTTTGAGTTTCTAAAAACTCCCATAAAGACAAAATTAAAAAAAAAAAAATTAAAAATCAATATATATTGTAGGGGGTAATAATACTCTTTACTGCCTATAGAAAGAATATTAATTATTAAATAATAAAATCACCCCTAAGTATAGCATATTTCTTTCTTCAGGGTCTGCCATATGGATTACTAGTAACACAAACACAAGGATAAACACACTTGCATTCTTTCTTTGTTAAGGGGGAAAAGCACAGGTAGAGGGCAGGGAGAGTTCAAAGTCATTTGTTTAAGGTATCATGGGCTCAAAGAGAAAGAAAACAATCCATCCCTGTTTTTATTTCTCTTGACAGGCAGTGACCCTTGAACATCCCATGACCTCCTTAGTCAGATTAGTTGGTCAGATGTTTATAGACTACTCTTCACTTCTTGTATTTATTATCAGCTCTCTGGGCTAGTGACCGTTGCCCCCATCTCACACACTTCATTCTCTTGTTTGTTTATTGGGACTTTGAGATCTGAACACAATCAGAGGCTAGTTGTAATTTAGCTAATGGCTGTCAATACATGGCAGGAAATACGAAGTGTTACACCCTTGAAATAACTATTGTGATGTATGGTGGGACCTTTGCCATTCTGATGCAAATATTCAAAGAACTTATTAAGGGGTTGTTCACCTTTAGGTTAACTTTCAGGGCCTTGTTTATCAAAATCAGATAAAAAAAAAGTGAGGCCAAACGAAAATCGAATCAAAGCATGATTTAATCGGAGACAAACTTGAAAAATGGAGTGATAATCGGAATCGAACAATGTTTTCCAGAAGTGTTACATTTTTGGTGGCTTTTTTTCAAAAAGGCAGAATTTTTCGGATTTTTTTTTTGCCTGCAAACTCTCGGATTTTCAGGCTTATTCCAGTGCATACCACAGAAACTTCCAAAGAGGATAGGGACTGCTCCCATTTTTAATATACAACCTCCGCAGGTCTGAGATGCAGGATTTTCCAACTTTGACTTTTTGAAGCCTCTGGGTATAATAAATCCAGAAAAATAATAATTCTTTCCACAAAAAATTTGGATTCTATAATAAAAAAAACCTAAAATTTGTTGAGTTTTTGGCATTCTGTGTGTTATATAGCATGCCATGGCACTCTCCTTTTTGTCTTCCCCTCTGGGGTTGTTAGGGTAAAATGGAGCCTGCCATCCAGATAGCTCTTAAAACTCCAAACTGGAGAACAAAAAAGAGGTGTGGCCTAGGCAGAACACGGTGTGACTATGGCAGAACAGGGCATGGTGAGGTATATGTCTTGTTCTGCCTTAGAAATGCCACAGAAAAAAACTTGAAAGGTATCTATTCAAATGGTGCAGGTGGCAAGTTTACACCCAATAAATGAATTTATTGCTGGATCCGCCTCCATAGCCTCATAGCCTATCCCTTCAGTCTTTAACCTGTAGCTCCTCCACTCTCTGTGACATCAGCAGTGGGTTATGGATGGGTCAGTGCACAAGTTGAGACAGAGAAGAAGAGCAGGATCACAGAAGACATTTAAACAGATAAACAGATCTTTTTTTTATCTTGTACAAAGGCAACATAAATACAGTTTCAGGCAATAGCTGCCATTAAGGAAGTGACACTTCCATGCACTTTATATATATAGGTGTCAAACATAAAAAGCTTGGAATGATTAATTCCCAGTCAAGCATTACATCTACTCTATAATATGCCAGTACTTAAGTAAAAAGCTGCACTTTCAAGGTAATGCCTTTTTCAATTGCTCCGACCAATTTCATGCAAGTCATTTGAAATGTAAAAAACGATGACTGTATTCAGGAGATGATTAGAGACAGAAAGGGGAAAAATTCCAGCAATATTTTATCAACCAGGCATTCGCCGTATTGCTTCTTTCTGTATGTATGGAAGGGAATATCAAATGCAGAATAACTTTGTGACAGCACAAAGTAGAATTTATGAGAACAAAAACATTGGTACAAAAAGGTAAATCTAAGAAATTCACTCTAATTACCCAATTTATTGCGCTATTAATAAGGAAAAGAAATCTGTGAAAAATCTTAAACCTTTTTAGCAAATTACCCTAAGTATGTGCAAAAAGAAAGCTGCTAGAGCAAGTAATAGAAATTAGTGCTATTAAAAATTTGTGCGAGTTACGGTCTTGGCTGAGAAGCTGCTCCCGGCTGTTATACTTGGCTTTCATCAACTCTTAGCTGAAGCTGCGTCATCTGTTTTTATAACTTAAGGAATAAATGGATTTCAGTTCCCAACAGTTCCCATAGAGAAGCATCCACAAATTCTTCATGTGGGTGGGTAATTAGGGATGGCGCGAACTGTTCGCCGGCGAACTTGTTCGCGCGAACATCCGCTGTTCGCACTCGCCGGAAGTTCGCGAACGTCGCGCGACGTTCGCATTTTGGGTTTGCGTCAATTTGGCGCATTTTTTTTGCCGCATTTTTTTGCCCTCTCACCCCAGACCAGCAGATACATGGCAGCCAATCAGGAAGATCTCCCTGGACCACCCCCACACACCCCCTGGACTAAAAAAAAAAAATGTGCATACCTCCCAACTGTCCCTTTTTTGGAGGGACAGTCCCTCTTTTGCGAGCTCAACCCTCTGTCCCTCATTTGTACTGGAAAGACAATCATTTTTCTGCACTGAACAGCCAGAAAAAGAAGCAAAGATTTGAACTTGGCTTTTGGCAGAGAGTCCAGAACAGCTAACAGGTGCAGGTAAGATACTTTGCAACACTTTTGACATACAAAAATAATGGATTTTTCTTTTCCCTTGATCCCCCTCTGGCATGCCACTGTCCAGGTCGTTGCACCCTTTAAACAACTTTAAAATCATTTTTCTGGCCATAAATGTCTTTTTTAGCTTTTAAAGTTCGCCTTCCCATTGAAGTCTATGGGGTTCGCGACGTTCGCGAACCGTTCGCGCGTTTGTCGCAAGTTCGCGAACGCGTCCGCAAACTTTTTTGCCGCGGTTCGCGCCATCACTATGGGTAATACTTAGGTGCCTAGCTCCACTATACTTTAGTCATCAGTACAGCCCTGGCATATCGGTAACCTACCAAAGCAGTGTTGCAAGATAAGAAGTCAAATATCTGCTCCTCTGCACTGGTTGACCTACAAGTCTCAATAGGTCCCATAGATGTATCCACAATTTCCTCACGTGCATGGGTAGTACTAAGGAGCCTAGCTCCACTGTTGACTGCAGTTTGGGCCTGGACATGAGCTACACCAGCAATTGAATGCACTATGAGGGACTCTGATATTGGCGGAGCTGATTGAGGAGCAAGCTACACAAAACATAACTAAATGGGTGGCTATGGATTACTGGATTTTGTGCAAAACTTTGTTTTTATTTTTTACATTAGTCAGCGGTACAGTTCTGCCATAAAGGTAACCTGCCAAAGCAGTGTTGCAAGATAAGAATTCAAATATTTTCTCCACTGCACTTGTTGACCTCCCAGTCTCATCTGTTCCCATTGAGATGCATCCGCAATTTCTTCATGTGGGTGGGTAATACTTAGGACCGGTGCTTAGCTCCACTGTTAACTGTAGTTTGGGCCTGGACATTAGCTACACCAGCAATTGAATGCTCTATGAGGGACTCTAATCCTGGTGGAGCTAGGTTAGGAGCAAGCTACAATATATAGAACTAAATGGGTGGCTGTGGTTTACCGAGTCTTTTGTTTTGTGACTCATTGCATTAGTCATCTTTGTGGCCCTGACATAAAGGTAACCTACCAAAGCAGTGTTGGGTGATAAGAATTCAAATATCTTCTGCCATATTCTGGTTAACCTATATGTCTCAACAGTAGCGCTTTACTCCTTAAAGCTATTGTCCCATAGATGTTTTGTAGAAGATGAAGTTGAGATACCTGTATTCAGCAACACATATCTATGATTCGGAGATGTTTTACAGATGGAGCAAACTTTAGTCTCACAGTCAGTTGTGTACCACAGCATAACAAGGCACACCATTAAATTCATTGGCAAAGGTGTGATTATGATGGAATTTAATTGACTTGGTAGGCTGTGGTGAGCCATCTGCAGTAAATCTACATCAAGACTGTCCAAATGGCCAAATGAGGCCATCTTAGTTATTTTTTATGTCTCTGTGTTGACCAAGTGCTCCATGAAAGACATTGTGATTTTATTGATATTAGTTGGCCAGCAATGACCCACATACAAGTTTGCTCCACCATTACTTGTATTTATTCTAACAAAACTCTTTCCAACTGCTGATACAGATCCATTTATAATTAAATGCACAGTCACAACCTCAGAAACTTTTTCCTCAAATAACTAAAAGTTGCTAGCCATTCTGCTGACATAAAAACACACAAACAACCGCCAAGAAAAAAAATTGATAACATTAATTCAATTTCAGGCTCGGAGAGTATTGCCTTATTACAAATCAGTTCACAGCAGAAGACAATTGAGCATTATTGGTAGAAAGGTGCAATCAAGACTTTGTTGCATCATTATCTGAAAGAGCTGTTATTTCAGACATTTTTCAATCACTGAAAGTATAATTCTATGGTTCCTATTATACTGAGATCTTGCCAAGCCATCACGCGCCTCCATTGACATTAACATGATTGTTTGACTTTTTTCCGGTTGCCTTGCAATTAAAATGACTGAAATAAATCAAATATTCAAGAGCAGACTGTAAAAGGAGAAGCCTTTAAATTATGCAGAATGCTTAACTGCCAAAAAGCGGCACATCTTATCCTGCTTACCAGCACCAGCCTACTTGCAGTAGCTACAGAAACAGGAACATTAAATCAGCAATGAATATTTCTACATGGTTACTGAAAATACATTAATGCTGTCCATATAAAAAATACACATTATTGTTTGTCATTGCAATATAAAATGTTACTTTCTGTATATAATGCAATACTATTGCCAAAGTATGCTTTACTTACACACATTCAGTACATCAGTATTGTTTCATTTCTCTGTAATTTTTCAAAAAACAGATGGCAAAGAATAGAAAGGAAAGTAATAAATGTTGTAAATGGAAAAACAAGGTTGTTAAAGAGGTGATTCACATTTTCATTAACTTCCTTATTTATATTCCAGCAAACTTCTAGTGTGGCTGGGCAGCATTCTGCCCCTTAATCTGTGCAGCCCCAGGTCGGGGCCAGATATCAATCAAGGAAGTTTCAAAATCTCATTTAGAGAAGACCACATCAACTGTTCTTTTGACAGGTCTCCATAGGTTTCAGTTATGTGATCATTGGTCAGGAGGTCAAATGCATAAATCATACTGACTGATTCCAAGAGCAATGGGGGCCAAATTGGGTAAACATTCATTATCTGGCCAAACGACTATATCTTTACCCAATTTGGCCACCAACACAGGAAAGATCATTTGCCATGATCCATGTATGTCCAGCATGTCTTCACCCAATTTGCCCACCAAAGCAATAGGACAAATGCCATGATCCAGGTATTCTCATCCTTCTACTGCAAATATTAATAGAGTAAAGCACATTTTTAAGATCTGTTTACATTTTTTTCAATGGCACACAGGGTTGATCTGGAGCCTTGTGGCCCACCGGGGCTGCAAAAAAAGGCCCTCTTGGCAGTCCCCGGGAGCCCCCTCCAGACCTCCAATTCATGGACTTGGTGTGTGCATGTGCGAGCATGTCGCTCCTTGCATGCCCATCATAGCGCAGCCACAAGTTCAGCTCTTTAAGGGGCAGCCTGGGGAGGAGGCCCTGTCCGACCCTGGTGGTACATGTAGTCAGGACCAGCAATGCAGCAAATTGAAATGAGTAGATAGATACAGCTTTCTTTAGCATATACATTTACTAGTCATCTTTAAAGCATAAAGTGTTACATTAATCTATATTAGAAAATGGTTTAGAATTACATTTTCTTTCCAATGTAAATACATGTTTTTTTTATTTGTTAGCTTAACCATAACATCAATTTACCTGATGGAAAACAAGGTATGCAGTTTCACGTTTAAAAAAAAAAAAATCTATTCTTTTTTTTTTTTCATTTATTTTTGCATATCTCCAATATAATTGCCAGTCCCAGCTTTGTCGCAATACTTTGCCTCTGTGACTGATTAAAAATCAGGAGTCTGCAGCTGCACACATCCCCGAATAACACCCTGACAGGAATGGCTAGACTCCTTTTAAGGTAATTATGCCTCACTTACGTTCTGTTCATGGGTTCTCTCATTAGCGTCCTCGGAATTAAAGACGAAACTATAGATGGGTAAAAAGCATTCTGCCTGTAATTAGTATCTTTTTAATGCAAGCGAGGGACAATGAACCCAATTTGTATAAGCACCCTTTATTATGCAAACATTTTACTTTTTCTTTCGGAAAAAAGGATAAAAATGGCCTTGGGTAAAGCGCTTTAAGCTAACGATAAAGAGTTTTAATTGTGGTGCTTCACTTTGCATTATGCATTTGATTAGGGTAGCTCACACTTCAAATTCCTGGAGCCCACATGGAAAGATGAAAAATGCCTTATAAAAATGCAGAAATATGACTGCCACATGCCTCCTTTACAACAAATATGCCTGAATGCCATATGTGCAGGATAGTGTAATTAGGGTATTAAAGCAAGTGTAGATTCCTCTTCAGCTCACATTTGCAAGCACATGTTTCTTAGCATGAAAGAAGCAGAAAAGCAAAAGAAATGATCAAGAAGACGACATGGACTGCAGTTTCCGTTTGTATAGTTTCTACAATGCAGAGAGAGAGAATTTAATAGCCGGATCCTCCCATGGGAGATGTGCATTGTTTTCACTGGATGCAAGAGCCTGGACAAGTGAATAAACTTGGCACCGCATGAATCACATTTTAATAAGTTCAAACAGTCTTCTCTGGAACACTGGAATTTAATGACTGAGCTGTACTTTGGAGATGGATTCTACTGCTTGGAGCACCAGGATTCTAGAAAGGAGGATATAAAACTGGTTTTGCTGAGATGGGAGAAAAGAAGAGTGCTGACCTCAACTCAATTGAGTACCAGTGAGATGAACTGCAACTCCAACTGCTGTGGCTTAATAGACGCAAACCCCATCAACAATTTTCCACCATCTAGTGGAAAGCCTTCCTAGAAGAGTAGAGGCTGTTGTAACAGCAAAGGGAGGACCAACCTCCAGGTAAAAACTCCCGTTGCAAAGGAAGACATTTTAATCATATAGTATATTCACATAAAAGACATTACATACACATACAAAGTGTCCTTAAACTAGCCATTAACAACAAAACATGTATTAGAAAATGTTGTGCTCCACCCGCTTAGTGAAAGACAAAAATGGAAACAGTGGACTCTTCTATGACCATAGCAAACTAAAATAGTAAAATAAAAGAACTAATGTATTATGCACAGATGGAAACTATAAGGTACACGTTATATAAAACACCCAAATGTATCTAGCCTACACACCACTCCAACATGAGACCTGTTAAACTAAATTCAGATAGGTAAATATCCGAGTTTGTCCCCAGTTAAAATATACTCCCCTATCCCCCCCCCAAGGATCAGCTTAACAATGGCACCTCCCCGAGTATAGGGGAAACATCAACACTGTATATACTACAATAAGACGTATGTATGAGTAGTACAAAAAGAAAAATGTATATGCTATACTCTAGGTGAATTATTCATGTAATGTCATTGACAATGTCATATGTTTCATATGCCTGTGATTATCTCAATAAAGCTAAGCTTTGAGTGAAAAAAAAAAGGTTGTGCTAGGAAATTATTTCACCAAAAAGTTGTCATAGAAGTATAAAATGTATAGAACATCCCTAAGGCTCCATTCTAATGTTTTTAACAACCATCCTTTACAGCCTCTTATGCGAGTCAGGCTACATGTAAACAGAAATGTTGTGGATACAGCCATCCTGCCATTGTTATAATTATCAACCAATTAAGCCATCCAGCTGCGTTCTCTCCACACATTGCGTTGGATCCCCCAAAGGGAACAGCCATGCAGTTTTGGACTTAAGTTGGCTATACACAGGAAGATCCGCTTGTTTGGCGATTCCCACATTGAGGTGGGCGATATCAGGCTGATCCAATCATGGGCCCTATCGCCCAATGGTCAGATCTCAATGCAGTCCAAACATGCAATTGGATTGCGGGACCGCATCAATTTTTCAACCTGCTCGATCGCGATCTGGCTGATTTTCGGTTTCTGGCCTGGTCTGTCAGCAGCTTTTATTGGCCTGTGTATGTGGGCCTTTAGAGGAATAGAGACTAGTTAAAATCAAAATTCCACCAGTAGGAGAATATGCTGGAATAGTCATCAGTCAAAGCTCCATATTTGCCAGTGTATGGTAAACTGGCCAATGAGGAACTGCAACTATCTGAATAATAGAATTGTGGCCATATTGTGTATGATGGAAAGTTTGTTTTATGCAATTATGCATTGTGGGGGAAAACAGTGAACTGCACACTGCACTGCTTTGCAGCCATATATTTTGTAAGGCTTACCCTTATTAGAAGAAAGGCAATGAAGATGAGCAATTATTTCACTGTCTTCATATTAGAGTCATGCTATGTGTGTGTTTGACAGCAGACTTTTGCGTCGACCATTTGTTGGCAACTCAGTTAAATAGGATGACCAACAATGCAGGTTTTCTGTAGATGCAGAAGGAAGAGCATATGAATGTGTAGGAAAGCAAAGCTACCCGTCTGTGCTTTGTTCAGGATTATTAATGACTTAGAAGCAGATGACACAAAACTGCAAACAAACAGCACATGTAAGAAGTTGCATCGTTGCAAGGGATGTGGAAGTATCACAGATGTTGAGAGGTAAATCAGCCAAACAGAACAGAGGAGTGCTAAACTCTTTGGAAGCCGAATAGAGAAAACCAGGAGTCCCTTTGCTCTAATCGTTAGAAGGAGGATAGAAGGAGGACGTCTCTCCCTGTCATAATGGCAGATAGAGTAATTTTGTCAAGAAAAGGCTGGAGAGATATTTTGCATACTACATAAATGGAAAACATTTTAACTGAAGATAACTGAGAGCTTGTCTCAGATACTTTCTCATGCAGAAGCTTTAAAAAAAATTATGTGGCTAAGGGTTGGACTTGACTGACATGTTTTTACCAACCTCAGTAACTAAGTTATGTTTCCACATAAGTATGATCCGACACACATAAATTAGGACACATGAAGTGTAGTATATTCAATCAGACAAGTAAATAATACAGTGATCCTAAAGCTTACCTTAGAGCTACAAAGTTTTTATTGTGGAGAACTATAGAAAAACCGGTTTAAACTGCTAAAAATTAATGAATACTGTCATTGTTTGACACAACTGGGAACACCCAGGAAAAAGATTACATGCATGGCCATGCTGTCATGTTATTTGCTTCCCAAATATCAGTATGAGTAACTTTGTTTTCTACAGGGTTACAGGCTTAACATTACAATATTGTATGATTTGCTTGTTTGGTGCAGTTGCAAATTGGGCACATCATTACCCAATCATTTGTCTCCAAGACCAACATGGAACCTAAGGAGAACTTTTGGGAAAGGGTTACATCAATGCAAAAACTAGTTGCCTTCCAAGGGGATTTTCTAGCCTACTCAACAGATTTCAACCTGATTTTCAGCCAGATATGGGGCAGGACTTTATACTCTTTATAAGTGGGTATGGGAGTCAGATAGGCCACCCATACTCACTAAATTACGTGTCCAGGTGAATTTTCAATCTGGCATTAGATGCCAAGTGCAGAACTCCCTGGGGCACAAAGGCTTGTTAAATGAGCACTAACGGGTGCACTCTTGTGCTCTAGCACACACCCTGGGAATAAGTAAATTATCCCATAGAGTGTCATCATAACAGGGAGCATAGTTATATCAAAAGGTGCCAATTATAAAACAGACTATAACCTACATGAAACTAATTATGTATGCAGACCTAATCATGTTATTTTCCCATAATGCTCTATAACATTTTGATTTGTAACAAGCTCTCCTAACCCTTTATGAACACATATGACATTTCCTAGCCATACGTAGCAGTTGGACTCTCTATTTTTTTAGAAGCAATAGTTCAAAACTAGTTCTACTTGGACATCTGTATGATCTCTATAAGATGAACCACACAAAAAAAAATCTTTTGTATACACAGAGAGAATGACAAGACTGAGTCATTGCTCCGATACCAGGAAGTCAGACAACATTTGTCATTGCCAAAGAACAAAGGTATCACCTAATATCTAATGTTTGCTTATATTCAGGACAGCTTTTGGCTTGTCTCTTTTCTAGTGGCTTCTGTTCCAATTTCATATTGTCAACAGATGCTACAGTGATGCTTACTCAGCTCATGAGTTGGTGCCAGGGAAGGCTTGCTGCTTTAGCAGGCTGTGCTAAATTAATCCCAGCAGAGATGAGTTATATTTGCTTCACTAATAGAAAGAAGAAACACTGATGAAAAAAGGATTCGGGAGATCAAAAAGCCAAAATCATGACTGGAGATGGTTTTAATACTGAACGGGCTTTCATTGCCTTCAAACTTTCTCATACCGGATTCTTATTTTATGGCATCAGATGATATAATCACTCATATCTTTCCAAATGTTACAAAAATGAAGAAGGGTTTCTCAGTAGAAAATGTGTTTCGAATTCCAGCCCTTTCATATTTTTATTTGAAAATTAAAATTGCTATTGAATGAAACAGCATAAGAAGTTACACAGATAAACAGTTTATTTAAAAGATTCCATGACTTTGCAGAGTCTAAAGAATGTTCTATTATAAGTACTGTGTTTTGGCAGGCCAAACAAAACAATTTCATCTTAACAATTCCTGTCAGTGATGTACAGCTGTAGATAATTTTATAAAAGTTATGGCAGGGTAAAGAATTAACATTAATAGCATTTGTGGTCCAAAGGACTCCATATTTTATTTTATGTAATGACAACCCTTATCCCAACCCAGACATTGTCCTTCTGTTCAATACTAAGACTATGCTCATCTCAGTTATAATGAGGCCAATGCCATATAATACAATCCTTTGTAGTGATATCTGCAATAATCTAGTAACATTATGTTAGGTTGACAAAAAAGACACATGTCCATCACTGCTAACTGATCCAGAGGAAGGCAAAATTTTTTGCCTCAGAACGGTGAAACTTTTTACTATACATTACTTTCTATGGGAGTTTTTTCACTGTGAAACCTGACAAAAATATTCACCCGTTGCTAGAATCAAGGCAGGATAAACAGATACAAAGTATGACAAACCCCAGATGAAAAGAATCTCTGTACACATTCATCATTCGACAAAATGTAAATTAATACTTTGTCCCCATTACTAAGCATGCTAGTGATCTAAGTGTGTTTACACTAATAAGGAAATTAATTTTGGACCCAATCAGTTCTGGAAATATTACCATGAAATTCTAATATTTCTGAGAAAGACTGGTTCAACCTGTTCATGAAGTGCTAGGCCTGAAGCTATAGTATTAGGGGATAAAACATTCCTCTCGGTTACAAAATAGTTTCCCATATACAGAAGATAAAAGATGTAATGAAACCAGATAATCATGTTTACATACGTGGGATCATTAATTTAAAAACAAAAAATCTCTAATTGGAAGTCCAGATGGAGAACTTCTTATTAGAAGAGAGAACGGAAAAAAAAAACCATAATTTCATAGTATTAACAGTACTTAAGGGCAGATTTACTAAATTCACATGAAGGATTCGAAGTTTGATCGAATTTTCAAAAAGATTCAAATTAGAATTTTCAAATGTTTTTGAAGACCACTTCGTCCAGTGAATTTTGAAAATTTGATCATATTGAATGATTCGAATAAAAATCTATTCAAATATTCGACTATTCGACAGTCGAACAATTTGATTCGAACGATTTATCGATTGATCGAATATTTCCTATTGATTGATCGTTCCACCAATCAAATTGCGGAAAAATCCTTCTAATCCGATATTCAAATTCGAAGGATTTTACTTCCCTGCCTATTCACATGGTTAAATTTGAGGTTTTTTTTAGTAAATCTGCCCCTCAATGTGCCCCAATATTTTTGTAGGGTTAGAGAAAGATGAGAACACCTTACTTATACAAAACCAAGCACTATAACTAAAGCTTATGTAAACCAACAACAAAACATTAGGACTTCTCATAGATCAAGATAAAGGGGAATTTCAAGAAGTATATTCTTGCTAGACTATAGTCCAAAAATTCATAATGGAAATTAACTATAGATATGAGGTACAAGAGCATCTTGTGGTAAATGTTGCTTGGATAATTCTCCATCAGTTGGATCTGGTAACCCTAGCTAGTCTGGTTGCACTTGGCCAATAGAAAGGATCCTGAATTACATTCTCAGCTAATTTTGGACAATGTTAAGTCTTATATAAACTGATCTAATATAGCCTTCTAGGCACAGACATATACTTACAGCTTATTTCCAGGATTTTATAAACCCTCAGTGAGTCTTTCTCCATGGTGCTCTTTCAACAGATGTTTAACCATTCTATAACCTATCATTATAATCTGAATAGAATGTTTCATGTTAACCATAATGTAATGGTTTTTTTGGAACCTATGACAGAATCAGCAAACACTGGCAACCTGAAAAGCCCATCTCCTAAAGTAGCACCATAATATATGATATTCTCTGTGCAGCCTATTATTGTAATGAAGAATGAGAAGGCATGTTGAAGTAAGGATGGATATAAATTAAACACAAACTTGACATTCTTGGATATTTACATTGTAGTAATGATTCATTTCAGCTTTTTTTGCAAGGGAATGACTTAATTTAAGGACAAACAGAGGCCACCCAAACAGGCTGGTGAGCTAAGGCAGCTTGGCTCAGCTTAAGTTCGATTGGTCTAACCTCATTAAGGATAGAGCTGGTATAATATATCTCTGTGTGGTGGTTAGAGGTAACCACAAGGGGGGTGGGGGGGGGAGAAGGAAAATAACCAAATGGGTAGAGGTAGGGGAAAAGCAAAAAGAACAGCAGACCCAACTCCTGACAGAAGCTGTAGTAGATCCAAGACTAAAGCGGTACTAACTCTAATTTTTAGATGCCTTTAAATGGACATTTAAGTGGGATGGTTAAAAATTCTGGGAACAATGCAAGAAACCAATAGTGGTATCCATTCTCCTACTATTTGAAGCATTGTCATTTTCATGACATAAAAGTTGACTAATTGACTGGACAACACAGTCACTTGAAAGGTACATCCCCTTCTTTCCATACCATACACATGCAAGTTGGGGTTCAATCCCCAAACAGTTTTTTCTAAAGGTAAAGTAGATAGCTAATAATGACCAAAAATTGCCTGGCTTATTATGATCAAGTAATAAAGGATTTGTTATGCATAAATGGTTGATACAGTTGAGCCAACCAAGCCCTTGTGCATGGCGGGTGGGCTTTGGGTGTTGTTTCTAACACAAGGGCACAATTTTGGAAATTTGCATCCAGAACTTGTGTTTGTAAATCACCCCCTAAAATCCCAAAAATTTTCTTGGGCACATTAAAAAAATAAATAAACTGAATGAATTTCATCTCAAGCAATACATTTAATTGGAAAGAATTTCTCTTTCATTTGGGCTAAAAGGCCCACATGCACCATCTGTTCTACAAGGAAGAAAGCTGGCAGATGAATATATTCAACTCAACAGCACAACCAAGTAACAAGTATTTTTATTGCCACTTTTACATTGTATGAGTAGCACAGCAAAATGATACATAAACCAGGAGTCTTTCTCTTAGAAAGCATGTAGTGTTTTTCTGCATTACATGAAGCACTGCTAGATAAAATGACTTGCTTGGGGCATAGGTTTCTGACAGTCATTTATAATCCCACTGCTTTACAGAGTCACTTTAATGCCGGGCTATATATCTCCATAAAATCTTCCCAATTAAAGCAGAGATAGCTTTTGTGAGATCCACATGAGGGCACTGCACAGACGGAGAAAATATATTGACTGTCAAATTACCTTATTTTCATATATATAATTACCTTATATATATATATATATATATATATATATATACTCTGTGCACCTGAAATTCAACCCAAAGAAAACGCAATTAACAAAAACCAGCCAATATGTTCAAATACATACATATATATATATATATATATATATATATATATATATATATATACACACACACAATACCAAAACAGGGGGGTGTGGGAGCACTCTAAAGGCTTTAAAGTATATATAAGTATTATAAATGCTAATGCATATAGACCCAAAACAGGGGTTATTTTGTTACAAAGTTATGATCATAAAATTGATAAGCCACCATACCACGTCAAGGTAAACCCTGAATGGCGGTCCCTAACTTGTTTTATTTATTACGTGCATTCTAGCATTACCTGTGTACAGTGTCCATTGAACGCTGTTTATTCACTGAAGGCTATATATATATATGTATTTGAACATATTGGCTGGTTTTTGTTAATTGCGTTTTCTTTGGGTTGAATTTCAGGTGCACAGAGTTTCCTCTTTTTCCTTTCAAGAAAAAATAACCATTTTGAAACAACAATATTCTTATGCTTATTGCAATTATACAGATAAGAGATATCATTTGATAAAAATATTTTTTCCTCACAGACATGATAACTTCATAACTATTAATTGCCTTTAGTGGATCTACAGTTAATACTATGGTGGGGGTTTTACGCATGCTTCTAATGTCTAATGTCTCATAATAATAAAGGCTTTGGACAAACGGCAACTTTTGTATACTAATTTTGCTGTCTATAAAATTTTATGTTCCTTGTCTAGGAATAATAGGGCTGCACAGCCCTACCAAAAACATATATATTAAAAAAAAATCCCAAACATATTTTTATAGAGTGTTCAAGTTATCCAACCAACTGGTCCAAGGGGCAGCTAGCTTGTGAATTGCCATACATGTGAATGGACACAGTCTATTGTTCCATCCTGTAGCAAATGAAGAGGAGCAGCTGCAACTTCTCCTACAAAAATGGTACAATTAAGGATTACATTCATGCATGTTCAGATGGTCATTCAAAATGGCTAAAATTGTCCAATTTCCAAAATCAAGTTTAGGGAAGCATAGCCAGCTCCAGCCAAATGGTCTCCCAATTGCAATCTATTCCTTCTTATAATATAAGGATGGGCCAGTATATACTGCTACTCAACCATCTACTCTACATCTACTTTATTAGGGCTCCCAGTGGATCCTGTCATTGTTTGAAGGTCTCAATGCTTTAATCTACCCAGGGCAATAACTGGAACCAAAGAGGATTGACTTATGTGATAGAACATTTTGCCTGCTACGTTTCTATTATTATTGCTAGGAAAAATTAGCTGGTTATAAAAATATTCACATATACAGATCCTGTGCAGAGAATATAATCAATTACATCAACAGGGAGTGACAGATAACAAGAGGCTAGCCTAAGGCACAGAACTTTTCAATACCTTAGCTTAAGCTACCAAAGTAAATGTATTCAGCACAGTTACATATTTAGATTTATTTCAAAAGTAGATTATTTTCTCCTACTGAGACTATAGACTGGGGTTTTCAACCTTTTTTACCCATGAGCCCCATTAAAATGTAAAGTGAGTTGGGGAGCAACACAAGCATCCAAAATTTTCCTGGGGTACCAAAAAGGGCTATGGCATGCTATTATATTTGACTATTTGTCAGTATACCTGTTTTTTATGAAACCAAAACTTGCCCCAAGCAAGAAACAAGCAACATGTTGCTCATGAGCCATTGGTTGGGGATCACTGGTCAAGACTGAGGCAAAATCTTAGCACAAAATGTCATAAAAATTGCAGGGGAAAAAATTATATCAACTAGAAAGGCTCTTTGTATGGGCTTACATGTAATACATAGGTGTAGCTTAACCAGGAAAAATGCAATAAATTCCCTTGTTTCTTAGTAAACTGCCCTTGTCTGTATGCCATGCTTTCTTGGATGACTACAGACAAGGGGACAATGTATTATTAATTGTACACTGCTGTGATTAAAAAATTATATTCTGCAAGTAATATGATCCTCAAAAAATAACAAAAGAGCAAGGATAATGCAGGAAAAAATAGTTAAACCCTTACTGATATAGTGTTTCAGTATGTGATTTCACACACTCAGTTTATAATGTTACAATTAGGAGTGGCTTCCATAGTGTGCATAAGTTTTAATAAACAATCAGATTATAAATTCCATACAGACCCAAATGATATCACATCTTGCTGCTAGTAGGGAAATTTACAGTGTCTCCTAAGCAAATTCACTAATGTTCCAGATCTCTGCAGGAATCTTCTTTTATTTCAAATATTTTCTTAGTGAAAGCCACCCATCGTGAATCCAGCCACTGAAAACTGCTGCAACAGTATATGCCTTTCAAGAGACTGATCATAGAACTTCTCTTGCTTTATGTATACTGGTTTCTACCAACACTGAGAAAATATTGTTCCTGTAGAGAAGTGGAGTCAAACCAATAAGTTTAAGACAGTTGAAAGTGGAAGCATCCCCTAGCTTACTCAAACTCGTAGTGGCTTGGAGGCACATTAAGAAATTCAACCAGACTGTGGACTATTCAGGCTTGGTGATCAAGATATTTTCCTTCTACAATGCAATATATTTAATATGTAGAAGAAAAGTAATTAAAAGGGAATACAAGCTGCTTCCTAATGTTTGATCTCAGAAAGTTTGAATAATATCATCATAAATAGAAGGTTGTTAAAGCAAATTATCTTTGAAAGACCTTGGCTTCATTGGCTTATTGGGTTTATTTAATGTTAAAATTACTTTTTAGAATGCTAAAGGCATGGAGATCCAAAATACAGTAATATCCCTTATCCAGAAACTGCAAATTGAAAAACCAGGCCTGGTATGGCTGGCTTTAAGGTCAATGTCTCATATATGCAAATTAAAGACTAATGATCTATATTTCATTTTCATAGATCTATAGATTTTAACATTCTCCACCATGAACTTTTGCTGAATGAAAAAGTTATAATATTCCTTGTCTTTAAGAGTCTTGAAGACTAGGGCTGAAGAAGCCTCATCATACAGCCCAAAACAACATGAAGTGTGAGCAATGCCATTTGGTTATGATACACCTCTATAATGATCATCCTGAAGAATATGCATAGTTTTTTTTTACAATCCTGCAAGAACATTTGCCTTACCACTCCACTTGCTTGCCAACAACACAGTCATACAAGAAGATTAGCTGCCGTGGAACCTTCTCAGATGCGGAACTCTTTCAAAAGCTACCCTGTAGTTCAAGTTATATTTAAGTCAAATAATGAGATTAGTTGAAACTGGCATATAGTCTATTTAACCCCTCAAAAACAGCAACAAAACTTCTGCAAGTAGCAGCTACAAATGTCTGCATAGCCAACATTACTTGTTTTCAAAAGCAGATGCTGATGTTTGGGGGTTTGTTGCGGCACAAGGACAAGAACACACACATCAACTCAATGTTAAATAAAAAGCTACAATAACACATTTTATTTGTTTTACATAACAGATAAGAATCAGTTAATTGATTCATAAAAAGGGTAAGAAAGGTGAAATATATTTTTTCTATAGGGAGCAAAAACAGATATACAGTTGAGATAAAAAAGGAAGCATTTATTGTACAAAAAGGCTACAGACTTTATAGGCAGCAAAATACTTAACAGAGCGATTAGACTTTTAAATGTTTCTATTCATTTGGTAATTGTACAGTGAGCTGTTGTTTTAACCTGGCCTCAGTCCAAAGTGCTGTAGACTTCTAACCTTTTATATTTAATGAGAGGAAGAAACAAGAATTATTTAACAAGAGCAAGCAGAAAAGGGCCCTTGCCATTTCTGCAATTAGAAAACCAAACAGGCTGTTGCTAAATGCAGCTGAAACAAAAACATGGCACAATAGGTGCATCATTGTGTAGCAACTCACGCAAAGGTAAAGAATACGTGTGCATTTACTTGTAGTACTTGGGTCCTGAGTTTCATTCCCACTCTACCTGCACTGAAACTATTCATTATGTGATGATGATGATGAACTGATGTGAACGATGGACAACTGCTGCAAATACTGTATCTGCATAAATCTGTTGACAATATAAACATATTACCTTGAACAGAAATATTGCATATAAGATATAAATATTTTTCTAAGGTTAACACGCTGTAAGATGGTGCATGTTGGTTCTAAGGGGCATACATTTTGAAAGTTCCAATACATGGGAAGATACTAGGTACAATGTCTGACTTTTAGTGCTAGAATGTTTATGGAGTACAATGATCCCTTAAAAGGAAACTGTCATGGGAAAACATGTTTTTTTTTTTTTTAAATGCATCAGTTAATAGTGCTACTCCAGTAGACATCTGCACTGAAATCCATTTCTCAAAAGAGCAAACAGATTTTTTTATATTCAATTTTGAAATCTGACATGGGGCTAGCCATTTTGTCAATTTCCCAGCTGCCCCTGGTCATGTGACTTGTGCCAGCACTTTAGTAGGGAACTGCTTTCTGGCAGGCTGTAGTGATGGGCGAAACGGGACGTTTTTGACGCGCGTCGCGACGTTTTCGACGCGCGTTGCGTCGATTCCGACGCATCGCGGCGTTTCCGACGTGCGTCACGTCGTTTTCGGCGCGTCGTGTCAAAAACGACGCGCGACTCGTTTTTGCGCGGCGAATTTTTGGCGGCAAATTTTTCTGGTCGTTTCGCAAATTTATTCGCCAGCGGCGAATCGCGGGAATTCGCCGCGAATTCGCCCCTGGCGAATAAATTCGCCCATCACTAGCAGGTTGTTGTTTTTCCTTCTTAATGTAACTGAATAGTACGCAGTGGGACATGGGTTTTACTATTGAGTGTTGTTCTTAGATCTACCAGGGAGCTGTTATCTTGTGTTAGGGAGCTGTTATCCGGTTACCTTCTCATTGTTCTTTTGTTAGGCTGCTGGGTAGGGGAATGGAAAGGGTGATATCACTCCAACTTGCAGTACAGCAGCAAAGAGTGATTGAAGTTTATCAGAGCACAAGTCACATGACTTGGGGCAGCTGGGAAATTGACAATATGTCTAGCCCCATGTCAGATTTCAAAATGAAATATAAAAAAATCTGTTTGCTCTTTTGAGAAATGGATTTCAATGCAGAATTTTTCTGGAACATTTTGAAAAAAAAAAAAAGATTCCCATGACAGGATCCCTTTAACTGAACCCTATGAAATTGGGGCTTCCTTATGTACCAACTGTGGTCCAGGTAGAGAAAATTAGGACTATATTGGAGTATGTATACAAGTTGTGTGGTTAGCCAAAGCATCTACAATTTTGATTGGTGACCTATATGACTAGTCAAATGAGCAGATATTTCTAAAATGTTTAATTGGCTGTCCTGTAAACTATTTGGCAATTAGAATTGTTAATGCAACCAATATGGAGTCTAGCTCTCATGACTAAAGACACACCGTAAAAGTCACAGAAGACTCTAATAGCAAACAAATATATGATTTCAACCCTGGATCTCCATTAAATTCCTCTGGCCCATGCTTCCTTTGAGAACCAATTCAGGCAGTCATTTGGGGGAAGCTCTGTGTACATGTTGAGGGGCTGGCCAATGAAACTGGCCAATGAGGTGAGAAGAAGAGCCACTCCAAAAAATGACAGCACTAAGTATTTTTCTTTACAATATGGGCCTTGATTTATAAGAACTTTTAACAGATGTTCTTGCATTTTTTTCCCATTCCTTTGAAGCCTTAAAATATGCAGCATGAATTTATAAGATGTACTGATATACGACATTGCATTAATTAGCAAACAAGCAAAACTACAATTAATTATTTTTTCTTAGCCAATCATTTTTTTTAATATATTGTTCTTACTTACTATCAGAACACGATTGAAAATAAATTTCAAACACTTTTCAGAAGTGCTATCTGGAGTGTCAAGCTTAAATGAAAAGCAACACCTAAAAGCTGAAAAGGCACAGATACTTCAAAATAGTGTGTGGCCTACAATTAACTTTAAAACCTAATTGTGTGTTAGCTCTGAAATTTCTAGCTGAAAGGGATTGTATTACTTGTCTTTTCCTCTGAAGAGGAACACACTATATAAAGCTCATTTAGCAGCTGCTGTGAGGGACAAGGCAGTGGAGAAGATGAGCCATGAACATCATTCCTTACATCTTGGGTTATTGTTATAATCCTTTATTTATATAGCACCACACTCATTGCAGGTATCAACGCTAGCAGTTCAAGGTACCCACATCACCCATGCCCAAGACTACTTCAAATGTGCCATGACCAAAATAGCAGCCCCAGTAACCATCAAGTTTACAGCACACCATAAGGGTGACTTTGTTAAACCATACCAACGTATCACAAATACTGTGTATTCCATTCCACAGGTGACAATACATACAGACTAGTGTTGAGTGAATTTATTTGGCAGTCATGGATTTGCGTCACAATTCCACAATTTGCCATGTTCACATTTTTTCATCAAACTGCGGCAAAAATTTGTTGTGGAAAAATGTGCCAACAAAAAATGCCCATAAGAAAAAAACTCCCATTGACTAATGCATTTGGACCAAAAAGTCACCATAAGAAAAAATGCCCATTGGCTTTAAAGCATTACGACAAAAGTCTGCCATAATGATTTTTTTTTATATATCATATAGCATATAGATGTTCACCTCAAATTCCACCCTAATACTCCTAAGTGTGCACATAATGGTGTTCAGACTGAAATCCCCCAACAATTGCACCACAACATCTCAACCACTGGTAAAGAGTAAAGCTAAGGCTTGGAACTATCATGGGCATCACTGTTGAGTTTCAGAAATGCCTAAGTACAGAATTCATGTGGAGATATCACTTGCAAAATAGATTTACATCCCATTTTAGTAGCCAAATACTTTAATCAGCTCTCTAAATGTATGCAGAAATAAATCCTGCGTTATACACTAGACTTCATAATTATAGGTTATAAAATGTAATCATTTGAAAACAAAATGATCCCATTCCAAAAAAAAATAACATTTCACAGAATAAATGTGTTGTTAACCAGGAACATGTTATACATATGTTCCATGGCCAGGTGCAAGGGCAATGACTTTGACGTTCCTACTGTATCAGATGAGTTTTTTCACAGCTGCCTGGATTACGTTTTATCTTCTGTTTTTTAAACAGCTGTGGGTAACGTCACTGAGCTCTTAGAAACCATTACTCACAGGTGATATTTTTATTGTAGTATATCAAGGAAAGAAAAAGAACACATAACCATCAGATGCAAAGCAGGTGGCCCTAAATTATAGAAGTACTGGATAAATGTACAGGAAAGGAGAGGTTTAGTTAACCGTATAGAAAAACAAGCAAAAATGAAGCCACAGTGTGAGTGCCTGGCAAAACATAACTATATGCTACTGTCAAGTTGTGGATAACTTTTGTAATTCAAGATGTTATTCAGAATGCTTGGGACCTGGAGGTTTCTGGATTACAGGTCTTTCAGAAATGTGGATTTTCATACCTTAAGAAAATCATGGAAACTAGAAAATCATGGAAACATTCAATAAACCCAAAAGGCTGTTTTTGTTTCCAACAAGGATATTAATTATATATTACAAGGTACTGCTTATTATTACAGAGTAAAGGGGAATCATTTTGACATTTTTTAATTATGTGGAAAAAATGCAGTCTATTGGGGATGGCCTTTCCATAATTGAAGCTTTCTGGATAATGAGTTTCCAGATAACGGATCGCATACCTGTGATTTATATCAATGAGGAGTTAGAAGACCATAAACCGGACCAAGACTTCAGGTCAAGTACATTTCTACAGGTCATAGATTTCCAAGATAAGGTCTAATACCCTTGTATTTATATGTATATATAATACAAAAACTGCAATGAAGAAAGTGACAAGCATGAAAGCATGAAATGAATGACATCATGGCGCATCGTTCAAATAGTATGGACATATATGCAACAAAAATATTTGGTTATAGAAAATCATTCTTCACTTTTCCCCCTAATGTAAGCATAAGCAACTACTTACATAAGAGTGAAACACATCAATTAAAATAAAAGACATGCATCTCAAAGCAGCTTCCAAGCCAAAAGTACTGAAACAGGGTATGGGTAGCCTAATTATTTTACTGGTGGAAAAGGTGTGTAAGAGTGCATCTCCCTGTTTTCAAACGTTATCAATAGTAGCTTGAAGTGTGACCAATCACAATAAACTTTCTAGGATATTATAAGAAAAATCACAGGGATAACACAATGAGCTTTCCAGGATATTAGTAGAAATATCCAAGGGCCCATCTCTAAACCAACTCAAGTAATCTAAGATAACAAATGACAAGTGCCAATCATTGGTGGTTTAAGACAAGCAAACTAGATTTAATAAATGAATAGGTTTATATTTTTTTTGCTTTTTTAAATGCAAGTTTAGATCCTTCTCAGTAAATAAGATATATAATATCAAGCACAAAGGCCACTTGGAGTGCCTAGATTAATAAAAAGATTAGATTTCTGTACAAGAAATAGGATCCTAAAAAAAACAACTTTCTGATGCCTGCTTAACAAAGCTTTGCTGACATGGACACAGCAAGTCCAGTTAGCAGCTGTTTTTTTTTTTTAGTATATCAAGATAATGATTCAATCTAATCATATTTGGAATTTCTGCAACTGAACATGGAACATAAACATGCAATAAAATACATTTTGCACGCATGGTATACTAATTTATAGTCATGCTAAAACAGAGCAAAGCCGCGTAAGGTCTCAAGATGAAATCAAGATGGAATTGCTGTTCTCTGAATTCCAGCAGCAGATTAGTCTTAAGTATCGGCAAATTTAGATCTGAAATATATATTTATATATTAGGATATATTATTTTATCAGTTTTTTTTTTATTGCTGCACTTAGAAAACATTATTTAAAGATGCAAATTACAGACAGGGAAGATCATATTTGGTATTGGAATATAGACAGTCAACATAAACAATATTGCTATATATATATGTTAAGCTGAAAATAAATAATATGATTTTCATTGTGTTTCACTAAATATGCAAACTGTAACATTATTAAAACAATGATTCAGAAAAAATCAGCAATTTTTTAAAATGATATATTACTTCTCATTGTTTACCTTTGAACAAAATATTCCATACTTTGACAAATATTCCTATATTCCAAGTGACATTTCATAGTTCCTAGTCATACATATATGGGCATGTGCATGGAAAAACTCAAAGTAGTGTGTGTAACTCATTTACTTACTTTCACCATCAATGCTCCAAGGACCAATTTGGAATTATGTGTCTCCAGTAAATGCTACACTTTACAGATATTTCTGCTTTCTCGATTAATTACTGTGTAACAGCAACAATATGTCAGAGTAGTCTTTGTTAAGTGCATTCAGAAGAAAACTTTTTTAGCAGATGAATGGGGGGGGGGGGAATTTCGGCAGGAATTAGCATATTAAAAGGAAAGTCTAGTTTTAGCAATCTTAAATGAAAACATAATTTGATCAATTTAATTATGAAATATAAAATTTTCCCAATTACGTCAACTGATTATTTTAAATGCGTGATCTGTAATGAAGCTAAAAAAAGCATCAACGTTTTTCAAATAGAGCTCTATAACATTTATTGGCTAAGATAACAATAATATAATGTAAAATAGATTATTTAGTAGAAGTTACAGAGCAGTTCCCTAACTATAACTGTTTCCAAAAAAAAGTTAGGACAATGTGTAAAATAAAAATTAAACAAGAATGTGATGATTTGCGAATCAGCCCATTATCTTTTTATTACATTTTACACAGCATCTCAACTTTTTTAGGAATGGGGTTGTATATAAAGGCAAAAAGGAAAAAAGGGAGAAAGAAAACAAATGTTTGAGGCATTTGAGTCACTGACATACTTCAAAATACACACTGTGAGGAGATCCTACTTAGGGCAGAACCTCTACCACATTAGGTGGTCTCAGCGGTCCCCAACCTAAATGTTTAATTTTTTGCGGGGGAAGGTGTTGTGCCTCTCACTAATTGCGGGCTTGGCTCGGTGGCCCAGCTCAGGATTGTCCGAGGCCTGGTTCTGGGCCGCGGCCCGGTGCTTGGGGACCCCTGCACTAAATTATTTATCAAAGTCCAAATTTATATGACTATTTAATCAAAAATATCCGAACAAACTAGAATCCACTACTTGACCTAATTTATTTTAATGCATTGGAATCAAATTAGAGTGAAAATCTGAATTTTTTTCCCTGAAAAGTTCAAAATAGCCCGATCTTCAGGATAATTCCAATGCAGACCACAGAAACTTCCAAATGAGATAGGGACACCTCCCATAGATTTATATACAACCTCGGTAAGTCCTCGGGGTATAATCAATCTAAAAAAAAAAATACTTTTTTTTCCACAAATTTTTTTTTAACTTTATAGTAAAAAAAAACTGGAGTTTTTGGCATTCAGACAGAAATGACCCCCACCATGTATATATTCAACAGATACTTGATAAAAGCTGGCAATTTAGCTTAGATGCAGAAACATTTCCAGATAACTAAAACATTTTTGTGGTTTCCTTTATATAGTTGACCATGGCCCATTATTCCTTTTTGCTATAAACCGATGAAACTGCTTTACTCTTTAACATTATTAGATAGATAGCTAAAGTATTTCATATTTGAGAAAGGAAGGTGTATGTATCTGGAAAGAAAATATACTGTTTTCATGTAATGTGTTTGAAAAAGTATAATAAAATTTGTTACAAAATTAAGGATGAACCAAATCCAGAATAAGATTTAAGGCTTTGCCAAATGTTTGCAAAACCCTTTGACAGTTGAACACAAAATTATTGTGTTAATCTGTGTGATTTTTAAAAATGTTTCTCACATTTGAATATGACTTTGTAGGGGATTCTGAAAGTATTTTAGATTTAGTGCATCATCACTGAACAAAATAAAACACAAAATATGTATTTTGAGTATTTAAGTAAATGTTTATGACATTACTACATTATTACATTTTACATTATTACATTCCCACTAATCATTAAATCTCCCTGATTTTACATTTTCCTGGATTTTACACCATTGTTTTCTGGTCCCTGAAAACCTAAAATGGGGGTTCCACTTTATTACATAAATTTTAACTGAGCAACAATTACAATGACATCATTAAGCACAGTTTAGAGGTTTTTCATGGATTTGGTGTATTATTAAAATAGTTCTCCTGGGGAAGCATGGAAGACAGGATTTCTAGATATGAAATTCTTAATTCAACAGCTGCACAACAGCTTATAGTTGGTAGTGGAAACAATAACAAAACCAAAAATCAAAGATAATGTGCACACACTTCTAAATAAATGGAATGGGAAAAAGTAATGAAAAACTGAGATGGAAACAGAATCTGGTTAAATCATTAAGTCAGCCACACATGGGGAGATTATTGTACAGATACATATTTGTAAATTTGTCTAGTTATGTCAATATTTCCTGAGGCAAATCTGATTTTTATTCAAAGGAGAGTACAACATAAGATAAAGGTCTTCATGTGATAATAAGTGAAGCTGAAAGTGTTAATTAGCAATAGGGCAATAGTCCACAAGGAGATTAGTGGCCCATGACAAATTTCCTCTTCTGAGGGCAACTAAACTCCTCCAAATGCTTTCCCACTGGCGATAAAGTGAATTTTGTGGCTTCAAACTTCTGAAGTCACCTTAAGTTTTCTCTTGATGCAACTTTGGTGAATTGATGATTCCCTTTTTCACTGTTGGGAAAGTATTTGGAGGAGGGAGATTAGTCACCTGCAGAAGAGGAGATTTAATCTCCTAGTGGATCATTGTAGAGTACGTACATATATATACTGTAGCAGAGCAAAAAGGGTCAGCATGTAGGATACATTATTCAGCAATAAAAATGATGGAAAGATTTTTTTTTTTTGTTTAAATAAAAGAAAAAGGGTAGTAGATAAAATAATTAAAAGATAATAAAAGAATGACGTCAATGTATGCAGTAAAGCAACAACAGGCCTTGCCAGACGCAATAGCATTTGGTTACCAGCAGCACCACACAATATAAACATAAAGAGGTTTTTAGTTACTAGAATGGTCTCCTATTAATAATAGTCTGTTTTCTTTTAGTGAGTTTTTTGTTAGGATGATGAATAACAATGACATTTTATACTGAGAACAATCAATATATAAACCTTTTGTACGAGTCAACGTCCCTCCTATATATTCTACACTTTCCTCGCCGAAAGTCGAGCAGGCACATTTCATCTGTAGAAAGGCACTCCTTTTCTGCATGCTTCATTTTAGTTCACTGCTGATTCTCAAGTGATTTATCAGAACAAAAACAGTTTTTGAGACCTGAACCTTCAATGCTGGCCCAGCCAGAAAAAAAACTTAAATTTCTATACAATACCCTAAAAATAAGCTTGGGCTTGTATTTTTTTCTTTTCAGCACAGTTTCGGATGACAAAGAAATTAAAAACGGAGCACAGTGGTGTTCTGTATTTAATACTACACTTCGTATAATACATCTGGCCTTGCTGCAGATATGTAACTCAATACACAAGGATAGCTAAAGACATATGTTTTAAATCCAGTCCGGCTACAAAATTGTTCAAAGTTACTAAACACAATGTAAAATAAACCAAATTCAACTGTGGGATGCAGACTACAAAAACATTATTAATAATTCTCTTCAGTCTTCCAATTTCCACTACTGAGTGGCAGTTATTGGAGAAAAAAACAACAGAAATAAGTCAACCATCAATTGCCCGGTATACATATCCCAAAATGCATTTAGCGGCCACAGCATAAGTAATGAGATTCTAAACATAGGCAAATGCTGAGGGAAGAGCACTTTGAGAACTTGCATTTTGGCACAATGGAACATAGATAACTGATCACTCTTGTCACAAGCTGGAGTCCAAGATTACAGCAGACTATGAGATAACAATTAACATTGAATATATTAAGTCATGGTGATGGATCGTGGAATCATTAAGCATGGCCTGCTTGGCGGATTGTCTTTATTGTACCCTGTCGCTCAATGCGCGGTTTGTAAGGAAAACCGATTAGGTTTCAAGGTAGAATTTCATGCCTCGAAACTTTGTTGTAAAGAATAATTTTAAATATAAATACATTCATTTCTATACTTACTTAAATGATTTTCCACTCCAGCTCATCTACTCCGTAAGAAATTATTATCATAACATCCCTTCAAGGGTCCATGTCTTTTATAAAATACCCTCAGTTTGCAGCATTGTGCTTTTCTATGGACATGAATCTATAGTGTGGCATTATTCCTTTACTTTTCACAAAGGTGGTGCATTGTTCCCTTAACACTATGGGGCCCATTAAACAGCAACATTTTCATGTTGGGCTTTTTGTCACCAAAAAACCAGAGAAAGTTGTGTAGCGCAGCTATTTATCATGTGACAAAACTGTGACAAATCCAAAAATACTGTTACAATAAGTGACAAAAATGTCACTTTTACAACTGGACGATCTTATTTGCATCATGGTTTTGGACGTTTTCAGGTGTTTTTGATGCTGTCTTTTGTGCACCAGTATGAAAAAGTTGTAGTTATTGTTCGACAAGGCAAAGAAGTTGTAGTTTTCATGACTTTTTTGCAACTTTTTCCCATTTATGCTTTTTCAGTACGGATCTTTTTATAAACTGGAACTTAGTTTATTTGTTTTTCAAAAAGCACCAATAGCACTAAAATTCAGCCTTTAATGAATGGGCCTCTCCATAGTCAAAAGTATTTGAACACTTGCCTGTCCATTTTATTCCAAAAACAAGTCTGCTCCTTTGCTTCTAAAACAGCCATTCCCATCTACTCTTCTGGAAAGGCTTTCAACTAGATGTTAGGACATAGCTGGTGGGATTTGCTAGTGTTCAGTTGAGTTAAGATCAAAGCTCTGGGCAGGCCAATCAAGTTCTTCACTTACTTTTTACATCTGGTTAATATCCTGCTGAAACAGTAAGAGCCTTCCCCAAACTGTTTCAGGAAGCCCAGTAATTAAAAAAAAAAAAGTAATTGTATGATAGCAGGACCTATGTGGGCAATGGCGCCTATGGTTGAACTAGAAAATTCCAACAATTAAAAGGGGCATACACATTCTTTTAGTTTAAAGTGCAAAAAGTCTATAATTTTTCAGTACATATACATCAAATACATATTTCATTGTAATATTAAGATATAGACATATTAATAAACCTACACATGCTATTGAAAACCTATATACACATGCAAGGCTTAAACTAAAAAAAAAAAAAACTATTGTAGAAACAACTTTTCAGTTTATCTTGAGACACTGACCAGCCCAGAATCCTCACCAAGGTCTCAGAGGAGCCCATATGATTGAGGCTACAATAAAATGTATTTCTGCTCTATATTTGCATTACTGCAGTTTTTTTTTATCCGCCTTCCTTTCCCTGCCACCAATCAATCAAAATACACGGTGCACTATAGCCTTAAGGGGCTGAATAAAATATTAATATTTTACTGGCAGATTGAATGGACCCATTAAAAAATGAGTTTTCTATCTTTCAATGTCACAGGAAGGTTGAAGGAATATGTAGTATAACTTTCACTTCTCTATGATAATGGATTTTCTCACTCTTTTCTGTATGTGCCATTCCTCGTACCAATGATATTTACAAGCCATTTACACTTCCAGGTGCAGGAATGTATTTTTCTTCACTTTACTTAACTCCGATGAAATGACCTACAGCAAGACAGGTAGTTACAAGGCTATAACTGCTTTTCACACACAGAAAGACTGCTGTTCAGACCAGGGATTAGCAGCACATATCATCCTTAATGGAAGCTACTGTATCAAATGTATTGTGATTGTCTGTATGCAGCAAAGGAGACCAATAACAACAATCTCTGGTAACTGTAGTGGTCATGTGCTCCTTCATGCAAGACTTCCTTTTAGCCTGAAAGCATTTTGGCAATAGAATAGTAGGGTTTAGATTGTAAGCTCCAATGAGCACTATATTTGATGTTTAAACCCTTCTATTGCACAGTGCTGCCAAATATGATACTATATTCCAGATAATGTGGAAAAATAGACATGTATCTCATTAAACAAATGGACTGGCACATATTCCAGCAATATTACCGTGTCCAGAGCTACTAGAGGTTCTTCCCAGACCCAATGCTGTCTATGAGGAAAATACCTGCTGTATCTCACAGGTGTTTTGTTTCACTAATGACTGGAGCTATAAGGGCTCAGCTGTTAAAGGAGAAGTAAAGGTAAAATCAATGGTAGGTGACTGCTACCCTGAGTTAACGTTGCCCTTCTTAAAACACAGTAGTGCCATGTCTCCATTTTCTTTCATTGTCCCTTCAGCGAATTCTGATAGTGTGCATGCTCAATATGTTTGGGGACATCTGGAACACTAGAAAAAGTTGGTTTTGCAAACAATACTGCACTTATCTTAGGGTAGCAGGTAAATGACTAGATCTACTGGGCACTTAGCACCCACAGTGAATTTACATTTTCTTCCCATTGTTCCATGTTCTGCAACTTGTGCCATCAGGAGCATGGTGCAAAGTCTACCATCTGCCATAGTTGGTAAGTACATGTCTCCATTGCTCCTTTTTGGCACTCCCTGCCCACCCATTATCATTGTGCAAAACTATGACCTCAAGTTGGGGGCAGGCACTATCTTGTATAATTAAAACAAGGTTTCATTGCTATCCATCAATCAGTGTAGACAGTGGTTGGTTCTTTGTAATCATTTCTAATACAGGCTGCTATATTTGGTCCATGTTGCATTGCATATTTAAATGCTCCCCAAATTAATTTTTCCTGTGATTAGTTTAGGTTCTCTTCTTAGACTTGACTTTGATAAATGATCTAACCTGTATAATTTCTGTTGGAAAGAAAAGAGGAGAGGAACTCTGGTGCTGAATAAAATTCATACAAACTGGATGCTGGTTTCTTCCCAACGTATAAAGAAGTCGGTAGCCAGAATAATAATAATTCATCCCCCCCTAAACACGTTAACAAGCCCAGTATCAGCTGGGAGGGAAGCCTAGACTGAGAAACACTCCCACAGCCAAAGAAAAATACCAGCTGTCTGTGCTCAGAGAAGACACATTACCACCTGTCCTGTTCTTCAGTACATAATACATATTTCCGCAGTTGGAATTGCCCTGGTATTATACAGCTCAGCTATACGGAGCTATATCATTCACCTATAAATAGCCATAGACAAAATAAAGAGCTGGGCATTTGTGCAACAGATACAGTATCTTCAGTCATCAAAAAATAGATCTTCTATAGGTCTCATCCATAGCTTTGTAATAATAAGGAGTCAGTCACTTGCCAAAGCAAAGCAACTTGATAATTTCTCTTGTGTCTATAATTCTACGATCTGATGGCAGTTGCAGGAATGTTAGGAACTGTACAAGCTCCATTACAACTGCATCTAGAAACCCTTAACCTAAGGAACCACTTCTTAGATGGGGCCCCAGCCTTCCTGCATTGCAAGGGGCCCCTCTTCTAAAACTACAACCCTGAATACACAGGTTAAAATATTTTAACACTTGAGTAATAAATCACTAAAATTATCATTTGTGTCTATTGATATCTGCCCAGAATATGCTTCCTTCCTCTCCTTTCATGCTTCTTATAACACATCTGACAGATTTGTTTACATGGCCATATTTCAAAGCTGTACATTCTGCCTAAGGGCTTGTGCGTATGAGTTTTCTGCATCAGGGGAAAAAAGTGAATAAAAGAACATAATTTTTTCTTTGACTTGTTAGAGTGGTTGCTGGACTTTTATTAAAAATGTTGCTTCATGGCCTAAAGCTTTATACTAGGTATCAGATGGCTAAAGCCCTTTCCATCCACTCTGCTCTTCTTTGTGGTCTTGCATTTGTCACCTCCCCCTACCAACAAGGTTACAGATATATTGCTGCATCACTCAACCTTGTACGGTTCCAGGAATACCTAAGGCATCAAATTAGTGTTTTCACCCCATATCTTACCCTAACCTCCCTTGAGGCTTGTCTATACAGAGATGTTTCACTTTACAAAGAGTGGCAAAAGGCCCACCTTCATCCCAGCTCCTCTGCTCTAGGTTAGTGCAGGGGTTGAGCTTTAGGCAGCAGTCTCAGATATAGCCCTGGGGCGACAGGAATATCTATAACAGCATTAGAAACTGACATAAATTTTATCATAACTGGACTTCCAGTTGGTCCCTACAACAACATAGGTCCCCTAGGAGCTGGGATGAAGTTGGGCCTTTTGCCATAGATCCAACACCTAAAATGAAATCCTGGTGGTGGAAATTGGATCCTTAAGCTCCATTTGCCCCACTCAGAATCTTAATATGGTCATATGCCTGTCCATGGACTTCAGACTTCTATGTATGACCTCATCATCTGTCATATCCTACATGTCAACCCACCCATATTATTCAAAAGTCACACTTAAGCTCCCCTCACCTTAAGTAACTAGTCAGACATACACTTTTCTCAGAAATTTGTTCCCAAAACTCAACTTACTGTTTCATTCAAATGTATAAAATGATCTTACAAATCTTTCAATATCCATTCAAAGCATAAAAAGAGGAGCATGACAGGAAATGCACCCGGGTGGGGTAAAGCCAAATCTGTATCTTTGTATTTTGAGTGTGTTCTGGCCATGACCTGTCATGCCCCTAACTATTTTCCCAGTGGAGCTCCTAGCTTTGCTCAATATTACCTGTTTTTGAGCTATATTTGGGTACATTTTAGGCCTTTTTTAAATGTCAGGAGTACACATTGTAGTCTGCAATTGCCAGTTGAATGGATGCAAAATAGGGTGACTCCTGAAAACTGTGTCTAAATGTGTATTGTTTTGGTCTGTTTTGAATTATTAAAGAAAGTATTTTTGTATCTGTTATATATGCGCTCTATGACAGATGTAAGGTATCGCTCTAACATGGTTTTAATCACCATGCTCATAAATGCTCATTTAAACCACTAGTTTAATACTCATTTAAACCATTAAAAAAGCACTTCACAAGTACAGAGATTGGCCCCTAAACGTAGCAGATGCTTTGAGAACAAACTAAAACTGAATTACTTGCTAAACAAATCAAAATATTCCAAATTTGCTCAATTAGGTTTTAAAATGAGCTTCTGGTTAATTACTCAGAATCTCTGTGATTTATTTCATGGACAGAGAAATTTTTGGCATTCGTGTGGAATATCTCCACCTCCATGTTTTTTAATAGAATTCCATCTGCTGTGGTTCTAACATTTTGATAATGAAACAATTAACACATTCAGAAATTGGCAGCAAGTATAATAATTAATGACTTGATATGCTAATGTTACCAATAGGAGGGAATTGCTTCTGTTGCACTTTTGATCAGTTTACAAGCTATGGCGCCAAATTGAATAGTTAAATCAGTAAATGTCATGCATAAATCAATCAACCGCTGCTTCAGTATAAATGTGTGAAATATATGAAGAAACTGACTCTGTACAAAAGGTCATCATTTGAAAGGATGTGACTAATGTGAGGGTTAGGATTTTTTTGCATAGATTTCTACATTTACAGTACCCAGATATGTTGATTCACACAATAAGGAAGAAAACACACATTGGTCAGACTTTGAGGGGGCAATTGGAGGACATTTCATAGGTACCAGTTTAGGGATGACCATAACATATCAATTTAGTTTTTATACCAAGGATTTCTACAGTAGTCTGTACCCTATAGTATTTGAGGTTGGTAGAAACCCCATATAAGTACCAATGATGGTCATTTAATTATTAAAGGGTGAGCCAACATCAACCAAACTACAGCTTCTAGCATCCTCTCAAACATTGGCTGTTAAGACTTTTTTTCAGTTGAAACCCATCTTTGAAGTCAAACCTTTGGTCAGGGCCACACTATTCATAACATGGTTACAAACATAGGACAACATTGGTACTGTATATCAGCCATCAAAGCTTTGATCTAAGAATATCCACCAATTAAATGTTCATTCAAAACCTCAATTGATCTGGCTTTCAAGTTAGGCTTTCAAGTATATCTAGAAGAGCAAACAGACATTCTCCCTAAATTTCACAAAAATATGCTGATCCACTCTTGTGACTGCTCTAAGTAACCCCAGGGGAACCAGCCCCAAGGTTTGGGAACCACTGCTCTAAAAGCATGCCAGAAGTTAGAAACCAGCAATATTTAGAGAGTACCTGAATTGCAAGAAAATGCAGGAAAATTAACAAATGCAGGAAACATAAGGAGCAAGAAAGTGGAGGTAGATGTACTTGCAAGTGCACACCTAGAGCAGTAGGCTAAGTACATAAGAATTCTAATACACAGATTATTACATCTATTACACTACACTTCAAATTATCGATTAGTAAGTTAGTCCCTAAATCCAAGTAACTGACAGCCCACAGTATGAGCTGTGAATCAGCAGGAAAGAAAATGACATCTGCTGGGGGGCATATTCAGGTGCCCTACTTTTATGGTTGTGGTGGCCTAAGGCTTTTACCAATCATCTGATTCTATTTTAAATCCTAACTTTATGTAAATACATAACCTAAAACAATCTTTATCAATAAACACCAACACACACTGTAGAAAGTAGAAATTGTCCAACTCAACACCAAGAGAACAAGCCTCAACAACTACTCAATTCAACTTGTGTTTTGCCTACAGCATTCTGGCTTGAATGACTATGAAACATATGTAATTAACCAAATATAATGACACCCATAATAAGCCTAACTCCTAAAAATTTGTTTGCATTACACAATAGGTGCTTAGGCAATTATTTTTCAGTGTCTTACCTATTTATGAGCATTCCTTTGATAATTTGAAATTTGTAAAGCATAAAGAGGTAGATAACCAAGAATATAGTGCTGATTACAAATAAAGCATAATATGTTAAGAAATTTAACATTTTGCCAGAGAAAGATCATTAGGAATCTATCCAGCGCAAATAAAAAAAAAAAATCAATTTGGTGCAAACCTGGTTCTATCTGTCATTCTACTCAACTATCTGTCATCTATCTGTCATTTCAGCACAACAGGTCACACAACAACCAACCAAACAAACAAATAAACAATTAGTAGTTCTAATATTCTACTGCAAACAAACCAGTATAGCAAAAACCAGTATACTGGTGACCCATAGTGCAACAAAAAAAATTAGCATGACAGTAGTTACATCTTTCCCCTTACTGTATGGATTCAATTTCCTAGTGGCTAGATGGATGGACAGGGTGGAAGCATACAAGTCTAAAAGACATTCCTGCTTTTCTATTTAAACGTCACTCCTCAGTTAAACCTCACTCCATTCCTGTTTTTGGTCAGGATATGCTTTGGACCCAATTGATGGTTTAAGAGGTGTTTAATCAAGTAGCTTGTCTGTCCCAATTGATGGATTTAAGAGGTGAATGTTGGATAAATGAGCATCTTAACAATCCCAAGTGATGGGTTAAGAGGGGAATTAAGGATAAATAAGCAACTTGAAGATCTGGCACACTGTTGGACGTGAGTCTACTTAAGGAAGAAGATTGGTAGATTTTGGGATGTTTGGTTGGACAGTTATTTGGTTATTAAAGTAAAAAAGTTAGTTTGAACTTAAGAGTGTGTTATAAAAAATTAGGTTTGGCTGTGTTTATGTTGATCTGTATGTTGTCTACATAATATTTTACTAATAAGTTTAATTGATCTTAGTAATGTTTGGCACTCATCTCATCCCAATAACCCGTGTCTTGATTTTGGATGGCTGGTGAAGAACCTTGATGCTGCCCCTGCCTGATGCACATAAAGCATAATTGTGTTTCATCACTATAGTTTTTTTATGGAGAAAATCCTGCATTTTCCATCTAAAACAAGGCATTTAATGTGATATTATTGTTATTGAGACCTTCCGGTATACCGCTTATACAAATATACTAGATAAGGAAATGTGGAGCTAGGGAAGTTTATCAATTAAAAAAGCAACACTAACATTAATTTGATTGTGTACCCGGTAAACATTAGTGGCACAAAAAAAAAAAAAGAGATTTGAGGATAGTCCTTTTTTTATTCATTTAAAAAAATTAGATATTTTCTTGGTAAACCTAAATTGCAACATAAAACAAAAAGATATTTGTAAAATCTTGCAAAGCAAAATCGTATTCATAAAACCGATCAAGTCAAAATTTTTGTGGTTCAGTAAAGTACACTTAAAACTCAATAAATGACAGTTCACAATGCTTCTCAAAGAAAGGATTAGACATTCTTAAGAAGCATATACATTGCACACTTTTATCTGGTACACAAAGGCTTTTCTTTCTTTTCAGCCACACCCAGGTTCAGAAAACATTTAACAAAGACCCACAGATGTGAAAAAGTCAAGATAATCATCAACATACCTAATGAATGTGAAAGAATATCCTCCCTTCCAAACAAAAAATTTAATAATATTACCTAGCAAGCATCAGATAAAAGCAAGGTTAAGTAGTATTTTAAGTGCATTGGTTCCTCTAATTGGATTTATCCCAAAAGCTTTAAAACAACACCTGGAAGCGTTCAATGATTAGGAACTAATGGTACAATGAAACAATATTCATTGTGATTCAACAGCACCATTGGGTGCAAAACATTTCAGGTAGGAAATACCCCTCTAAGCTACAAAGGACCCAAGCTACAAAAGAACTTGGTCCAGTCGGCCATATAAGGGCAAACCTTAATGATTGACCCATGGGCCAAATATATTACAGATGGCCATGTTCACCTTAAAGGGAAACTGTCATGGGAAAACATGTTTTTTTTTTAAACTATCAGTTTATAGTGCTACTCCGGTAGACTTCTGCACTGAAATCCATTTCTCAAAAGAACAAACATATTTTTTATATTCAGTTTTGAAATCTGACATGGGGCTGGTCATTTTGTCATTTCCCAGCTGCCCCTGGTCATGTGGTCATGTGACTTGTGCCAGCACGGTAGGAGGGAACTGCTTTCTGGCAGGTTGTTGTTTTTCCTTCTCAATGTGACTGAATGGTACGCAGTGGGGCATGGGTTTTACTATTGAGTGCTGTTCTTAGATCAACAAGGCAGCTGTTTTCTTGTGTTAGGGAGCTGTTATCTGGTTACCTTCTCATTGTTCTTTTGTTAGGCTGCTGGAGAGGGTGATATCACTCCAACTTGCAGTATAGCAGTAAAGAATGATTGAAGTTTATCAGAGCACAAGTCACATGACTTGGGGCAGCTGGGAAATTGACAAAATGTCTAGCCCCATGTCAGATTTCAAAATTAAAATATAGAAAAATCTGTTTGCTCTTTTGAGAAATGGATTTCAGTGCAGAATTCTTCTGGGACAGCACTATTAACTGATGCATTTTGGAAAAAAAAATTCCATGATAGGATCCCTTTAATGATAGGATCAGAAAAAAGAAAATATACTTTGTTCCTATTCCCTTCCTATCAGATGACGATGGAAAATCTGCTGTCAGGAAAGATGCACCAGGATAAAATAATCATTTCATCACTTAAGAGATGACATCCAGTGATCTCCAACACTTTACATGTGCTAGCAGGGCAGTTATCCAATAACTAAATGACTGGGGGCAGGATTATTATAAAATGATGATGTCACACAAAGGATTCTAGAGACTTTGGGTTTGGCTGGAGGGCATAAACATCCCTTGGAGGGACAAATAGACCTTTCTAATGCACCCCTCCCATCAAAAAATAAAACACTGCATCATTGTGATTTCCCAGGTCTCTACACAATGCATGTCTATTACAAATAACTGAAAAGCAGCACTGTACATAAACTGTTGTGTACAAGTCACTCAATGGCAGGTAACATAAACAGAAAGAGAAAGATACACATTACCCAACTCCATACATCTTCCCAGGAGCCCTTCCTTGAGAGAGGGTCCATGGCCAAATTTGTTTATTGGAATAATATACAACTTGGCAGTAGTATATCCTGGCTATATAAACAAATGTGTCTGCATGCTTTTAAACTCATCAATCTTACCAATAAAAGGGGGACAAGGGTAGAGTTACTCTAGAAGTTTTTTCTTCACCCCCCAAAAACTGCAGCACTCAAGAAATTCCATTGTGCAAGGTTGTACATGTTAGCCATGGGAGCTCAGTTGGAGACAATAACAGCTTATTTGGGAGCTGAATTTGGCAAACAATTTTAATGGAAAACGCAAATGCACAGGCCACATAGGACATTTAACATTGGTTAGTGGCCAGCTGGCAATAAACAGAAAATATTTTGCTGCTGAAGGGACCACAAGGGTTGCAGTGCATTGAACTTAAAATGGGAACATGATTCAATAACGATGTACTTAAAGCTTTAGAACAGGACAACTGCATTTAGGGTAAGCCAGCCTTTAATATAATGTTTGCAGATAATTATAGGAAAGATTTGTCTATAGGCGGGGATGGTCATTACATTAACAGCTTGGCAAGTTTGAAGTTCAACTGAGATGGGAGCTTCTTATGGGAAGCCAAACCCAGAATGGAATGTTGGTCTTTACTGTAGATGAACAATTTGTATTGCTATTTTCAAGGACGTTTGGGTGACCTCACCTTGAACATTGCTTCATCCATGGAACTGTTTCTAAGATTCTATACATAAACAAATAGAGGGTAATAGGGCTATGTGAGGTAGAATCAGAATGTCCATGGAGTGAGGTGGGCACTGGGAAATCTATAATAATAAGTAGAGAGAAAAGGGATTATTTGCTAAAGGGGAGCATAGCTGTCCCTCTTTAAAGTGGACCCGTCACCCAGACACAAAAATCTGTATAATAAAAGTCCTTTTCAAATTAAAAATGAAATCCAATTTCAAATTTTTATTAATACATTCATAGCTGTTTTAAGCTTGTGTAAAAATCCCAGCTGTCAATCAAATATTGTCTGCCACTCCTCTACGCCTTAGGCATAGAGGCGGGGCAGATATTTACTTTAACTTTCCATTCAGCACTTCCTGGATGTCACTGCTCCCCACACATTCCCCCAGTTCTCTTAACCATTTAATTGTGTAGCCAGGAAATGGGGATAGACATTGGGTCCCCCATTCTGGTGCACAAACAAGATTCTGAGATGATGCAAGGCTTGTCTTAATAACAGTGTCCACAAAATGGCTCCTGCCTGCTTGCTATAATTATGAATTCCCAGACTGAAGGAAACAAGATTCAAATAATTTATATAGTGTAATTAATGTTCATTTTGCTTGACTAATGTGATAAAATAGGATTTTGAATATTTTTTTGGGGTGACAGGTCCACTTTAAAATTTTGAATAAGTACTACTGCCATGCCTTATAAACTGAGGTAAAAAGTACATCTGTTTACCGTCAAAGAAATCATAACTCTGTACTGGCTAAAGACTGCCTTTGCCATTAATACACAGGGCACAAAACGAAATGGCCACTAGTCACTCCCACAGCAAACCCTTTAGTCTAGAGCCAGATAGTAGCAAAATCAGCCTGATTTCAGCCCTTCACCAAGAGCAGTATCCTCTTCTTTCTCTTCTGGAACCCTTGTGCTGCCTCTGGGGCAAACACACTCTTCAGATTTTGGTGAAGGCACATGAGATGTTGCATTTTATGCCAAAATTTGTCAAGAATGTTTAGCACCGAAGTTGACACAAGGGTTCTGAACGTTAAAGAAGTGGCTGAAATCCCCAAACCATTTTGACCTCATGTGGTCCTAGCCCTAAACCCATGTTGCACTTATTCTGCTGGATGCAGGAGACTACAGAGTCCAGGCATAAAAACAGTACTTTAAATGACCATAAATTTACTTCATGACTTGACCACAATTCCTTTATGCTGGGTACCCATTTTATGTAAAATCCAGGATTCCTACAAGGAGAATGAAATATACATATGGAAAACTTAAATCCTTATATGTTGGAAAAGAATGAGATGGCAACTTATCAAACATAGTCTTATTATGGATGGGGGCTCACCATGTGTTAGTGCCAGACTGGAATTCATATTAACAAGGTGACCAGTTGACAGTGTGAGACAGTGAGCAGATGTACCCAGATAAAATATACAGACTTAGATACTGAATCGCTGACCTTCTCTAGCTGGGATATGGGATTCCAACTACTGTGTCTCCATAGCCCATCTTGTTGTATAGCAGTCAGCAATTGTAAAGGGATTTTGAGAGTTGCAGTTTAGCAGCAGGATTCCTGTATATGTGAATATTAATCACATGCACCCTCCTAAAGTTCAAAGGAGGTTTATGAGTTAGAATGATACAGGATCCCTGGAAGCATATTTAAAAAACTTTGGCATCTTCTGTCATTGCCAAGAAAGCTGCAGGGGGCAAAGGGGGGATGTGAGAACTGAGATTTATTGTTTTGCACTTAAAGGAGAAGCTGCTTGCCCTACAGAAAACACAACTTAAGCCATCTTAGCTGGCATTGGCATAACTGGAGCTTGATACTGGGCCATTAGTTCAGTGGCAGCTGAAGAGCTTCAGCTTGGATCAGAAATAAAAGTTCTCTGGAAAAAGTCATCCACCCCAGGCCCAACACAGCTTCATGGAAGTCATGCATTTGGCCAGTAAGGCAGCTTTCCTATACGAATGCACATATTAGAATGCTACACAAGTGTTTTTTTTTTTTTTCTTCAAATAACAAGTGCTATTTTATTTTTAGCTGATCACATATTATGTAAAAATTACCCAATTACCCAATCCCCAATCAGCTCCTTAATGACCCTGTACTAAGATGTAAACACATTTCTAGCACAGCTCCGTCCCAATCAACAAGGCTAATCTTAGAGTTTCTTCACACTGCCATTATGCTACAAGACAAGACTTACATCATTTAGAAACAAAATTAAACCTACATACAGTACCTTAGGGACAAAGAGCACCAGGTACATATGGGTGTAAGTTTAAGACGGTGCCGTAAACAAATGAATAACAAACAAGAATAGAAGGATCCTCAGTGGCGTAACTACTCGCTGGTGGGCCCTGGTGCCGGATTGGCACCTGGACCCCTCTATTAGGCTTGCCCCCTGTGAATTGCACATTGGAGGTCTCCTAGCCTCTCTGGCTGGCCCCAAGAGGGAGCGGGCCCTGGTGCAATTGCACCCCCTGCTCCCCTGGTAGTTACGCCACTGAGGATCCTCCACTACTGTATAACATGCTATAAAATTCTGATGAAAAGCTTTTGAACATGGCCAGTGACAACGACTAGGCTTCATATGGCCAACCAGAGATCTTCTCATCTGGGCTCTACTCTAAGAGCCATTAGCTGTAAAATTCTGAATGATATTGATGTGACATGGCTTTGTGGTGACTAGAGATGATGGGGAGCCCACCAAGTAATATCTTGGTTTCCAGACAGACAAGTCGGACGCTGCATTGGGTCTCCTTATACATTAATGTAATGATTTATACTTTCCACAGTGTTATGTTGAACTACACAAAGTTCTCTTTATTAATAATTGGCATACAATACTGTAATTAAGCTCCATACTACTAATGCTGGCCTAAGACCTGCTTTTTTGTCGAGGCTGCCCTTGATTTTTGCCCACTTTGACCACCCATGTGGGGGATCAAATTGTGCTGATCTAGGGTTGTCACCTTTCCCCACCGCTAACTCTGAGCGGGAGGTGACTGGCAGGGGGCGGGCCGATGATGTGGTGGGGCAGGCAAATGAAGTAGCAGGGATGGGTAATGAAGTTAGGAAGCTATGATGTGGTGATTGCCATCATTCTCAGGAAATCCTGCCCTTCAAATAACTGGGCTGAATGGGTAAAAACTGGACAGGCAAAAACTAGACTGATCTGGTCATTGGCCTGGGGACATTTCTCTTTCTGCAATTCACATCTGTGAGATTGAGAAAGGAACTTGAGTATCAGTTATGATATATGTGTGGCTTTCTGATAGACAGAAGTGCCAAGTTTGGACACTCTAGGCTAGAGTAAAGATGGTCATACACGGTCCAACAAAAGCTGCAGACAGACTAATTTGGCAGCTGATGGACCACCTTGCTTCCTTGATGTGGTCCTCGCTCTGACCACCTGTATTTATGTTATACTGACCCTAACGTTAGTCCCATGGGCCCAACCATTGTATCACCAGAGCCGTCAACCCACCTTTATTTTTTTTGGGGGGGTTACCTGATTTTAGCCCCATTTTACAAATTTCCTGTCACCCTACCAAATGTTTCAAGGTTCTCTTTAAATTTCATGGTGCACAATAGCATTCAGTGGCATCATATTCGAGCATTTGCACGTGTGGGCGCAGTTCCGAAACTTCAAGAGATCCAGTCGAGGGTATGTCACACGTGAGGTTACTTCCAGGTGGTGGTCCCCAGATTCCTGATTCACCAGGTTGACAGCTCTGGATCAGCCCTCTCCAAATAAGAGGATCTTCATGTGTAAGGCCAACATAATGTGTTTCATGGCAGATCTTTGCATGTTCTCAGTCTATTAGCTCCACTGTGCCACAAGTTCCTACTGAGTATAAAGCGAAGCAGATATCAGCAGTTCCAGCTGTTTTCATCAAGGTGATTCTTCCATGAAAAGCTGGTTCCTGAGTCATAATGTATTAATGGCATGTTAATCTATATCAGAATCTAGCTACAGGGATGGGACCTGTTATCCAGAATTCTCAGGACCAGGGGATTTCAGGATAAGAGGTATTTCCATATTTTGGATCTCCATACTTTGAATAACAAATTAATTATTTAAATGTTAATCAACAGAATTGTTTTGCCTCTAGTAAAGTATTATATCTGATTTGGGATGAAGTACAAGGAGCTGTTTTATCAATACAGAGAAAAGGGGAATCGTTATTAAAAATTATAATGATTAAAATGGAGTATATGGGAGAGGGCCCACAATTTGAAACTTTCTGGATATCGGGCTTCTGGATAACCAGTCCCATACCTGTATTACTAATTCATGCATGGCCACAGGGAGAAAGGCAAAATAAAGCAGGTTTATCTGCCCTTTAAAAGAAAATATACAGAGCAGACACTCTTGCTATAAACACGGTTATTTCACTTCATGATATATATATATATATATATATATATTTCCTTAAGCAAAAAAAATCCCATTTCCTTAACCATTTATATTTTTTTCAGCCTGGTACAGATCTTTGAAAGCCTGCCACATAAATATACAGGGGAAAAGTTAAAAAAAGAACTGAATATAACATCAAAAGGAAAATTTACATTGAAAACGGAGGCCACGTACAAAGAGAATGGAGACTGGCAATGTAGCTGAAATGTACTCGCACTACAGCAGTCTATAACGGTACACGAGCAGAAATCTCCATGGCACCATTAACTAAACAATACACCTATTTTTAAATCTGTTTACATTAGTAATTTTACCCCCTGGACTAACTCTATCGTGTTCACAACTCCAGAGATATTCTCCTCTAGGCATAAAATTACACAGGTGAACAAAAAATAAATAGACTCTTAATGCAGCGCTAGGCACAATAATTCCATGCAGATAATTCAATTTGCTGTGATCAGCAAATTGTGAACTATTTAAAGAACAATGCAATGTATTTATTGACTTTTAGGTTTTTAGGACGACTTTTAGAGGGGCTAATATTTGAGATCAGGCCAATCGTCGCGGGGGATCTTTGGCGATATACTAATTAAGCTCATAATCAGGTTGAAAGCAAGAATAAGTGTGTGTGCACCAATGACCGCCACCAACACAATGGATTTCCAGCACAGTCTGCTGAAACAGCCCCAATTAGCCTGAAAATCCAGATGGCATTAGCCAAACTATTCACCCCCTCCCCCCACATCAAAAAGAGTAATAATTTTAGGATAGGACGCCTCTTGAAAGCTTAGTCACTTACTGTATATAGGTGCTAATCAATCAGTCAAAAGTTGGTTGAATGAACTTCTGAGATGATGTATGTATACGGTGCTGCCCTAGGTACCAGCAGGGGCGTAACTACTGGGGGTGCAGGGAGAGCACCCAGACCTGCACCTCTTGGGGGTGGTAGGGAGATGTTGGGGCTCTCGGCTGCACAGCCTGCACCTGGATCCGACCCTCTTTAGTTACGTTACAGAGCACCGGACCTGTAATTGCCAACCCATCAGCGGATGTGACTAGGGAGGAGCAAAACATATTAATGAGTTTTGCAATGAAAAAACTCATAGACCCATAGACTAAATTGTATAGTAAAAACAAATGTTTTTCAAAATGTCTCGCGATAAAACGCCCACTGACTTTGATGCAATGTTTGCTGTTTTGTGCAAAGCAAAATGGGTCATTTTCGCCCATCACTAGTGACATCATGGTGCCATGTGACACATCATCCACACCACTAGAGGGACCCCCAACTTCTGGTGCCAGCAGCAAGAGATTTTTTTTTTTCCGGAGTGTTCTATTTATTTATTTTTTACTCTATAAGCGTTCAAGGGCTGCCCTTTAAAGCTGTCTCCCTAGGCATATGCCCTTGAGTGCCTATACGATAAATACGCCCCCTGCAAACACATTTTGAATACAATTAATTGGCCTTTACAATAACTGCTATACCTCCCCTAGCCATAGGCCAGCGATAGTCTTAATTCAGTTGGCCATACATAATATCATATTGCTGTATATAACACTACACTGTTTGGCTGCAGAAAACTTCATAGACAAGTGATTCTTATACACTCTTCTTAATAGTCTAGAATGCCCAGAATGTACCCAAGATAATGTGAGGACTGGGGTGAACATTATTATTTGCTGTCCTAGATACTTTTTGGAATTATGGCTGATACAGTAGTGTATTTATATAACGGTCAGCTAGTTATGATCTAAGGGTGGGTCCCGAATAGATTTTGGACCTCACAGCACAGCTTGTTCTGAAAAAAGTCATAAAAACCACTACTTTAGTCATTAGTTATCTTCGGAGACTGTCCCTGCTAAAGAAAACAACATGGCAATATATATGTATATATATATATATATATATATATATATATATATATATATATATATATAATACACAAAAGCCGTAAATATCTTGTAAATTATAGCTTTATAAACGGTGAGTTCTGATGTCATCAGTTATAAACGGTGAGTTCTGATGTAATTTATGTCACATGACTCACTGAAACTTGTGTATTATTATAATAAATAAAGTACCCCCAGTTGCAAAATATGAGGATATTAGAAGTTACCTCGGAGTTCCATGACCTGTATAAAAACACTCGGCCTTCGGCCTCGTGTTTTTATATGGTCATGAAACTCCTTGGTAACTTATAATATCCTTATATTATACAAGAGGGGGTACTTTATTCACTATATATTTAAATCTACAGTCTGGTCATTTCCTTATGGGACCAGACTGTAAATGATATCCTTATAAATGTTGAGTTCTGATGTCAGAACGCACAGTTTATAACTGGGGTCCCCTGCCGCTGAATTTGACGCAGAGTGTCCAGAATGGATGCCAACCGCTCCGACTCCCCCAGCCCCCTCCTGACATTTCACTGTAGATTATAATGCACCCTCTACTGAAATTTATGAAGATATCTCGGAGTTATGTGACCTGTATAAGAGCACTTGGCCTGTGGCCTCGTGCTTTTATATGGTCGCATAGCTCCTCAGTGACTTATAATATATTTATAAATTACAGTAGGGAGTACATTATCCACTATATATATATATGTAGATGTCACCTTCTGTGATTGGTGGAACATGTCCTTGTTAAGGCCCGTGTTTATCCTGTTATGTCATGAAATATCTTGCATTATGTTTTCACATGAGAAGGGCCTTCTTTGCCATACTGCAATTAGAGTGTGAGCTCTCAAGATCAGCGCACTGTAATCTGTCATACTATTTTGCTTCTTTCTTTATTTATGGTTGCTGGATGAGGATGAGAAGAGGCTTGACATGATGTGGGTGGAGGCAAAAGTTTTATAATGTTTCAGTGGGGAATGTTTTTCTATATGTGTTTCTTCTGTCCCATAATGTATGGTACAGGGCTGCAGAAAATGTAGGCGATTTTAAACAAAGGGGTTATAATTAGCGTGACATTCAAGTTCTTCAGCATGAACGGACGATAAAATGCAACTGTCATGCTACATGTGTATTGCATGACAGATCTGTATATCTAAATGCAAACAGGCAGGGAAGGACTGTTCTGCACAAACTGCGCCCGATGACATGATTATATGGCGTACTTAAAGGAAAATACACAAAACATAAACCCCACTTATAAACATTTTCACTCCAATAACTGCTTTGTTGACATAATATATCCCTGGGGTTTGATTTACATTTACACCAGCATCTCTTTAAGGGTGTATAATATTCCTGTTTCTTTAAAGTAATGGAAATGCAATGCAATGAGGCACGGATGAGGGGAAGCACAGTACGTTATATAATGGCTAAATCTAAGCAACTTTTCAATTGGCCTTGATTATTTATTTTTTATAGTTCATTAATTATGTGCCTTTTTCTTCTTTCCTGCTTTCAAATGGGGGCCACCATCTAAAGAAAAAAACGCTCTGTAACACAACAAATGTAATGTTATTAGTCATCTTTTTATTCAGTCCCTCGCTTATTCATATTCCATTCTCTTAATCAAATTAATGCATGGTTGCTAGGGTAATTTGTCACCTAGCAACCAGATTGCTAAAATTGCAAACTGGAGAGCTGCTGAATAACTCAAAAACCGCCAACAATAAAAGTGAAAAACAATTGCAAATCATCTCAGAATATTGCTTTTAATATTCATATATAATATTAAAAGTTAATACAAAAGGTGAACAACCCCTTTAAGCTTTAGTTCTCCTTGAATACATGGTGCTCAAACCGGCTATGTGCACAAAATACAAAACTTGTTTTTTTTTTCATTCTTTAAAACACGTAAATATTTACTAGGCTGTCAGTTTTCTTCTCTAAAACCTCATTCAACGTGAGAAAAATGACTTGCTGAATGATTTTGAATGAGATTATGCTACGGAAACGAAACTGGAAAAGTATAGCGATCTGAAAGAGACTTTTCTGGTGGCATAACTTCGCCCACGCACAGCAAAAGAAAAGATGTTCTGGTTTAATGCTGATTCTTGCATTTGGGTCAGAAAGGGCTTGGCAATGACAAAAAAGAAAAGCAACCAATGCTTGTATGTAAAAGTGTTAAAAGGTAAGTGGACTTGAGAGTGGAGCAGGTGAGCACCCTGTTGTATGTTCTTCAGTGGGGGAGATGACCTATCATGGGAAAATATTTGCATTGTGTCAGTGTGGAACTGAATATTATATCACCCTACCAAACTTACAAACAGTCTCTTTCCAGGAACTACAGATCAGTACATCTGTCTTTCCAAGTGTTTAAAAAGGAGTAGATTTCCCAGGACTAGGAAAGTACTGGGGTCCTGCACTGGGCACCAAAGGGAAAAAGAGATAGGGTTGAGTAGATCGGTGCAGGTTGAATGGATCAAAGGCACAATTCTTGGCGGCAACTGTGGTAGGAAGACTTGGGAACAGCATGTATAATAGGATAATATGGCAACATGTATACTGAATATCAGTGTCTGCACAAGACTGGTGGGATTCCAGGAAACAACTCAGTAGGCCCCGGCCTTTACAGTCCAGACCCACTCCCTGTGGATGCTGCCGGTGCTCTCCTGTCCATTACAGCTGCCCATCCTCAGCCGTATGAAGGAGCACAGAGGAGGTGTAAGCATGCATCAATGTGTAGACTGGAGTAGGGGGACGATGAAAACAGATAAGGGGGTCCATCTGAACACAGCCCCGGTGGGCCCAAGAGACCCTGATCCAATGCTGAGTGTTTGCAAATCATTATCATTTGTTGTGTAAGTGCAATGCCTAGAATCTCATAGCTAAGGGTAGGCTACTGTGATACCTACAAAGTCAAATGTCAATTCTATTGCTTTGCTAAGTTTTCCCACACCACCCTGCAACTGTTGCTCTGAAGTGCCCCAAGGTATGCTGGGCGCCAGGGCAATTCCCCCCTCCCCTCCTCTACAAATACAATTCTGGGACAGGACACCACAGCACACGTTTTCTAACTGCCAAAAGCAAGAAAAGCTTTCAATAGCAGAGTTTTCTAAGGGCAATGATATTTTTGAAGAAAAATGAATCCTGAAACCCGATATCCGCAAAAGCTTAAAGGGAGAAAGAAAACAGCAGCATGTAGCACAAAGGGGATTAGCATTTCGGCACAACTCTTCCAGTGGGGGAGACGGAATAACTTATTCCAGGGATGTGCAGATTCTGATAATGGTTCTAAGAAGCATCATAATGCCACTTTTAACATCCAGTTGTCACATCCGCCACAGTCCAGTGGCCCCATGCAGAGCAGAATAATAAACAGATACTTTTCTGCTGGTTCAAGCATGCCCCAAAGCGCCCGGCTCTTTTTAGGATACAATGATACAGAAGGCTGCAATCTGTGACCGGGGGCTGCGCTTCCTTCCCCTTCTTGTGGTTCACAGATCTAAAATTTTACACCAGAGTGAATGAATACAGCAAGAAAGTAGTCAAAAGCATCTGCCCTTCACTGTGGAACTAACATATAACAGCCCCCTAATGTATAAACACAAGATATTGTATTAATTAATGGATAATCGTTTCAAGACGGGGGCAAATTGGTAAAATCTGCTGAAAGGAAACTGAAAACTTATATTTTTCATTGAAGAAAAAAAGGCATAGAAACTTCTTTGAAAGATTTTCAGAAATATTGTAGCCTCATAAAAAAATCATAAAATTGATCCTGCGAAAACAAACGAGTTGGTTCAAGACGGTGACACCTATTGATGGATTAAACCACAGGATCGGTAAAGGGAAACTGTCATGGGAAAAAATGTTTTTTTTCAAAACACATCAGTTAATAGTGCTGCTCCAGCAGACTTCTGCACTGAAATCCAATTATCAAAAGAGCAAACAGATTTTTTTATATTTAATTTTGAAACCTGACATGGGGCTAGATATATTGTCAGTTTCCCAGCTGCCCCCAGCCATGCTCTAATAAACTTCAGTCACTCTTTACTGCTGTACTGAAAGTTGGAGTGATATCATCCCCCCCCCACCAGCAGCCTAACAAAAGAATAATGGGAAGGTAACTAGTGATGGGCGAATACATTTGGCAGTGAATTAATTTGCAAAATGACAATTTGCTGGTGAAAAATCCACTGCTTCCAAAAAAAGAAATTGGTGTGCATAAGAATTGTCGCTTGCGTCAAAATTGTTGTGCGTCCAAATTATTAGGACGACCATTAACTTTAATGAATTTGGATTGCGTGTATAAAAATTGATGCTCCCGTAAAAATTGACACACGTCAGAATTATTTTGACACCCACTGACTTCAATGCGTTTTGCGAATTTTTCAGCGAAGTAAAACTGCACAGATTTGCCCATCACTGAAGGCAACCAGATATTATTATTATTATTATTAACATGTATTTCTATAGCACCAACTTATTTCGTAGTGCTGTACTTATTTTGTAGCAGCTCCCTAACACAGGATAATAGCTGCCTGGTAGATCAGTACTCAATAGTAAAATCCAGGTCCCACTGAAACTCATTCAGTTACATTGAGTAGGAGAAACAGCAGCCTGCCAGAAAGCAGTTCCATCCTAAAGTGATGGCTCTTTCTGAAACACAGGACCAGGCAAAATTACCAGAAATGGCTGCCTATCGCTGTACTTTATGAAATTATAAATTCAATTGAGATCACTAGGTTTTGGCAGAAAATATGCACTGCTGGATTTTTAGGTGACATGTTTTAAAGGGGCTGTTCACCTTTGGGTTAACTTTTAATATGATGTAGAGAGTGATATTCTCAGACAATTAATAATTGGTTTTCCTTATTTATTATTTGTGGTTTTGGAGTTATTTAGATTTTTTGCCAGCATCTCTCAGTCAATTTCAGCAATCTGGTTGCTAGGGTCCAAATTATCCTAGATTTGCAAAATAGACTGGACTATAAACAGAAGAGGCCTGAATAGAAACAGGAGTAATAAAAACAATAAATTTGTAGCCTTACAAGGGTCAGTGACCCCCATTTGAAAGCTGGAAAGAGCCAGAAGATAAAAAATAAAACAGAAATAAAGAAGACCAAATGAAAAGTTGGTTAGAATTAACCACTCTACAAATACGAAGGGGAAGTTTACTATTGGTCGAATTTGAGGGTTAATTATCCCGAATTTAGTCGAATTTTAACCCTTCAAATTCGAATATGAAGGGTTTTAGCGCAATTCCATCGATCGAACATAAAATAAATTTGATTAAAAAAAATAAAAAATAAATTAAATAGTTTAAATTGATTAAATAGTTTGAGTCGAACGATTTTAACCATTCGGTCAAATTTTTTTTATTCGATCTAAAAATGCTGAAATAACCCTATGGGAGCTTCCCATAGGGTTATACAGCAATTCGGTAGGTTTAATCTGGCGAATAAAAATTTAAAGGGCAAGTAATTCGACCATGGAATCCTTCGAATCGATTGAATTTTTTAAATTCAATGGTCGAGGTGCCCAAAAAAGGTATTTGAAAATTCTAATGTTTTTCGAATCCTTCACAATAATTTAGTAAATCTGCACCGAAAAGTTAATTTAAAAGTCAACCCACTGCTTAGAACTAAGGTTATCAGGTGACAAAATTCACAATAAAAAAAAAAAAAACACAGTTAAACACAATCCGTTAACCAGAGTCAGCATCCGATTGAAATTAGGTGAAAATTACACGGGGGTAGGCTGGATTGCAGAAGCCCTTGGGGGGGTGTGGGGGCCCCTAAGGCGGCAGCACCTGTGGCCCCTGCACCCACCAGTCCAGCCCATGGCCCATGTATGGGGCCCCCTACTCAGCCTGCCCCTGATTAGCCTTTATACCTAGCCATACAGAAATACTATATATCCAAACACATATATATTTACCCACGGGCACTTAAAAGTCATATACATTTTAAAGAACAAGTAAACGTTTTTTTTTTCTATCTCTAAATTTGATCTAAACAGCCCCTCAAATTAATGTACCTTAGTCCCTGCTGCAAGTCTGCTCTGGTTTCTGTGTTATCAGCAGCTTGTTTCACCTTCTTCCTGGTGCAGAGTGAAGCCCCGCCCCTTAGCTTTCTGAGCTGACCTTATATCTTGGACTAGTCCAGGATATCATTTGCAAAATGTGACATAGCAGAGAGCAGTGTGTGTAGCAGCTTTTGCTTGGGGAAACTAGCTTACTAATGAAACACTGGCTCCCTCTTCCTCTCTATTGTGGAACAGCAGCAAAATGCACTGCTCAGTAAACTAAGGGGCTGGGCTTCACTCTGCACCAGGAAGAAGGGAAAGAAGCTGCTGATAACACAGAAACCAGAGCAGACTTGCAGCAGGGACTAAGGTACATTAATCTGGGGGGCTGTTTAGAGCAAATTTAGAGATAGAAAAAGAAAAACATTTACTTTTCCTTTAACCAATTTTCACTGTCTCCGGTGTATTTTTATTCACCTCACCACATGTGTGAATTGTTCACACATTCTCTTAGCTTTTCCCATTCCCACTATTCCCGACATCAACTCTGGGGACATTGTCCCAAGTTCCATTACAGCCCCAGATAGCAAAGTGGAAGTCAGCCAGGCAGAGGAGATCAGATTTGTCACTGAAATAAACAAACTGCCGCTTTGCTCGGGAGGTCATGCGTCAGTTTCAGTTCTATAGAGATTCAAATCTGCTCTATAGGCATGAAAACGAATGTAGTTCTTTATATGGTCCTGCAGATGCCCCAGTCAGCACCGTGGTCTTAAGGGGTTAACTCATCAAGTCTTTCACTTAGCACTTGTGATCTGCTCAACGTATAATGGTCAATTTAGCTTTTTGTCGCCCTCATGGCATAACTAAATGTTAGTGGGCCCCACAGCAAATTAATTTTAGGGTCCAGATGTTGTCTTTTTTTACCAATATATGTTGAACTTGCTTGTTAATTAGGGCCTTATGGGGTCCCCTATACCTCCTGGGCACCCCTGCAGCCAAAGGGTCTGTTTCCTCAGTAGTTACGCCCCTAGTCGGTCTTGCCAAACAAATACTTCAATTAACTACTATTTAAAGGGAAAGTGTCATGAGAAAACATGTTTTTTTATGCATCAGTTAATAGTGCTGCTCCAGTAGACTTCTGCACTGAAATCCATTTCTCAAAAGAGAAAACAGATTTTTTTATATTCAGTTTTGAAATCTGACCTGGGGCTAGCCATTTTGTCAATTTCCCAGCTGCCCCTGGTCATGTGACTTGTGCCAGCACTTTAGGAGGGAACTGCTTTCTGGCAGGCTGTTGTTTTTCCTTCTCAATGTAACTGAATAGTACACAGTGGGACATGGGTTTTTACTATTGAGTGCTGTTCTTAGATCTACCAGGCAGCTGTTATCTTGTGTTAGGGAGCTGTTATCTGGTTACCTTCCAATTGTTCTGTTGTTAGGCTGCTGGGTGATGGAAATGGAGGGGCTAATACCACTCCAACTTGCAGTACAGCAGTAAAGAGTGACGGAAGTTTATCAGAGCACAAGTCACATGACTTGGGGCAGCTGGGAAATTGACAATATGTCTAGCCCCATGTCAGATTTCAAAATTAAATATAAAAAAATCTGTTTGCTCTTTTGAGAAATGGATTTCAATGCAGAATTCTTCTGGAACAGCACTATTAATTAATGCATTTTGAAAAATGACAGGATCCCTTTAAGGTTTTTATTGAAAAAACAGAATATGCCCAACACTCCCTAAACCCAGTAAGATGATCAAATGAATAGCTTGGAAACATCCAGAGGGCTTTAGAAAAACTAGGAAACAATTCTCCCAGTTGAACAAATTTCTCTTTATCCTTACGCATTTTTATTAGATTTGCCCATAAAATCTGTATATCGGATGTAAAGAGAATGAGCCACCCAGTTAATCTGTTTGCATGCAAAAGGATAAAGAGACGGAGCTCACGGGATAAGAGCACAAGGCTTAATGCTGAAGTCATTATGAGTCACTGTCTGCTTTGCAAATTTGTTTTCCTGTATGCAGCTATCATTGTTGTTTATGGGAACCAAGCGAATTCCAAAGAGATGTACATCTCAGTGTCTACAGAAATCAGTAGTGACCAATTCCTTCTGTTCTTTCACTATGACTCCAACAGCCTCCTCTGCAGTTTCCCACCTTAAGGCTGGGGACAGACAGGGAGATTCGAGGAGATTCTGTCGCTTGGCGTTTTTTAGCAGGCGACAATCTCCCCGAATTACCTTCTCCCTGTCTGTCCCTACCCTAAGACTGTTATTGTAGCATTGTAGATGCTGGGAGTTCATCCCTGATGTATATAGTGAAATAGCAATGGGTAGTGATGGGCGAATTTATTTCCACGATTCGTCGCAGGCAAATAAATTCACGAAACTCGGGCGAAATGTCGCCCTGGGGAAAATCTGCACGTCAAAAATGAGATGCGGTGGTGTTTCATGAATTTTTTGCTGTTTAATTTGCGAAAAATGCTGCAAAACGCTGCTGGGCAAATAAATTCACCAGATACGAATTTGCTGTCAATTTCCGTGCAAGCGAATCAATTCAAAACTGTGGTGAGAATTCGCTGGCGAAAAATTCACCGTGTCCAAAAAAAAATCGGAGCCCATCAAGACTATTTGGACACCCATTGATTTTAATGCACTTGGAACAAATAGTCGCACGTATAAAAGTTGTCGCTCGCATCAAAATTGACGCATACCTCCCATAGAGGGACATTCCCTTTTTTGGAGGGACAGTCCCTCTTTTGAGAGCTCAACCCCCAGTCCCTCATTTGTACTGGAAAGTCCCTCTTTTCTCTGCACTGTACAGCCAGAAAAAGAAACAAAGTATCTAACTTAATTGGCGTTTGGCAGAGAGCCCAGAACAGCTAACGGGTGCAAAAAAGGGACAGTTGGGAAGTATGTTCTTGAAATGCTTCAACTACTTTTGGAGATCTCCAATAAACCACCAAAGTTTTTTTGCACTAAAGCTGCACTAAAGCTGAAGTGTGTGCCTTCTGATTTTTCATGTGTTTTGCATGCTTCAACTACACCCTATGCCAGAAGAAAGAAGCAGTACAGGTATGGGACCCGTTATCCAGAATGCTCGGGACCTGGGGTTATCCAGATAACAAATATTTTTGTAATTTGGATCTTCATTCCTTAAGTCTACTAGAGAATCATGTAAACTTAAATAAACCCACTAGGGTGGTTTTTCGTCCAATAAGGATTTGTTATATTTTAGTTGGGATCAAGTAAAAGCTATTATTTTATTATTATGGAGAAAAAGGAAATAATTTTAACAAATCTGGATCATTTTATTATAATGGAGTGTAAGGGAGACAGCCTTACTGTAATTCAGAGCTTTGTGGATAATGGGTTTCCGGATAAGGGATCCCATACCTGTACTCTCAGGCACAATGGTGTAACGTTGCAAATGAGGCCCTATATCTTTTTAGAGCCTAGGTAGCTATGTCTAGCTAGATTTTGACCAAATAACATGCAGGGGGTAAAATTATACACGTCCCCTTTACTTTTTTTTTCTTTTCTTTAACTCTGTAGACCTGTCAACTGATAAGAAATCATGGGTATTTGACAACATGCCGTGCAACAGCAGGTACAAAACATCCAATTTTCCGGTGCTTTATATGTTACACACCTAGTGGAGCATTGGAGGCTCTCACAGCATGGAGATAATAAGGGAGTGCTGCACGGCCCATTGCATGAGATCCCACCGGACCCCCTCGGCTCCTTCCACTGACATTTCATTGTGAGCTGATGTTTGTTCACCAAACCATTCCCACAATCCAAAGAGACAGTGGCAGGAATCTATCGGGCTAAAAGTGTGTAAATATTTATAACAAATCAGTGTGTATATCTACTGAAATGTGTTTTTTTTTTTTAAATGCACATAGATGTTTTTTACCTGTATGAATTCTATACGTTTGTTACATACGAGTGCTATTTCCAAGCCAGGCTGTATCAGTCGCTGTCACTGATTAGACTCTGCCTTCAGCAGAAGAACTGACGTAACTATACAAATGCTGAATGCCAGCAATAGTCATTATCTATTTTTGTTTTACTGGTGCTTACTGAGTTAATAAATTGTTCTGTTTAATGCACGCTAGAATGAGGCTCAGCTGAATCATACAGTCCACCTACCGTTTCAAAGGGAAAATATAACCCCCTCCCCCCCCTCTTTTTCCACAGCTGGGCTTAGGCCTCCTCTAATATATGTATTATTTTTAAATGGACATAGCTGATTCCACAAATTGAAAGGAAATGTTGGTTGCCTTTCATCTGACTTGTAAGAACCATTTCCCAACCCCCCTAAGGCTCACAGAGTCATACACCTCCCTTTTTTTTTCATTCTAAATATTTGTTTTTTTTTTTATTGTTTTCTTTTTTACAGTGAGCGCTATGAAGATGTAGAATTCTATCCCTGAATCAGTCGTACAGGCTAATACATTAGATAGCTTTAATGGTAAAGAAGAGAGATTTGCAAAATGTTAGGCACCCCCAAGTCACTACTTTTACTTAACTGATACCCGGGGCCGGTGCTCCTATCACTCAAACTGGTCCAGGGTTCTTCTAGCAAGCACCACGCATAGATCATCTTCCTACTTCCTCATCTTCTTAGGGCTGCACATGCCCAGTAGAGCGGATAGCCAAAAAAGTCGGCTATTTTGCGCTACTGCCAGGAGGAATTCCCCCAGGAAATTTGAAATCAAAGCAGGAGGAAGCTGATCTTTTTGTGATGCTCGCTAGAAGAACCCCGGACCAGTTTGGGTGATAGGAGCACCAGCCCAGGGTATCAGATAGGTAAAAGTCTAACTTTGGCACCCCAAGTGTAAAATCCCTTTCATTCTCCTTTAAGAAGGGGTTGGATGGTGTTTAGTAAGTGAGGGAATACAGGGTTATGGAAGATAGCTCATAGTACAAGTTGATGATCCCATTGCCATTTTGGAGTCAGGAAGGATTTTTTCCCCCTCTTCAAATGTTTTTTTTTTTTTTTTTTGCCTTCCTGTGGATCAACTAGCATTTAAGCAGGTTATATACAGACTTAAAAGGTTGAACTTAGTGGAAGTGTGTCTTTTTTCAACCTAACTTACTATATTACCTTGTATGTTACTAAGTTACTATGAAAGCAGAATTCTAAGTCCCTATCATTTCCCAATGAACAAGGCAAGGGAGGGGTTGCATTACATTGTGAGCCTAAGGGGGTGGGGAACTGGTTCAAGCGAGCACACAGACATTCTATCGTGGTTTCATTTGACTCTGTGGAGTAGGGTGTGTCTGTATAAAAATGTACATTTCCATTTATACTTAGACATTTAGGTAGTAGTTGTGTTCATTGTCACATAAGCCCATTTGAATGAGCTTGAGTCAAACAGGGGGATATATATATCGATCACCCAACAAACCCTATCTCTCCAACAGGCTTACATGAGATAAGATAAAAATCAGTACAACTACAACATGTGCTGTCATTAGAAAGTTCATTGTTGGGAGCTAAGAAATATTAGAATGGCACAATCAATAGTTCTGGTCCGTTTGTTCCATGTATCTGTGTATGTAATTCACATTTTGAATAAAACAGATTGCTCTAGTGGTTTTATTAATCAGACAGAAGCAAGGGGCTTTCTTTAGATCTTGGTCTTTTAATCACAAGGCAGATATCATTATCTGTCCTTGTGGTGTTGCTGGTAAGCAAGTGTGCAGATGTCTGGCACATCACTAGGGATATACCTTCCTCGGGAGAAAACAGCTTATACTGAGCGAGAAGCCACCACCATATGCTAACTGCACAAGGCTCATCAGATGCAACTGAGATCCAGCTTATTATATGGGAATAGAGAAAAGATCACAGAGAAAATATGAGGATTTTAAAAATGTGTATGTTGAGTTTTGCTTTAAAAAAAGTTACAGAACAATAGTATAGACAGTTTAAAATAGGTTTTGTGCAGCACATGGCAAGGGAAGTGCTATAATTTGCCTCTGGGAAGGTAATGTAGCTGTGGGATAGCAGGTATAGTAGGGAGAGGTGGTGCCTATAGTAACAGTGGATAATAGTTTCTGGGAAGGGACTGTGGCTGTGGGACAGCAGGTATAGTAGGGAGAGGTGGTGCCTATAGTAACAGTGGGATAATAGTCTCTGGGAAGGGACTGTGACTGTGGAATAGCAGGTATAGTAGGGAGAGATGGTTCCTATAGTAACAGTGGATAATAGTCTCTGGGAAGGGAGTGTGACTGTGGGATAGCAGGTATAGTAGGGAGAGATGGTGCCTATAGTAACAGTGGGATAATAGTCTCTGGGAAGGGAGTGTGACTGTGGGATAGCAGGTATAGTAGGGAGAGATGGTGTCTATAGCAGGACTTGACTGAGAATTAAAATAGGTCCTTGCATTTCAGGTACAGAGGGCCCAAACAGCCCCCACCAGCTCACTAAATACTGATTTTCTATGGCATTGCATAGCAGCCCCTCTGGCATTTGCCAAAAACCACAGATTGCCAGTCCAAGCATGGTCTAGCAGGGGTCCCCAACCTTTTTTTTCTCTTGAGCCACATTTAAATTTAAAAAAGAGTTGGAGAGCAACACAGGCATGAAAAAGTCCATGGGGATGTCAAATAAGAACTGTGATTGGCTTTTTGGTAGCCCCTATATGGACTGGCAGCCTACAGGAGAGAATGTTTGGCAGGACATCTGTTTTTTATGCAACCAAAACTTGCCTCTAAGCCATTAATTAAAAAATAAGCACCTGCTTTGAGGCCACTGGGAGCAACATCCAAGGGGTTGGAGAGCAACATGTTACTCACGAGCTACTGGTTGGGGATCACTGGTCTATAGTAACAGTGGATAATAGTCTCTGGGAAGGGAGTGTGACTGTGGGATAGCAGGTATAGTAGGGTGAGATGGCAATGAAATGACATTATTGTTGCAGAGCCTTCAGTGCTTCAGTTGTTCAAGTACAAAGCCCAAGTACTCTCATTATGTAGACTCTCCACCACTAACTCTCCACCATCACTGTGATAGCGACAGGGTAACTTTAGTGCAATATAAGATTTGCCTCAGTGGCGTAACTACTCGCTGGTGGGCCCCGGTACAGGATGGGCACCTGGGCCCCAATGTCGGGCCCTTACCTCTATGAATACCCTGCTGGATAGTGATGGGTGAATCTGGGACGTTTCGCTTCGCCGAATTTTTTCGCGAATTTCCCCCCCCCCATACTTTCCTATCAGTTTCCCTGTCCTCTCTAGCTCTAGTTTTTCCTTCCATAAAGGATACAGTGTTCATCATATGATTGTCAGTTAATGTACTTCCCTTCCAGGGCAAGTGAATGTCAATGTTTTTATTATCCTTTATAAAACACTGCCCAGCTTTTATCCAACATCCCATGAGTTTAACAAGCACAAAATACCATGTTTCCCCTGTGCATGCTAGGAATATAACTGTCTGCCATACACGCCATACCAATTGTGAATGCTTGGATATTACAACAGGCCACTTGTACTGAGCTTCAGCCTAAATACAAAGTCACTGCTTCAACATATCAAATTCACTTGACAGATTCTAAATATGCCAGCGACTTCTGTTCAAAGTCAGCCTGATAAGATTACAAGTGAGAGGCTGCTCATGAATGGCAAGCATTAACGCACACTGAGATGTTTCCCTGTCTCCCACCAATCGCTCAGACAAAACTAATGGACTACCTGCCAATCCACTTTTTCAGCTGCGTAAAAGAGAGCCGGCCTTACTTTCAGTTCGTGTTCACAAAGACACATTGTAAACACTACAGTATGTATGCTGAATGCCTTCAATCTGCAAAATGCTTCCATTCACCTTCTCTAGGGTTAAGAGAGAGTTTTCTGGGAAAGTAGACATACACTAGAACTTTCATTTTGCTTCCAACGAGCATATTAGAAGGATGGCTTTAAAAGTGGCTGAAAAAGTACTTTTTTTATGGAAAGAATATCAGCATTTGTGATATAAAATATAGTGTAAAATCATGGGAAAATTCAATTGAGCAGCTACTGTCTACCCATGTATGCCCACCTTAAAGGAGTTGTTCACCTTTAAATTAACTTTTAGTATGATGTAGAGAGTGGTAATTAGAGACAATTTGTAATTGGTTTTCATTTTTTATTGTTTGTGTTTTTTTGAGTTATTTAGCTCTTTATTCAGCAGTTAATTTAAACAGTCCGGCTGCTAGGGTCTAAATTATCCTAGAAACCATTCACTGATATGAATAAGAGACTGGGATATGAATAGGGGAGGCCTGCATTCAAAGATGAGTAATACAAAGAAGCAATAACAATGTATTTATTTGCATTCTTACACATCTGTTTTTAGGTGGGGTCAGTGGCCCCCATTTCAAAGCTGGAAAGACTCAAAAAAGAAGGCAAAAACTATTTAAAAAACAAAACAAAATTAAGGCTTACTGCAAAGTTGCTTAGAATGAACCATTCTATAGCATATTAAAGTTAACTTAAAGGTCAACCGCCCCTTTGACAAAGACAAAAGAAATGAGTGTTTAGAGAAATTGGATATTTGTGCAGTAATTGAAGAATCTATGACATTGACATGGAATATCCAGTGCCGCATATTCTATTTTTCTTTACCCTAAGGCATAACAATGACGTCAGACAACGCACATCATGGAAAGATCAAAGTGCCTACCATGCAAAGGGTTAAATATATGTAGCTTCATGTATCTCCCATATATTTTCACCTACAAATCAACTACAGATGGAGCAAGTCCATTATGACTCCAAGATTGTTTCATATTAGTGGGGTGCAGTATTGCACCACTGAAGCCTCCTACATCTGATTCAGGAAACTGCACTTACTTGCAACTTCCAGCGATGCATTGTGGCTCACGGCTTCTCCGAGATAATTCCTTGCAACGCAAACATAGACCCCTTCATCCGGCCTGATTTTACGTCCATGCACGATGCGTAAAAAAAAAAGTGATCCACTGGGCAACAACATTCGATGAGAGCGAGGATCATCCTTGTCTGTTTCCACTTTGTCTCCTCCTTTATACCACTCAATCGTTGGAGTTGGCCGCCCTTCGGCCTTGCAGTTCAGCGTCGCTGGTTCACCTTTGGAGACAATAAGGTCCGAGGGATGCTCGACGATTCGTGGCGGGAAATCTTCTTGCCGAAGGCGTGACCCTACAAAAAGTAAGAAAATAATTGATTAGCCAGTTTTGGGTAGGGGTGCACAGAACCAGGATTTGGTTCGGTATTGGGCCAAGATTCTGTCTTTGGATTTGGATTAAGCTGAATCCTCATGTCTGACCGAACCAAATCTGAATCCTGGAAATCATGGGACTTTTTTCACGCTGTCTATGCGGCTCCCTTAACCACCCGGCTTTGTATATGCAAATTAAGGTTCGGACAAATCTTTCGCAAAGGATTCAGCGGTTTGGCCAAATCTAAAATAGTGGATTCAGTGCGTCCCTAGTTTTGGGAAAACATGATACAATTGTGTTAAATATTTTTTTCCTGCCTCCTCGTCTAGGGGATGGTTTATTTAAAACTTGGCCACTGGAGGCCACTGTACTTTTTTTGAACATATACTCCTCAGAGCAATAATTATGGCTGCTTTCATTTAGACTCATAGATGAAGTTGCATAAATCTTCTTGGGCAGATTCGCCTTAATATTATAATTTCCCCTTTAAAATAGCATTTGTATAGTGATATTTCTATATCCATGCTAACCAATTCACAACAGAAAAAAATACTCCAAAATGGTTACTGATTTGTGTGTCACGAACCTCACAATTCAAACCGAAATGAACATCTTACCTAAATGATCCGCTCATCCATACTTTCTAACATGAAACAGAACGGCTCCAAAAACATATGAGACTGCCAATTAAGGAGTCGGGGAGCGATTTCCCCCCCCATTGTGTGCTTAAATTGCCAGCTGTCTGGCTGAGCGGGGGAGTGGGCTGTGCGCCTTCCTCAGGATTAACAGAGAGAGGATTTAGAGAAGGTTGAACTTGATGGACTTGTCTCCTACTTTTCAAGCTCATTGACTAAGTAACTATGTAACAATGTAAGCACGCTCATTACAACAATTTACTCTTCATTACTGATGCTGCCAGGCTGAAATCGCTACTCAAATGATTTTTCTAAAATGCTGCTGACAGATAAATCAGAACAGGAAAAACCATATAGCTCCATGGCTGAATGAATTCCTGGGCTTAATATAGAGCTTGTTCCTGAATCGCTGCCATGTCTAGATCCCATTGAAAATATCATTTATAATACACAGAACATTTTTTTTCATATTGCTATGCACAGAGCTGTTTTACATGTCTGCTCATACAGCAGTCTGTGCAAAGACATACATTCCCATTCAGTCTAGTTCCATCCCTCCCAACTGTCCCGTTTTTCGCGGGACAGTCATGATTTTGACGACTCAACCCGTAGTCTTGGATTGTTACTGAAATGTCCCGACATTCTCTTTAATCTCCTTCACTGACTAGCCAGAAAAAGATGCAACACCTCTAAACCTGAGGCTTTTGGCAGAGAGCCCATAATGGCAGGTGCACTTAGATACATTTATAACAATTTAACACAAGCAAAGAAACAATTGTAACTATTTAAGGTAAGCAGGTCTCTTGGGGAAACTGTGACTTGCAGCTTAAAGGGCAATTCAACTTCATTAGCAAAACTGTAATGACACATAAAACCTGAACCCTAAAACCCCCAGAAACGTGTTCAAACTTTCCACAACTTTCCAAATTGTGCAAAGATTATGTTATTTAGGGGCTGTGGCCATAAAATGGGCATGGTCCAAAACATTCCTGCGTGATATGCACAGCAAATGTTTTTGTCCCTATTTCTGTTTTCCAAATGTTGGGAGGTATGCAGCTCTTATACAAGCATTGCTTATACAAAGAATTGATATTGAATAGTGATGGGGGAATCTCCCCCGTTTCGCTTCGCTGAAAAATGTGCGAATTTCCATCGAAATTCGCGAATTGGTGAAAAAATTTGCGAAACGAAACGAGTCGCGTTCTTGAAGGTACCATTTTATTATTACAGAGAAAAAGGAATACATTTTTAAATATATTATTTGGATAAATGGAGTCTAAGGGAGATAGCTTTTCCATAATTCAGAGCTTTCTGGCTAACAGGTTTCCAGATAACAGATCCCATACCTGTACAAGATACTGTTTTATAACAGAGAACATTTTTAATTATTTGGATAAATTAGAGTCTATTGGAGATGGCCTTTTCATAATTATGAACTTTCTGGATAATGGGTTGCCAGATAAATATTCCTATACCTGTATATAGTGCAGTTGCCTAACCAGCCATTAGTTTTGATCAGTCTACAGTGATGAAAGCAAAGGAATGACTGGCTGATATGGACTGCAATTTAGGACTGGTCTAATTAAATTCCCTTCCCTTCGTTTTCCCATGACAGTATCCCTTTTTTTGAAAACCACTCAAACTTATCATAGTTGCTTAGAATTCCCTTTTATTTTTAATTATGCAAAAAAAACTGTTTTGGGGCAGGTATGCCCTTTAACATATCTCTCTGTTTCCAAAGTTGACTTGTATCATGCATTTGGAAGACTAAACACTTGTTTTACGGTATTTCTATGAATACAAACGTGAGCTGCCATAGTGCTTAGCAGAATCATCCCCCACAAACAAATACAATTGAAATATAAATCTTGAAGTTAATGTATGCAAATATCTGAGCAGAGACAGACGATATGTCAGCACCAATGTAATTGCACCCACCAGCTTAGACTTTTGTATCTCTATGTAAGAGAAGTTGTGCAGTTATTTGCACTACTACATTAATACTGAGGGAACCATTAAAAAAAAGCAGGCATAGGGCCCTTTAAGAAAACTCACTACAGAGAATGCTTTTATTGTTGCTATACAGCAACATTATACAAGATAAAGTATCTGGCCTGTCCTGTACACTGACCTTGCAGATTGTAATGTGACCTTTCACTTGGAAACCTTGTAACAGAGCCAGAAGCGAAGGAGGACAAAAGAACGAGACGGCGCTTGACTGGCAGCGAGGAGGCACTGACAGCAGGAATGCTGGTAACACTGCCCAAGGGAGGCACTAACTTTGACATGGGAAATTATAATTCTTCTTTCTTTATGTTCAGATTATTAGGGGAAAAAAAATTGGGAACTCACACAGCTCTGACCGTAAGCCAATTAAATGTGTAATTTGTAGACTAGGAGCCCACCAATTACTGTTATTTCATACAAATCCCATAACCACCACCAATCCTGTAATTTTCCTGTCAAGGGTTCTTCCAATTCTTCCAAACAGATACAATTAGTCTGCAATAAGAAATATGTAGCCATTCATTAGGGTCTTTCTGGCCAAAACATTTCATTCTATTTAACTTCAAAAAATGTCTGCAAATGTGCTCTCTCTTCCTCCTTTTTCTCTGGGGCAGATTATTAAACCCCCCAGATTGATGTTGGCCCAAAATGTGTTTTACCTGTAAGTTGAGTTTTTTCCCAATTTTCCCAAAAAAGGGTCTCTGATGGTGCTGGGAATTCATCTTGCCTTTGTACATCTGACTTACTGGTCAGTTCTCTGATGGCAAAACTCAAAACAGAAGACAGTTTCTCAGAGTAATGTAGTCAAACTATTGACAAACTTGCAAAAATAAGGTTTATGGACAATGTCACACAAAGCAGTTTTCAAGCTTGAATAAAGTGTCCTCAAAATACCTAAAATAGACCAACAACCAAACTCCCAATCCCATTTGAAGGGAGCATTCCTATGATGAGATTATTAGCATGACCCCACCCCTCCAGCCAAACTGTACCAAAAAGAGTCTAGAGCAGAGTTCTTTGCACTTTGTGATGCAACCACCTCAATTCAATGTCCATCATTTGGTCAGGGTTCCCACAACAAAGTGGCAGATGTATCAAAACAACTGAAATCCTGCCACAGTTCAAAAAACATTTAGAAGCAAATGCTTTTTCTTACCAAATCTGACCCTCAGTTCCAGGTGTATCTTTGAAGGCAAATATCTTATCTTCTCAAATCACAGCCTTCTTGGCTACAGAATAGCACCCCAACTACTCTATAAGCCTTACTGTGGTGGGAACCATGTTCTAGAGTTCAGGTTCACTGAATTGTACTATGAGCAGCTTGTCAATGTCTATTTTGAAAAAGTGTAAGCCATAAAATGCTCATTCCCTCAGGTCGTTGAACTTTTGAGACTCCCACTTTGTTACAAAGACTGAAAGAATTCCAACTGTCAGACCTAAAGGAAGTGTAGGCATTGACCAGGCAATACCAATCTCTGGGAAGACAGAGCACTCTACACAAAATCAAAACACAAAGGTTCACTAGGAACCAGCAATGTCCAAAACTACCTTTGCATTGGTATCCATTCAAATTTCTGCTTATAAAACATCTGAATCTGTTATTTATTAAACATTAACTTTTAGAGTTTTTGTATACCTCAAATGAACTCACAACTCGAATGGTTTCTACTTTAAGAAAAAACTCAAATGGAAAAAATAGAGTTCAAGGTCAGCAACCCAAAAACTCAATTTGATCGGTGAAAAAGAACTCAAATCATTCTAATTGATTGAGTTTTCAGCAAAATCCTCTGCAAAAACCTTGGTCATCATGAAGGCTATTAACATCTTCAAATGGTTCAAGGGACCTCTGCCATTGATTTTAGAATTTTAGAGTTTTTTTACACCTCAAATGAACTCACAACTCGAATGGTTTCTAATTTAGGAAATGGAAAAAACTTGAATCAGAGAGTTCAAGGTCAGCAACCCAAAAACTCGAGTTGATCGGTGAAAAAAAAAAATCAAATTGCTCGAATTGACTGAGTTTTCAGCAAAATCCTCTGCAACAACTGTGAGCATCATGAAGGCAATTAACATCTTCAAATGGTTCAAGGGAATTCTGCAATTGACTTCTACATGATCTTGACAGGTTCTAGATGTTGCATTTTCGGAATCAAGCTATTTCCAGGGTATTGATAAAAAAAAAAACCTTTTTTAACCGGAAAAAAAATGATTCTTTGACTCAAAAATAACCTTGAAAACTCAAAACTTTTGTGTAAAACACAACTCGAAACTTAATAAATGTGCCCCTAAGTGTTGACAGCAACATGGTTTAATAATGTAGCAACCAGCATGTTAGAAGCAGAGATTTTCAGGTTGAAGCCTGATCCGTGGTCCAACATCTGATCAGGTTCCCTAAACTCAAAACTTTTTTTTTTTTTTAAATTTGAAAACATGGGATATCTAAGCAGATAAACATGCATTCGCCCCCAAATTACTCCCAAATTGATCTTCACATTTAGGCTCCTTTCTATAGCTGTGGGCTCGTCTAGAAGGATCAGCCCTGGAGTTTTGGAACCACTGGTAAAACATTTTCAATTCCTCTAATGGAATGGAAGGTTCAAATCATGAATGGTTCAATTCAACACTGGGCAAAGTTTCCCCTTGTCCAGCATCCAATCAGAAGTCTACAATAATCAGTCTCGAATAATCAAAGCAGCTAATTTGTGTAGAACTTTTTTGAAGGCCAAAGTGCAACCCCAATCGCTTGGTTTGCTTTTACACGAACTATACAATTTGTTATAAAAAAAAACGAGACCAAGACAATGCCAGTTTGTGTTAAACCAAAAATAAATAAATAAAATCTAGATTTAGAAGATAATGTTCCCTTTAAGTCAATGAAGAAAACAGCCAAACAAACCTTATCAATCAGATGACTCTTTTTATGTACAGCTGAGCATCAAATACATCTACTGAATGCATTGGGCAACACCAAGCAGCATCTGTACGCCTACAGGGCTAACTGTGCCTAATTAATCCCATTGAAATCCTTTTACCTTCCAGGAACACTTACTCAGTTCTGAGCACTTGTTTGTGTTACATGAATTGTTTACAACGAGAGCCCGGTCTGAAAGGGAGCTCTCCCGGAGCAGATAGAAACCATCTCTTCTTTTGTTTTGCTTTATGGGAGCAGCGACAATAAATATTTAGTTCATGTAAAATGAGAAGGCCGTCAGGCGTTCCCTGTGTTCTCCTCCCTCTGTCCTACATTTATATCATTATACTATACTAGAGGTTCACTTTTCTAAAATATCGAAGGGCTGCTATCACACACTTGGGGTAAAATGATCTAGTAACCCATAGCAACTAGTTTTTAAACAGCTGACCAATAAATACTAACCACTAATCAGCTGCTGAGTGGTTGCTATTGGATACTAGATTCATATGGGAATAAAGGCTAACTGCAGGCTAATTGCTTCTTACTGGGGGAATTAGTATATAATATGGGGAGCTTAGGACCACGACATGTGTTACACTCCCAAATGAAACACAACACATGGCAATGCTAGAAATGGAAACTGCAACGCCTAGGGGCCATGGTACACTGTATAAACCCCCTATATTTATAAAGCTGTTTAATGGGGTGTTAAATTTAGGTGTAAAATACCATGAAAAAAACTGTTAAAAGAGAAGTAGATGCCAAATTTTTAAGCAACTTTAATACCGTCGTTTCTTTGCTACTATTGAAGGGATTTTGACCAATAAAGGATATAACAAACAATACATCTTGTGCAAAGTCTTTTTTTTTTAATTATAATGAACCCATGTCTGAGGCATGCAGCATTCAAGTTATCATATATAGCACAGCAAGACACCCTGTTTCCACGGGGTGACATTATCATCATGGTTCCTACAGTGCAAACAATGAAAGCTCCCCAGACAGATTCATCTATGACAATTTATCTAACTCAAGATTCATAGAAAAAGAAGTCAATATAAAGTCTTTACTTTAAAGGGGTGGTTCACTTTAAGTATGTTACAGAATGGTCAGTCGAAGCACTTTTTCTGTTGGCCTTCATCTTCTCTTTTTTTTATATAATTTTTCAGTTTTCTGCCTTCTTCTGACTAGTGATGGGCGATTTTTATTCGCCAGAAAAAATTTGCCTGGGCGAAAATTTGGCAGTGTCTCATTTTGGATGCGGGCGCCCATTGCCGGTGGACAACGTTTTCGCATACCACATCCACTCTTATTTCTACCACCAACCCACCAGAAACAAAAACCACTGTTCTTCAAGACCTGTTCATTTTTGAGTCCGCTACTGAAGACTCACAATATACTGGACCATTACAAGATCTTTTCGGGAAATATCCCTACTTAGGTGAGCATGTCTCAATTTAGCCATCCCAAAATTCAGCAGGTCTTGAAAGGTTAAGAGAAAATCTTTTTAAATCTATTGCTGGTCTATGATACCCAATACCCCATTGGGAGCCAACATTTGGGAACATTTTATATTCATTCCTTTAAATCAGTTGTCCAAATCTATTTAATGGGCTGATTATCCAGTATAAAACAGGTTTTCTGAGCGGATAGGAATGTGGGGGGCCATTACATGCCTTGGACAGGCACATCTGGCCAACAGTTTTCCAGCTAAGACAGACAGACACGAAGACAACATTATTAAAACAAGTATATGGTGCCTTTGTGTATCGTGCAGAGCCGTCTTCCACATCCCACTCCAAGCCTTTCCTTATCCTGGTCCTCAGAGACAAACTCTGTATATTTTTTCTTGTTTCTGTTTACAATGTCCCAATTGTCCAAGCTATAGACGCTAATTTAAAAGACATTATTCAGAGATAAAGGACTGTAGGAGAGATATGACACATCCCCACCAGCTGAGTCCCAGAGGTGGGGAGATCCAGTCATAAACTCAAGTCCAAGGCGCTGACATCATTCACCGGAGGAAACAAAAAATCTGTAGATTTAATACACTCAATATGAATCAGATTTGTACTCCTCGTATTATCTTCATCCGTTCCATGTTTCCTTCTGCCGGTTTGCCTTTCATTACCCCACAGAGAAAGTCTGTAATTCAATACAATCATGAATACAGAGTCGAAATAACTGAACGCATGAGAGAATCCCCTAAGAAAGGTGTTATAATAAATCTACACCCATAAGCGTCTGGTCTGTCCTGCGGGGATAACACTCTTACCGCCACCTCCCAAACAGCTAATCTATTAAGAGCAAATTGTATTTTTCTTTGAATTCTACAGCAAGTTAACAGTTATTATATTACTGCATGTTTCGGTTTATTTAAAGGAGATTGTACTAATCAGGCAGGGGCGTAACTACAGGGGAAGCAGACACTGCGGTTGCAGGGGGGCGAGGAGGTATAGAGGCCCCTAATTCATATAAGAGTCAACTTCTAGACATTTTGGGGACCGGAAAAATGATTTGCTGTGGGGCCCAGAAATATCTAGTTATGCCACTGTAAGCAGTAATGGATTGAGAAATCTGTATGTAACTTTTCTTTCATTATTTAAAGGAACAGTTCAGTGTAAAAAAAAACTGGGTACATAGATAGGCTGTGCAAATTAAAAAATGTTTCTAATATAGTTAGTTAGCGAAAAATATTATGTATAAAGACTGGAGCAACTGGATTTCTAACATTATAGCCAGAACACTACTTCCTGATTTTCATCTCTCTAAGTTAGTCAGTGACTATAAGGGGGCCCACATGGGACATAACTGTTCAGTGAGTTTGCAATTGATCCTCAACATTCAGCTCAGATTCAAATGCAATAGTTATGATCCATGTGGCACCCCCTCAAGTCATTGATTGGTTACTGCCTAGTAACTAGTGATGGGCAAATTTATTCGCCTGCGGCAAATTTGCGGTGAATTCCCGCGATTCGCGGCAGGCAAATAAATTCACAAAATACAAGCATCTCGTTTTGGATGAGCGTGTTTGGACGTCGGCGCCCATTTTTTTTCAATGCTGGCAGTGGCCGCCATCGTCCAAGAACGGTTGCGCATCCAAAATAAATTCACGAAACGCAAGTGTCTCGTATTGGACGTGCGTGTCTGTTTTTGGACGTCAGCGCCTATTTCCGGCGTCCGTTTTTTTTTCCGACGCTGACAATGGCCGCCATCGTACAAGAATATACTAGAAATTTTTTTTTATTTTGAACAACGATTTACCCAGTTTTTATTTTAATATTAAACAATTCCTTTAAAACAACATACGTAAATGTCAGAAATTATGACATTTGTATTGACTGTCTGGCCACTAGAGGGTCCTCTTTAATTAAAGTGAGAGTAGAACTGGTTAGTGGGATATGTCTTTAAGTTGGTCCAGCATGTCTCACCCCAGAAACTGTTGCATAATTTCATGGTTATTATTGGTAAAATTAGTCACTGGGTATGACCATGGGATGCATAAGATTATATTTGTCTGACTAAAAAACTAGTAAGGCGGTAAACACATAATTATTACTGTCTGGGACCCTGCATTCAAGATAAACATCTGTATCAACGGTGGGAACTGCTATAGTGATTTACCACTGGGAGATTATGCGTAATGATGTTACTCCTACTCAGACACATAAACATACCTCCCAAAATTTTAAAAACGGAAAGAGTGACAGAAAGATTAGCCGTGCGGAACACGTAGACATTTTTTTAACCAAGCACATTTTGTGGCCACGCCCCCTAATTAACATGCCCACTTTACAAAATATGTCAGGTTATAAAAGTATTAACACATTTCTGTGGTTTTTATGTTTTATTATAGTTTTACTAATGAAGGTGAATTGCCCTTTAAGCTCTTTAAGAGTCTTGGTTCTCCCAAGAAAAAACCGTTACAAAAGTATCTTAAGTATTTATTCTGGGATCTCTGCCAACAGCCAATTAAGTTAGAAACGTTGTAACTTTTTTTGACTGTTCAGTGCAGTAAAAGTAGGGACTTTACAGTACTAACACGGGACTGCGGGTTGAGCTGTCAAAAGCGGGACTGTCCCACTCAAAACGGGACAGTTGAGAGGTATGCATACATGTATCTGCCCATCATTATTGTGCAGCTGTCAGAGAAAAGCAAGTGTATGAGGTTATTAGGTGTATTATTATACAAGTACAGGACCTGTTATTCCAGATGAGGGATTTTTCAGTAATTCAGATCTCCACTCCATAACTCTATTATAAAAGCATTTAAACATGAAGTAACCCTAGCAGGACTATTATGCCACCAATACGGTTATATATACTTATATTATATATATTATATACTTATATTACATACTTCTACTGTGTATATATATATATATATATATATATATA
>CM044433.1:19806992-19817748 GCA_024363595.1 Xenopus borealis | reverse complement strand
CCCTTTAATACATACATACAGTGGCCAACAAAACAAAGCAGAATTTTTTTTTTTTTTTGCCTGACATCTCATGTAAGTGGCTTAATACAGAATGGGGTGTGGCTTTTGCAAATACACATGAGATTATTGAATGGCTGCAGATATTTCAACAGAGGAGTCTGCTCTTTTCAGAAGCATCGGCCTAAAAGAGCTTGTGTCAGCAAATATGAAATGCTCTGTCTTGGCTTGGGGAAACAAGGTTTCCTACACTATTTCATGCTTGAGTGCCTCAAAGATTTTAAATACATTGTATTGCGCAAAACACAAGAGCTACGGATACTTGAAAATCACGGTTGTATCAGCCAAGACTAGGGTTGCATCTTGTCTGGTTTTGACCCAGACAGCCTTTCTTTTTAAAGGGCTAGTTTTCCAAATTATAATTGACACGGCTCATCAGCTCATCATAGCTCCAACCCTGATGTCACAACCCCACCCTGGTGTGTCATAACCTCCAGCCCCCATTGCATCACAGCCCGCCCCCTGCCCAGAGTTAGACGGCTCAAAAGAGCCATTCACTTACATAGAGGGGCATATTAACTATGCAGTGTAAAATAAACGGCAGGATAATACACCGCACATCACTCAGCTTTGCTGTGTAAAAAAATGGCGTAAATTGTTTTGACTTTTTTCTTAGAGTGACTTCCTCCGAAAGCAATTTAAAATGATGGCAGCAAATCTAGCTTAAAATAAAAGACACCTTAATAAATTTGCCATTTATTTTACACAGCTTTTTACATGTTTTTTTTTTTCTGTGAGTTTCATTTACACAACATAATAAATATGCCCCTTATTGTCTTCAAATGAGGATATTAAAGGCGTGGTTTACCTTTAAAGCTGGCCATAAACGCAAAGATCCGCTCGTTTGGCAACATCACCAAACAATGTATGTTATAGAATGGCTAGTGCTAAGCAACTTTTCCTTTGGCCTTCATTTTTTCTTTTTTATATCTTTTTAATTATTAACCTTCTTCTTCTGACTCTGACCCCCATCTGAAAAACAAATGTAAGGCTTCAAATGTGTTTATTGTTACTTTTTATTACTCTTCTTTCTATCCAGTCCCTCTACTAGTCTCTTATTAACAATCAGTGCATGGTTGCTAGGGTAATTTGGAGCCTAGCAACCACATTACTGAAATGTCAAACTGGAGAGCTGCTGAATACAAAGCTAAATAACTCAAAAAACGACAGACAATAAAAAAATATTCAAATTTTCTTGCAATAGCATTCTCTGCATCAGTGATCCCCAACCAGGGGCTCATGAGTAACATGTTGCTCATCAACCCATTGGATGTTGCTCTCAGTGGCCTCAAAGCAGGTGCTTATTTTTGAGTTTCTGCCTTGAAGGCAAGTTTTGGTTGCATAAAAACAGGTGTACTGAAAATAAAGCCTCCTGTAGGCTGCCTGTCCACATAGGGGCTACCAATATCCAACCACAGACCATATATGAAACCTTCAGAAATGTTTTGCATTCTTATGTTGCTGCCCAATCTTTTTTACATTTGAGTGTGGCTCATGGGTAAAAAAAAAGTTGGGGACCCCTGCTATACATCATACTAAAAGTTAATTTAAAACTGAACAATGCTGGTGAATTTTGATATTGAACTTGGAAGAGTTTTCTTTTTAATACTCAATACTGTCCATTTGGTGGGACATTTATCTGCTACAAGGTCCCTACATGGTGAAATGTGTGCACTTTAAAAAAAAAACCCAATGTATCCATTATAAAACAACATTAGAAGTCACTGATAAGTGCCATGTCTTGGGTAAAAGCACTTGGTCTTGTGTCTTAATCTGGCCATGGAATGGTGTCATCTAACTTCTTCATGTTTATAACGGGGGTATACAGTATCATTACCTATATATATTTTGCAAGTTTGTGTAGTATATACCCAACTGAAGGTCCATAATTCTTTATAGTCTTCCTAGAGCTTTTATATGGTCTCCAAGCCTGGCCCAGAACAACTGACTCTACAGTGTTACAATAATATGCTTTCTGCACATACAGTATAGAGAGAAACTGGCATTTTGCTTTGAAATATCGGGCAACTCTGTTTTAGGCAGAGTATCAGAGCATCAAAAAATCTCCTAGGGCAAATTTTATGGTAGGACAAAGAGGTCATTTTCATTGGGCACTGGGCACCAGACATCAAAATGCCCCAAACATTAAGTACACTGTCTTCTCTATATCATTTCTCTAAGTTATTTTTAAGCTTATGATACAGGACACAGACTACATGGCAGTAATTGTTTTGAGAAGTCTATGAAACATACAGGGGAGTTAGCTTTAGAACATATAAGACATCTGCAATTTGCTGGGATAATCACCTGCCAGGGCCATAACCGAGATAATTTTCATAGGTTTCCTCATATTTAATTCCTTCTTTCTTTTCCCCACTAAAAGGAAATGCTACAATGTGGTGTGAGCCTCCTATAGCACAGTATAACTAAAGGACATTGATTGATTATTTCTGATTTGGTAGCCAGCTTAGCCTGTTCGCTTTGTGCAGTTACACATGTATATTTAATAAGTACATCCGCTAAACTATGGATCAGGGAATATCAAAGCGAGAAGTTTAATTATTCAGTAAAATGCAGCCTGATTTATCCAATTATTGTAACTGACAGGCAACATTGACACATATTACTTTATTGTGCGTGCCTTCCAGTAGACTTTTCACATCATATCCAATGGATAAGAAGCCCCGGGCAAGGCTGAATTCACGCAACAGCTGTCAACTATTTTAATAAAACAGAGAGTAAACAACAGCAGACAAGGCACAGAAAGAAGCCGGGCCAGGGCCATTGCTCCCTCTCGCTAATAAGGTTCTTTTCAGGCATTGTCTGCTTCTGAGAAGCGATTGCACTAGAACACCAATGAAAAGAATATATATATATATATATTTATATTTATTTATTTATATGGCCTTGTAAATACAAATATCATCAGATGAAGAGTCAATAGTCATATAGAAGCTTAGAAGCTGTAGATTCTCTCTATACAGTTTGTGGTCAGTTAGACAGCGACTACAGAGGCACCCCTACCTGCACGCCTCTACTGCTTGTCAAGGGCATAGGTGACTTAGACCACATGCAGCACTTGACCCATACCTCAAAAGCATTAAGTAGCCATATTGTATTAGTGTATAATGCCGGATGTGCATGGTACAGGGCACAGGGTGATGGGGACAAGGGAAACCTTTTCTTTGCACCTGCCTTTTGCCCAATACAGGGTTCTCTTTGCACCTGCTTGCTGTTTTTCACTTCCCTACCTAAAATAGTATGCATAATGCACAGCAGGTAGGAATAATCTCAAGAAACATGCGTGCACTGACTAAAGTGATGCCAACCTAATTTGTGAGTGATTCAAAAAGGCAAATACAATTTGTACCTGGTAAGTTTTTTAGTTCCTAGTAGACAGTAAAATACAGCGCAATAGGAATTCCATGAACATTGCAGTGGTAAAGCAAAATATGGCAAATTGTGACTTTGAACATTGAACCTTGCAAACCGAGGTCCTGGGACACAGCTGACGCCAGGGCCGGATTTACATAAGGGGCACCTCTAGGCCCACTGCCGTTCATCACCCCCCCCCCCATACTCTGTCCTTTATTCACAAATAGGGATTGGTGCATGGGAAATTTGAAAACCTATTGTATGTCCTGCGTATCTACAGTGTTTCTGAACCAATGTGGGTGTGGCTGGGCCTCATGCCGCCACCCACAAATCCTGCCACCCTAGGCCCAGGCCTAGGTGACCTTTCCACAAATCTAGGCCTGCAGTTAGCAACATCTTCTGATTGGCTGAGATACAAGGGATGTTGGATGGAGCCTCATTGAAAGGCCTAATAAGAAATTATAGCGGAGTGCTCAAAACAAATCAAACAAAGAAAGCAAACACAAGTTCCTGTGCCACTTTTCTACCTAATCAATGCATGCACTTTTGCTTAACCCACTCAAACAAAACTTCCTGCTCAAACCTGTTAGAATGCACAAAACCTACCTCAAGCTTTACCACTGGATATTGTGTTGATGGGGTTAGAACCCTCCAAAAAAAGAATGAGAGAGAACTAATGAGTCCTACACACAAAAGCACCGCACAATCCTGTAAACTCCCACCTTTTCCCATTGTGGACTACACACTTGAGCAAGAACACATCTAAAACACATTCTGCAGTTTATATGAGACCAGGTTAGTTCTTTATAGGAGAATTATTGGCTACAAGTAGTAAGTGGAGGAGGCACAACATCAGAGTAGACATCACAAGAAACCTTATAGAAGCTGTCCTCACCACCAAGTATGGTCATCAGGGTTCATGTGAACAGTTAACATCTAAACTGCAGATTCCCTGCTAAATAACAGGCATGTGTCAATGCATGACAAAATTCTTGGAAGGGTTGCATATAGTATCTCTTGAATGGTATTTTGTATATACATTGTATTCACTTTGAGCATACAATTAAGTGTTTACAAAGAAGTCCAATGGCCTTTCCATCACCTACCTTCAACATGGCACCCTTTGAACTCAAACCAAATGCTATCCCTGTAAGTGGCCTGTCCGTAATCCTAGAAAGCCATGGTACAGAGTACAAACATTACATATTTACAGGGTTTATTTTCTAAAAAAAAAACAAAAAAAAAAAAAACAGTTTCCTGATAAAGAACTGGTTTATCTCTGAAAAAACATCTTCACTTCTTCATTTCCCTTGAGTTTGAAGAACATTATACATGGTAATGGGGGAGGTGTGAGCACCTGTCACATTAAATGTAGGGGGGGTTAGAGTCCCTCCTCAGTGGGTTCATGGGTCAAGCATAAAGAAACAATGGAAACATGGAAGAAATTTGAAACAGAAACAACGAATAATGCAAAATGTCTCCACATGTAGCAACACCACCTGTAGGCCTGTGAAACTGATGACCTCATGGTCCCATGTGGGTTACAAGAGGTTTTGGATGACCTGAGAGCTTAACACCTTCATATATTGAATTAGTTTTTTTGTGCACATCGGAAAATCCTACATGTGGTTTAATAGAGGACTGTTTTGTTGTTTTCATACACTGTGCCAGAAATGCAGAAGTCCGAATGATACAAGTCAGAAATGGAAAAGATAATGGATTGTTGAGGGCAAAAGTTGCGTTAAAGTTAAGGGTACACATAAGGGGTTTCATATATTTTACCCATGGATGTTGCTATTAATTGCAACAAATTGCCTGCAAGGAGAGCTATTTCCTTGAATGACAAAGTGACATGTGCATGCACCCTAAAGCTGGTAATAAACATAAAAATCTGCTTGACTGTAGATTATGTGGTTCTTTGCCCAATTTGTTCACCTATGTGCTTGTCCAAATCATGTTGATCCAATCGTTTGATTAACCAAGCCAATGACTTGTGCATAATGCAGGTTTCTCGGTAGAGAACCACATGCTCCCAAATTTTTTTTTTTTTTAAATATCTTTCAAGGCTGATATGTTTCCAACATGGTCTGAAGAGGTCACAACAACTGTATAAATTTAAAAGGGTTGTTAACGGTTAGTATGATCTAGAACAGGGATCCCCAACCTTTTGAACCCATGAGCAACAATCAGAAGTAAAAGGAGTTGGGGAGCAATATTCTTGGGGTGTCAATAAGTGCTGTGATTGGCCATTTGGTAGCCCCTATGTGGATTGTTAACTTACATTGAGGCTCATTCATAAATAAGCACCGGTTTTGAGGCCATTTGGGAGCAACATCCAAGGGGTTGGAGAGCAACATGTTGATCGCGAGCTACTGGTTGGGATCACTGATGTAGATGATGTAGAGACAATTTGCAGTTGTTTTAATTTTTTATTTGTCGTTTTTGCGTTATTTAGCTTTGTATTCAGCGGCTCTCCAGTTTGTAGTTTCAGCAATCTGTGTGCTAAGGTCCAAATAACCCTCGCAGCCATGCATTGATTTCAATAAAAGACTGAAATATGAAAAAGTAGGGACGCACTATTTTGGATTCAGGCGAGTCCCCAAATCCTTTGTGAAAGATTGCTCCGAATACCGAACCAAATCCTACCTTACGTATGCAAATAAATTAGGGGCGGGAAATGAAAAAGTGGAGAAAATTTTTGTTTATGGAATTTCCCTAACTGTCCCTAATTTGCATTTTCAAATTAGGATTCGTATTTGGTTTACAAGGCACAAGGTTTCGGCCAAATCTGAATTCTGTCGAAAAATGCCAAATCCTGGCCGGATCCTGAACCGAATACTCGATTTGGTACATCCCTAATAATAATTAGCATAAGTAATACATTTGCAGCCTTAGAGAGCATTTGTTTTTTTAGATGGGGAAAGCTGGAAAGAGTCAGAAGAAGAAGTCAATTAAAACTATAAAAAAAAAGGTTTCTTAGAATTATCCATTCTATAACATACTAAACGTTAACTTAAATGTGAACCACATCTTTAAGCTATTTTCTAATGTATTTCAGTTGGTACTGAAAAGTCTAGTAACTTTCAGTGCCTTCAGTGACAGGGAGAGATAATGGTACAGGTATGGGACCTGATATCCAGAATGCTCCTGAATCCTGGGGTTTTCCGGAAAATGGATATTTCTGTAATTTGGATCTTTATACCTTAAATCTTCTAGAAAATCCTGTTAACATTAAATAAACCCAATAGGCTGTTTTTGCTTCCAATAAGGAATAATTATATCTTAGTTTGGATCAAGTACAAGCTACTGTTTTATTATTAAAGAACAAAAATATGGATTATTTGGATAAAAGGGAGTCAATGGGAGACTGCCTTTTTAAAGAAATGAAAATATAATGTCCTGTTGGTCTGCACTGGTATAACTGGTGAATTTGCTTCAGCATCAGTAGTTTATAGAAACAAGTTGTTGTGTAGCCATGGGGGAAGCCATTCAAAGGCGAAAAAGGAGAAAAGGCACAAGATACACAGCAGATACCAGTAAAGCTTTGTAGTAGAGAATGGGATTGTTGAGAATGTATCTGTTATCTGTGTATACTGTGCTTGAATGGCTGCCCCTGTGGCTACGTATCAGCTTGTTTATTTAAACTATAGTAGTACTCATCTGTTATCTACTGTGTATCTTGTGCTTGAATGGCTCCCCCGTGGCTACCTATCAGCGAGTTTATATAAACTATAGTAGTACTCATCTGTTTCTACTGTGAATCTTGGGCTTGAATGGTTGCCCCCCATGGCTACACAGCAGCTTGTTGATATAAACTATAGTAGTACTTATCTGTTATCTACTGTGTATCTTGGGCTTGAATGGTTGCCCCCCATGGCTACACAGCAGCTTGTTGATATAAACTATAGTAGTAATCATCTGTTATCTACTGTGTATCTTGTGCTTGAATGGCTGCCCCCATGGCTACACAGCCGCTTGATTATATAAACTATAGTATTGTTTCTGAAGCACATCTACCCATTTAACTAGTGCAGGGCAACAGTACATTACAGTGTCATTCCTTTAAAAGACAATTTTTTGGTGTTACTTTTCCTTTAACTCCATCGTTATATATTAATATGCATGTTATTGTCTACTATGGACATTCCCTGTTGAAATACATCTGTTGACAAGGTGTAATAATTACAAGTTTAAAACCTATTAACTTTCCAAGGGGCTTTGAATACAAATCGGAGTGACAGACACAACATACTTAATAGTTAATAATTACTGCGTTTGAACAAAGAGCCCCAAAAAAAATGAAAAGGAGAGGTAAATTTCTCAACACAAAATGTAAATGCAGAGTCATCAGTGTGTGTAATTTATTGTAAAACAAGCATATTCTCACATTTTCCTTCAAGGGTAGCGCATACTATGTGATTTACTACAACATAATGGGTGGAAAACAAGAGTTTCTTTGTTTGTGGGGCCCGAGTTAAAGATGTAAAAGTCACCCAACCGAGTGTCTGAATAATTTAACCTTTAATCCCTTGCACCTTATAAACAAAAACATGGCAGCACCTGTATAGAGAGACAGGCTTAATCACTATTCCATCTCCAGAGATCCTTTTGGCTATAGCCTCATGTTATGGTCTGGATTCCTAATTAACAAGTTCATGTAAGGAGTATGTAATCTTATTTCTCCATCATAAATAATATGCACAGAGGATATATATGCAGTGAGGTCTATATAATCTAGACACACCCAAACTGTGGGGGGGGAAGCCAAAGCAATAGGTAAGCAATAAGCATACCTTCCGACATTTTGGAAATAGAAAGAGAGACAAAAAAAGATTTGCTGTGCTGATTTGCCTTAGCCTATTTTTTGACCACACCCCTAATTACCACGTTCATTTTTACAAAATGTGGCAGGTAATGAAAGTTTCAACACATTTCTGTAGTTTTGCTAATGAAGGTGAATTGCCCTTTAAGCTGCAAGTCCCAGTTTCCCCAAGAGGCCTGTTTATTTAAAATTGCTACAATTGTTTCTTTGCTTATCTAAAATTGTTACAAAAGTATCTAAGTTCACCTGCCACACATCTGAAAGTTTTAGAAATTTTTGTATCTTTTCCAGGCTGTTCATGGGAGTTGTAGCCAGCGATTTTTCCTTTACCTCCAATTAATCTGTAATTAGGATTGCCACCTTTTCTAAAAAATGTTACCAGCCGGTGGGGGGCGGGAACAAAAGGGGGCAGGAACAAAAGGGGGCGGCCGATGATGCAAAAGGGGCGGAGATACACACAGTGATGCAAAAGGGTCGGATAAACATGCACGATGGCCAAAAGCCTGAAAAAAAAATGGTAAGTTCTGAGGGAATGGGGGACGGGCCAAGGGCTTTTTTTTTTAAGTGTATTACAAATTACCAGCAACTACATTGCTGGTAAATTTGTAATACCGGCCCTGGCCTTGGCAGGTGTTTTACCAGCTACGCCGGTATAATACTGGCCGGGTGGCAACCCTATCTTTATAAATTTAAATCTGTGACAATATTAACTTTTTTTATTTTATTATTTTAAGTTCTATAATTAACAACAGGGTGGGTGGGATTCTGAAGACGGTCCTCTCCCTTTGACCATCGGCGAACAATGAGGAACACTTTATATAGGTTGCTTTCCACGCCTTCCTTTTAAAATCAGAATGCAAGTAAGCAACTCTATGGGAAAAAAATTTTTTTTAACCATTTTGCCGCTGACACAATCCCATGCCTGGGAGAGTCGAAGACTCTACCAGCCCAGAAGATCAAAGAGAAACTCAGGACATTTCAGTAACAATCCAGGACTGCGGGTTGAGCAGTCAAAGTTGTGACCAATGGAAAACAGGACAGTTGGGAGGTATGGGTAAGGTCCCCACCTAAAATTCCAGTCTAAATGTAAATGAGGAAAGATTTGGGGTGAATGTTAAGTTGCTGGGAACAGGGCAACTGCAATATTAAACGTAGCCCCTCCCATAAAATAAGGGGAACCTAAATAAATTCTGGACCATAAAGTGAGCCTTGAACGTCACAAGTATGAAAATGTTCTAATTCCTATTTTACCCCAGACAATGGGCTACATCAAATTGCCACTGCTTTAGGCACTAACCAAAAACACCACTACTCACCCACAATTGCTTCCCATTCACTTGCAAACATTTGGGCTGTATTCAATTACAGAGGTTTTTCCCAGGATTCCAGTGATGCAGTGGAAAATGAGAATCTCTCTTGACACTAAATATTTCAGAAGTCTGTTTGGTGTTATTTTTTGAGGTGTTCAGTGCCGTAAATTTCAGTGCAACGGAAAAGCGGTAATTGATGCAAGGCTCTGCGGTTACTGGGGCTACTGCCTGGTCTGGGGGGTAGCGGTAGCTCTGCGGTTTCCCTGCATCAACAGTAGCGACAGCGCTCAGTTAGGAATGGAAGGATGGAGCAGCGCCATTTTGGAAAAAGTCCCTTAAAGGACTTGTTCATCTTGAAATTAACTTGTAGTATGATATAGAGAGTGATATTCTGAAACAATTTGCATTTGGTTTTCATTTTTTCATTATTTGTGGTTTTGAGTTATTTTGTTTTTATTCAGCAGCTCTCCAGGTTGCAATTTCAGCATGTTGTGTAGCTAGTGTCCAAATTACCCAAGCAACCATGCATTGGTTTGAATAAGAGACTGGGATATAAATAGGAGAGGGACTGAATATAAAAGTGTGTAATAAAAAGTAAGTATAGCATTAAATGTGTAGCCTTACAGAGCATTTGATTTTACATAGCGACCCCTATTTGAAAGATGTAAAAAGTAAAAAAAAAAGAAGATAACTAATTCAAAAACTATAACAAAGAAAACATGGAAACCAATTGAAAAGTTGTTTAGAATTAGCTATTCTATAACATACTAAAAGTTGACTTAAAGGGATACTGTCATGGAATTTTTTTTTTTTTCAAAATGCATCAGTTAATAGTGCTTCTCCAGCAGATTTCTGCATTGAAGTCCATTTCTCAAAAGAGCAAACATATTTTTTTATATTTCATTTTGAATCTTGACATGGGGCTGGACATTTTGTCAATTTCCCAGCTGCCCCAAGTCATGTGACTTGTGCTCTGATAAACTTCAGTCACTCTTTACTGCTGTACTGCAAGTTGGAGTGATATTGGCCCCCCTCCATTTCTCTCCCCAGCAGCCTAACAACAGAACAATGGGAAGGTAACCAGGTCCCTAGCACAAGATAACAGCTGCCTGGTAGAACAGCACTCAATAGTAAAACCCATGTCCCACAGCATTCCATTCAGTTACATTGAGAAGGAAAAACAACAGCCTGC
>CM044433.1:19777414-19805358 GCA_024363595.1 Xenopus borealis | reverse complement strand
TATATATATATTTATTTATTTATTTATCTAGGTGGGGGTAGCCATGGTTGGGGACTATCAACTCTGCATCCTTCCAACTGTTTTGAACTTTGAAAACAAGAGAGCAAAACATACAATTATGAGAACGAACTTGAACCATGAAACCCAGATATAAAGTCAATAAAGTGCCCCCTATTGTAAAATAGTATATGTCCCCTTGGACTCCAGGATTTTTGGATACATTGTTTAATATTGTGACTAAGTCCCCTTGGAGTTCCATGACTGGATATGATCATATTACTTTTCTAAAGGTCATAAAACTCCAAGGCGACTTTTAATATCCTCATATTTTACAATAGGGGGTAATTTATTTATTATAATACACAAGTTTAAGCGAGTCATAACATATCAAAGAAACAATTATAACTGATGACATCACCGTGCACCATTTTTAAGGATATTGATTTCCCGGATATTCATGGCTCTTGTGTATCATAAAAAGAAATACCTGCAAACATTTAGAGAAGCTGTAATTTTGGCTCTCCGATCAGCCTGCTCTATCCTTCCATAATAACAAAGCCAATTTATAATTCTGCTCAATACAGAGCAGTGTCAACCTTCTACTGCATAGTGACCCAAATATGTGATGTACCAAATATTCCAGGCCTAAGCTGCATATAGTTAATGTGTCATAAACAGAAATCTAAGGGCTTCAGAGAAGTCATTAGGACTATCTCTATGGTTTTTGGCCCATGCCTAAATGCCTTTTTTTAAAATATCAGTATGGTTTGACAGCCCTGCTTTCAACATGTCCACCATCACTTCCAGTCTAATGGAACCATCTCACACAACAACAAATATGTTCGGCAAGACGTCAGCTTCAGGTTCCTCTGAGTGGAAACATAACTTGGCTGATTCACTTTTCCCTACAATAAAAACCTAGCAGCTGATGGATGCAGCTTTGTAAATGATCTGTGGAAGACTACAAGTTACTCTGATACTTGCTTTAATACCTTCGTAGTCCAGTCTTCCTTCAGCAGTTGACATGTTGTTGACAGATGGGACCATGGCAAAGCCACTTGACCTTATGCACGGTGGGGAGCGACTATGACAAGAGTCACGCATTTGAATGACAGGAACAAAGATAAAGCCAAGTATCTCGCTAACAAGTAAAGTAGTGACGTGTTTGCCACAGATTTTGCAGAAGATCTAGCTTAACCCCTCAGCTCAACCTCATTGTTCATATAGTGAGACATTTTTTTGATCTTTAACCTGCATGCAATGCTATAGTTCTGCAGTTCTGGATCAAGTGGCCCTGTGGTGTCGGATACAACAAGCATCCTTTAGTTGAGGATGCTAGGAACTGTAGTATTAAAAACAACTGTGAGTCCAAGAGATTTTGTTGAGGTTCGTAAGAACCATAAACAACCATAAACAACCATTGTAATGCATTGAAAAAAAAAAAATCAGTTGACATAAGCTTTGTAATTTCAAAGAACAATGGAGCTAAAGTGTCACCTAACTTTTGGTGACACTGGGCCATGAGCCTTGGCTTCCCTTTACTAATCCGAGCATGGGGGGGCAGGGTGAATGCCTTTGATCTCAGCAGGGTGCCAGCTTTATTGACACAAAGGAAGTTGACTCTTTAATACTTCTAATAGGTCAAGCAGATATTCTTCTCTTGTTCTTCAAACAAGTAACCATAAAAAGAATCTATTCTCTCATTGTTCAAGCATGAAACTCCGTATACCAACAGGCAGTAAAGTTTAATCTAGAGCAGTACTGATTGTAGAGATTTCATTTTTGGGGACTGGGACACAACTGTATTACACAATAAGGCTCCCGGATGTCCAGACACCATTATTGTTTCAGGAAGTGCATAAAAATGTTCCTCACGCCTCATCGTTCTTTAATATGCAATTTTCGTCTCACTGGCACTGCAAGTACAAATGCTGGCTAACCTCTTCACATGTAATTGCTATTATGTTCTTCCAACGACTTTACTCACCACCTCCAGGTCTGTAAACCCCCTGAGAAACCTGCTGCTTTGATAGCTCTGCAATATCCAACACTAACACTATCACTAAGTAAACCTTTTGATTAACTACCCTCAGAGCTAATGAACTTGCACAGCACTGTCGCGCAAAGCTCAAAATCACTGGCTTCTGACCAAGCTAATAAGGCATTTGGTGGCCTTAGCAATTTTATACAAAGGGCACATTGTAATGAAAGGAAATAATGAGTATAGTACACCATTTAAATTGGCTGGCCATGCAACCCATCAGTGACTAATTACCCAGTATTAACTTTTCTTTTGCAGCTTGTAGTAAGGAACTGCGTGTTTTACTGCAGTACGTGGCTGGTAGGTTCAGCACAGGGCAAATTGGTTTGACATCACTCTTGGCATCTCAAATGTCCATTTGGTGTCCAGCACAAGCTTGCAATGGACATCAGAAGACCATGTTAACTCAACAGCAAGCTGGAGAGTGTTAGGGCTGACTTATACTTATTTGGCACCAGCCTAGCTTCAACCTTAGAAGGTTTCTGGAACCGATTTGGATTCCTTATGGCAATTAAATTCAAGGGAAAGGCTTCAACCACAGAACTTTTAGGAGGAAAAAATCTTCTAACACCATCCTAAAGAAGTGTCATGGCCATCCCAAAGTCCTAGGAGTACACATATAGAATTAGTTATCCAGAAACTATTTACCAAAAAGTCCAGAATTATGGAAAGGGCCATCTCGCATCGACTCCATTTTATCCAAATAATCCAAATTTTCCAAAATTACTTCCTTATTGAATGTAATAATAAAACAGTATATTGTACTTGATCTTAACTAAGATATAATTTTATAAGATTAATCCTTATTGGAAACAAAACCGGCCTATTGGGTTTATTTAAAGGGATACTGTCATGGGAAAAATGCTTTTTTTCAAAATTCATCAGTTAATAGGGCTGCTCCAGCAGAATTTGGCATTGAAATCCATTTCTCAAAAGAACAAACAGATTTTTCTTATATTTCATTTTGAAATCTGACATTTTGTCGATTTCCTAGCTGCCCCACGTCATGTGACTTGTGCTCTGATAAACTTCAATCACTCTTTACTGCTGTACTGCAAGTTGGAGTGATATCACCCCTCCCCTTCCCCCCCCCAACAGCCTAACAACAGAACAATGGGAAGGTAACCAGACAACAGCTCCCTAACACAAGATAACAGCTGCCTGGTAGATCTAAGAACAACACTCAATAGTAAAAACCCATGTCCCACTGTGTACTGTTCAGTTACATTGAGAAGGAAAAACAACAGCCTGCCAGAAAGCAGTTCCCTCCTAAAGTGCTGGCACAAGTCACATGACTTGGGACAGCTGGGAAATTGACAAAATGTCTACCCCCATGTTAGATTTCAAAATTAAATATTAAAAAAATCTTTTTTCTCTTTTGAGAAATTGATTTCAGTGCAGAAGTCTACTGGAGCAGCACTTTTAACTGATGCATTTTGAAAAAAAAATGTGTTTTCCCATGACAGGATCCATTTAATGTTTACATGATTTTCTAGTAGATGTAAGGTACGAAGATCCAAGTAAAAAAAAAAAGATACAGAAAGATCCATTATCCAGAAAACCCCAGGCCCCAAGCATTCTGGATTAACAGTTCACATACCTGTGGGTATAGAAATGCAGGCAAAATTCCTACTGTGAAAAAGCTTATCACCGGTCACAGGAAATAGGAGCTGCCACTAGTTATTGAATGAAGTGTTGACAAGGATATTTATTGTTGGATCTCTTTGTTGAATAAATAATCGAATTAAATCCCTTTTTGGCCTGCGTATTTATTTAATAAGGAGGATCTCTTTCTGTTTTATCAGGGTTTAGATTAGGTTCAAATCATGTTTTGACTATAAACATGCCGGGGAAACCATTTAGAATTTCTTTAACCCTTCCTTGTTTTATTTTCTAACATATTTCTGTAGCCCTTTACATAGATTAGGCATCATTAACTGCCTAAGTGGTGTTTACAATCTAAGGTCCCTATGATATTTTCAAAAGAATTGCTCATTTCGTTTTTTTATAAACCTGACTGTGGGTTTTTGCAGTGTAGGAGGATACCCAGAGTATCAGGAGAAACCCCACCCAGATCCTTGCAGATAGTGCCCTGGGCAAAATTCAACTCCGGACCTCAGCACTGCTCCCTACTGAGCCACCATCCTGTCCTTCTATCCATTGATATCTATGGAAATAATCATTACTTTTGTTATGTGAACAAATGAGCCTATTCCTTGCAATGTGACCACCAAAGGCAGACTAATGCCCTCGCTGCTCTCCACCCATCACTCCACCCTACATTGCACTGTTTTCCCCAACAATTGTTCCCAAAGCACCACCTCTGTAGCCCTATTCCTAGTTCTGGCATTGGGTCCCTGACAGTAGGTTCTATGGCAAGTATTTCAATAACAGTAATAATGATGCAGTTTACCTCACAGGTTTGAGACCTGTTATCCAAAATGTTTGGGGCTTTCTGGATAAGGGATCTTTCCATAATTTGGATCACCATACTTGGTCAACTAGAATACCATTTAGTTAAAGGGATACCGTTACTGGAAACCATTTTTTTCCAAAATGCATCAGTTAATAGTGCTGCTCCAGCAGACTTCTGCATTGAAATCCATTTCTCAAAAGAGCAAACCAATTTTGTTTTTTATATTCAATTTTGAAATCTGACATGGGGCTAGCCATTTTGTCAATTTCCCAGCTGCCCCGGTCATGTGACTTGTGCCAGCACTTTAGGAACTGCTTTCTGGCAGGCTGTTGTTTTTCCTTCTCAATGTAACTGAATAGTATGCAGTGGGACATGGGTTTTACTATTGAGTGCTGTTCTTAGATCTACCAGGCAGCTGTTATCTTGTGTTAGGGAGCTGTTATCTTGTTACCTTCCCTTTGTTCTGTTGTTAGGCTGCTGGGGGGGGAGGGGATTATATCACTCCAACTTGCAGTACAGCAGTAAAGAGTGACTGAAGTTTATTAGAGCACAAGCTGCATGATTTCACAAAAAAATCATGAAAGTCAAACGTTTTCACAAAAAAATTGTGATTTTTTTGTGAAATCACTCGAATGTCACATTTTTTGTGAAATAATTCAAATTTCACAAAACAATTTCTACTAAATACTCGCATTTAGAGCGATCTTAAGAAAAATTGTGAAAAACAGAAATTGAAACCGGCGAATCAAAGGAATTTGCTGCAACTTCGAGCTAGGTGAATAAATTCACCCATCACTAATATGCAAAAAAGTACAGTAGAACCCCCATTTTACATCCCTTGATTTTAAGTTTCCCCACACTTTACATTATTGTTTTGTGGTCCCACCTACATATTATGCATAATATGTTTCCCTGATTTTACATTTTTCTGGATTTTACATCATTTTTTTTGTGGTCCCTTGAAAAATGTAAAATGGGGGTTCAACTGTAATTAGGAGAAAAGGTCTCTTGGGAGAACTTAGACTCACAGCTTGAAGGGCAATTAATTAGCAAAACTGTAATAACTGGAAAAAGAAATGTGTTCTGACTTTCATAACCTGACAAATTTTGGAATATGAACAGGGTAATAGGGGATGTGGCCACTAAAATGGGCTGCGCTAAGCCTCTTTTTTTTTTTCACAATAATGTTGGGAGGGATGCAATTGGCCCCGCGCATATATTGGGGGTTATTTTTTTGGGTAGCACAGAAAAATATATTTAGAAGCAGTGAACAAAACTGGTTTTGGTCAAAAGGGTTATCAGAGTCTGAATCTGCAACTCTCTCTTGGGCTTCCAGAACTTCTCCTACATTCGTGGCGCATCTCTCCCGCCGACATAGCAAAAGCCGCCGAGTCAATCAAGAAGATAAAAGGTGATACATTTCTCCACACACCACAATAACAATGTTCTGAGGAGATAAATAGAGGAAGGCAACCTAGCTTAAATATTATATGTAGCTGAATAATACATACAGCTTTATCACTGGATACATCTCCAGACACTTCAAGCGCAGCCGTGCGTAGGGGGAAGTCAAAAATAAATCATTTTTACCATTTGTGTTCTTAAATAAATGTGATTTTTTTTTTTTTTTTTTAATCTGGGCTGCCTGAGTCTGTGTTGGAAGCAAACAGAAAGACAAGATTCTCAATCCTCTCTTCCACCTGCTTAATATTTGAATGTTTCTGGTTCTGCTCAGGACAGGAATAAAAAAAAAAAAAAAAAAAAAAAAAAAAAAAAAAAAAGAAAGAAATATGCCTGAAAGCTTTCATTTTAATTTGAGCCGCAGTAAAAGACTAAGCTGATATCTCCTGGATGAACAGATCAGATATCATGTGGAAAGAAGCTTTTAAGTCAGTCTCTTATGAAAAAATTGCAGTAATGAGTGTTTAGTCACTGGCTATAGTGATAATGTTCATAGCAGGACTATATGTTTTCAGCAGATATATATATATATATATATGATTCATTATGCAAAAACTCGTTACGGAAAGGCCGTCTCCTATAGACTCCATTCTATACAAATAATCTGTATTTTTAAAAATGATTTCCTTTTTCTGTGTAATAATAAAACAGTAGCTTGTACTTGATCCCAACTAAGATAGAATTAGTCCAAATTGGAAGCAAAACCAGCTTATTGGGTTTACTTGATTTTCTGGTAGACTTAAGGTATGAAGATCCAAATTAAAGAAAGATCTATTATCCGGAAAATCCCAGGTCCCAAACATTCTGGATAACAAGTCACTTACCTAAATATATACACAGGTATGGGACCCGTTATCCAGAATGCTCAGGACCTGGGGTTTTCAGGATAACGGATCTTTCTGTAATTTGGATTTTCATACCTCAAGTCTACTAGAAAATCATGTAAACATTGAAGAAACCCAATAGGCTGGGTTTGCTTCCAATAAGGATTAATTATAACGGCATACCTGCGAACAGTCTAGAGCAGTGACGGGCCACCCCGGGCAGGCGCCCTAGGCAGCCTGTCCAGTAGCAGCGCCAAGCAGTTAAACGTCCAAAGCCGCGAGCGCGCATGCGCAAAGATGCCGCACAAAAGGGACACTTAATACACGGAAGCCAGAGCGGGGACGGACTAGGGGTAGGAGAGAAGGTGTGTGCCTGGCGCCCCCCAAGCCTTGCGCCCTAGGCACATGCCTACTCTGCCTACCCCTAGTTCCGGCCCTGGTCTAGAGTCCTGCGCAGGTCCAGTTTTTGGAACCCGTACCCGCAACCCGGAACCGCATTCTTACCCAATTTGACCCGCTACCCTACCTGACCCGCAACCTAATCAGCGACCTGCTGACCTTCAAGAATCAGGAAGTGCTATCATAGTAAACCGGAAGTGACATCATTGGAAGTAGGCGTGGTCAGAAAAAAGGAGTAAAAATTGCTACTGAGAAGACCCGTGGCCCAACCCGCAGAACCGCCGACCCACATCTATACCGGCACCAGGAACTTCTACCCGTAAACCCACAGAGTACCACAGGTTTTTGTGGGTAACCCGCGGGTACCCGACCTGCTGCAGGTCACTGCCAAAGTCCCCAACCAGCCAGAACAGCCAGAGAAAGATAGAAAGTTTCTCAAACTGAATTGGCTTTTGATTGAGAGCCCAGAATAAGTGGCAGATCTTTCTGTAATTTGGATCTTCACACCTTGCTTGAAAATCATGTGAACATTAAATAAACCCAATAGGCTGGGTTTGCTTCCAATAAGGATTAATTATATCTCAGTTGGGATCAAGTACAAGTTTTATTATTACAGAGGAAAATCATTTCTAAAAATGTGGAGCATTTGGATAAAATGCAGTCTATTCGGAGCTTTCGGGATAATGGGTTTCTGGATAACAGGTACAGTTTTATTGCTACAGAGAAAAAGGAAATCATTTTTAAAAATGTGCATGAAATAAAGTCTATAGGAGACAGCCTTTCTGTAGTTTGGAGCTTTGTAGATAACAGATTCCATACCTGTATATGTAATTGTAAGTGCTAATTAGTGATGGGCAAATTTATTCGCCAGGCGCAAATTCGAGGCGAATTCCCGCGATTCGCGAAACACCAGCAAAAATTCGCCTGCCGAAAATTCCCTGGCGTAAAAAAAAAAAAAAATGAGTCATGGCCCGAAAATGACGCGACGTGCGTCGAAAATGGCGCGACGTGTCGAGGGTGACGCAACGTGCATTGTAAACGATGCGACAAAAATGACACAACGCACGTCAAAAACGTGCCACGATTCATTTCGTCAATTTTTCACCAATTCGCAAATTTCGCTGGAAGTTCGCTAATTTTTTGAATGAAGATTTCCATTACTGACTGCTTGTGCCTGTCCATGCCTATTGATAGCGTGGCCATAACCTAACCTGGCTTCAGGTGGGCAAAAGTAAAAGCACAATTTGTGGCCAAATATCTATGTAATGGGCCTTATGGCAGGGTCCATACACAAAAGGGTTCAAATCGGCAGTCAGAATCTGTGTGTGTATGGCCAACTTAAAGGGGTTGTTCACATTTATTATATCATAGAATGGCCAGTTCCAAGCAACTTTTCAATTTCTTCCTGTTTATTTTCTATGTTTTTTTTTTTTTTAATTATTAGCTTTTTCCTTTTTGATTCTTTCCAGCTTTCAAATGGGGGGTCACTGACCCCATCTAAAAGAAACTCTGTAAGGCTAATGGAAAACGAGCAGATTCGCCAGGTGATTAATCGCCTCTTCAGCCCGGCGATAATCTCCCAAAACTGCTTTTGTCCGTCTTCCTTGTCTCTGAATGAGGAATCGCCTTCACAAATACACTCATGGTGCTTCGATTTCCAAAGTCGCCCGAAGTTTCCTTGTGAGGCAACTTCGGGCGACTTCGGAGATCGAAGCACCATGAGTGGTACATCTGCCACTAGCCTAAGGATGCAAATGTTTTGTTATTGCTGCTTTTTATTACTCGTATTTCTATTCAGGCCTCTCCTATTCATATTCCAGTCTCTTGCTCACATCAATGTGTGATTGCTAAGGTAATTTGGGCCCTAGCAACCACATTGCAAAAATATTGAAGCAATATCACATTGTCTCAGAATATCACTCTCTACATCATACTAAATGTTTATCTAAAGGTACGCAATCCTTTTAAGAGAAAGATGTCTCATGAAAACAATGGAATTTTATGCAAGGCTGAAATGAGTTTGATGGTCAGTGAAGCTTAAATAAAATAAAGCAAGAGAACATCTTTAATTAACAATTACATTTTCTTTTCTTGACTTTCTGGCATATTGAGGCCTTTCTATTAGGGATGCACCGAATCCAGGATTCTGCCTACTTCAGCAGGATTCGGATTCGTCCGAATCCTTCTGCCCAGCCGAACCCTAATATGCATATGCAAATTAGGCACGGGGAGGGAAATTGCTTGACTTTTTGTCACAAAACAAGGAAGTGAAATTTTTTTCCCCTTTCCACCACTAATTTGCATATGCAAATTAGGGTTCGGATTCAGTTCGGTATTCAGTTGAATCTTTCTCGAAGGATTCGGGGGTTTGGCCAAATCCGAAATAGTGGATTCGGTGCATCCCTACTTTCTATGAAAAGCATTCGCATTTTTCCCACGTCTATATCTCGCCAACACAACCGTATTTAGATTTTGCTGCCCAAAAAAAACCGTACAAGTCAGATCAGTTCTGACTGAATCTGCTAACTGCACTGCACACTATAGCAAATCAACTGTACGGCACATTCCTTCACTAACCAAAACATTTTCATTGCCTTGCTGATTTCTTCACAGATAAAATAACTGCAAGTTTATGTAAAGTTATGTAGAGTAAATGGAGCTTAGAGATAAGCTAGAACGTATAATTTTTCATATTGTTCCCATTAAATGCTGCCTCCACCTACAAGCCTGTCAAATGGTAGAATGGAAGTTGCTGCCATATCAAAACAGTATCTGTAAAATCTATTTAAAGGGATACTGTCATGGGAAAAAAAAAAAAAAATTCCCCCCCAAAATGCATCCGTTAATTGTGCTGCTCCAGCAGAATTGTGCACTGAAATTAGTTTCTCAAAAGAGCAAACAGATTTTTTTATATTTAATCTTGAAATCTGACATGGGGCTAGACATAGTCAGTTTCTGAGCTGCCCCTAGTCATGTGACGTGCTCTGATGAACTTCAGTCACTCCTTACTGCTGTACTGCAAGTTGGAGTGATATCACCTCCCTCCCTCACCCCCCAGCAGTCTAAAGGTGGCCATACACGGAGAGATCTGCTCGTTTGGCGATGTCGCCAAAAGAGCGGATTTCTCTCCAATATGCCCACCTTGAGGTGGGCGATATGGGGCTGATCCAACCGTGGGCCCTAGGGCTCAACGATCGGATCAGAATGATGCTCATACGGGCGGTCGGATTGTGGGACCGCATCAACGAACAGATGCAGCCGCGATCCGACGGGATTTTTAATCCTGCCCGATCGACATCTGGCCAACTATCGGCCAGATGTCGATCTGGGAAGCCCGTCGGAGAGCCCCACTCACGGGCCGATAAACTGCCTACTCTGTCTGTCGGCAGCTTTTATCGGCCCGTGTATGGCCACCTTAACAATAGAACAGTGGGAAGGTAACCAGATAGCAGCTCCCTAAAGATAACAGCTGCCTAGCAGATCTAAGAACAACACTCAATAGTAAAATCCAGGTCCCACTGCTGCACATTCAGTTACATTGAAGAGGAGAAACAACAACCTGCCAGATTGAAGAGGAGAAACAACAGCCTGCCAGACAGTAGTGATGGGCGAATCTCCCGCGTTTTGCTTCGCTGAAAAAATTTGCGAAACGAGTCGCGCATCGTTTTTGACGCGCGTCGTTTCCGAATTTATTCACCAGCGGCGAATCGCACGAATTCGCCCCTGGCGAATAAATTCGCCCATCACTACCAGACAGCAGTTTCATACTAAAGTGCTGGCTCTTTCTGAAAGCACATGCAAAATTACCAGAGAAGGTGCCTACACACCAATATTACAACTAAAAAAAATACTGGCTGGTTCAGGAATCAAATTGTTAGAGTGAACTATTTGTAGGGTAAACAGTGTAATTAAAAATAAAAACTACATCATAAAAACCATGACAGAATCCCTTTAAACATCCAGCTACATATAGGAAGGTTATAGGAAGGTATGGGCCCTGTTATTTGGAATGCACAGGACCTGGAGTTTTCTGGATAATGGATCTTTCTGTAATTTGGATCTTCATACCTTAAGTCTACTAGAAAATCATGTGAACTTTAAATAAACCCAAAAGGCTGGTTTTGCTTCCAATAAGGATTAATTACATATGCCTTAGTTGGGATCAAGTACAAGCTACTGTTTTATTATTACAGAGAAACAGGGAATCCTTTTTAAAAATTTGGATTATTTGGATAAATTGGAGTCTATGGGAGATGGTCTTTCTGTAATTTGGAGCTTTCTGGATAGCTGGTTTTTGGATAAGGAATCCTATACTGTAGTAGGGGAATAGCTACGAGGGAAGTAGGATTACCATAAGCCTCGTCAACATGACTATTTTATCCTCCTCTGATGATAATACCCCATTTATAGGCCAGTGAGTTGCTTCCTTGGTCTGGACCCAGCTGGCAGCTTTTATGGGCCCATGTATGATGACTGCTTTAGCTAATGCAAGAAAAAGAAATGTAGTTTGGATAAGACTAGGTAAACTGGTGGATAGAAGGGTGAGAGGGGGGTGTAGGTGCTTGGGGAGGGGTTACAATTGGGTCCACTGGATTACATTTTGTAAAGTTATATCCAGTTCTATGGCTGGACTATTGTCCCATGCAACAGAAAAAAGTGACAACTGGAGCCAGCACTTTGCTCCACAGGGATAAACAATCTGCCTTTTGGTTGACATTTGTGTAAACAGTTATTGTGTGCCCTTGACCTTACTCATTAAGACCAAGAGCTCGTATGCTATACTCCTAAACTGGTTAATCACATCACAGGGTGGTCAGTAATTCATTAGGCCAGACGGGGAGATTCGGGGGAGACTTCTCGCCGCAACGAATCTCCCCCGAATCTCCCTGAATAGCTAACTAGCGCTGCTCACCCGCTCTGTGTAAAGTCGCCTGCGCTTGTTCACACGCAGCGCCGCGATTTTAAAAGTCGCTCAAATTTGCCTCGCCAGGCAATTTTGAGCGTCTTTTAAAATCGCGCAGCTGCGTGTGAACAATCACGTGTGGTCCAATGTGCTCAAGACCGGCACTGCCCCCAGTCAGCTACCACAGACCCACAGTCAGCCACCACAGACCCCCAGTCAGCCGGCACCTCCATCACCCCAGGTGCGGCCGGAGACGAGGAGCAGCAGGGCTCTAGAGTCAGCAGCAGCACATCGACTGTGGGGAAAAGTCCATTGCACACCAACTGCAACTGCCCCATAGACCAGCACCACCGCAACCAGTGCTGCCACATCAAGAAGTGCCTGAAGGAGAAGAAGAAGCTGGCTGCCTCTGCCATGGCTATAGCAGGTGGAGGGTTCAGGCTGGAGAGGCAACTGGTTTTGCTACTCCAATCTTGCCGGAAGAGCACGCCAGACATAGGGCGGCCAGGAGAGATAGCCAAGGAGGAGAAATCAACTGCCGCAGAATGGATGGTCGCTCTGTTGCCTTTTCTGAAGAGGAGTGGAAGTGGAGTTTCAGTAAGTTATTTTTTAATAAAGGCTTTGCTATTTAAAAGTTTGTGTTGGTTTTATTTTTTGATGTATACTAATTTTTTTTTTTTTTTAAATTTGATGTTACTGGTCCTGTAAGAGAAAGAGGAGAATCAGGAAATGAACACTTGCTAAAAAGTTGTTGATAGCTAGGACTTTAGTGGAAGGAACCCTTGTCTGGCCTCACAGTTGTTCTCTGTCTTTATACCCAGTTGTCCAAAAACAAATCCATACTCATCTGTCCCTTGTGTTTAATTTGTAACTATATCGTGTCCCTATCCTTGAACTATTCATTGAAACTGGAAGGGGGCCGCCTGTTTGCTGAACCACCTGCCAAAAATGTCATCTGACCACACAGACAACCCAGGGAATTCTCAACAGATATTTGTCAGTTTATCTCGGAGGCATTTAAAAATGCAAGTGTGTAGCGTTGATTGGTATAGTTTTGGGAATACTCGGTCATTAATCTATCAACAAACCCGTTCATTCAGAATGGATACACACTGACACCACGGAAACCCTCCCTGTGACTACTTTAAAGGACGTAAAGATCTGCGATTTTATAAATATTGGGCAATATTGGTGCAATTATAGATATGAAAGAGGTCACGGGCATGCCAAGAACAACAAACAGAACAGCTGCAAGCCATTAAGCAAAAAGAGATACAGATGGAACGCCCGTAATCTCAGCATTTCCAGAGGAATAAATAAATAGTATGGTTGCTGATTTGGGGGCATTTTAGTTCCTGCCTAACAAAAGCCGACATGTTTAGAGATCACCATTTGGCGGGCTCAGATATTGTTTCACGATGGCATCATTAAGGGTGGGAACGCCAGTATAAATGCAAATATCCATTGCTCAAGGAAATGTTCATAACAAAATAGAAGTAATGAACTTAACATTTTACTTATAATGCATTCATTTTCTTAAAGGTCCACTACACTGACCAATTATGGGGCTGGAGAACATAATTTGCATCTGTGGTAGGCAAGAGTGAGACCTGCTAAGGGCAATTTTGTTTTGGTATAAGTGTGTGGGCAAGGGGTGTATCCCCCACAAGACCTTCACCCCATATACTCACCTATACCTAGTCATCTCTCTCTTTATAATACTCTTGTCTGGCCAACTAAATTTTGATTGGCTGTTAGTGGTCATCTCTAAAGAGTGTGAGACTGGAGTTAGGTTTAGAAAAAATTAAGTACTGGTCGGTCAGGACTCAATCATGGTCTGGTGGTGGGTTATGCCCCAATCACAACCCCTGTTGTGATTGGGGCCTAACCCACCAGACCATAAGCCACCACCAGACCGTGATTGAAGCCTGACCCACCAGTACCTAATTTTTATTCTCGCGGCTGTGACCAGGACAAAGAAGGGAGGTCATGGGTAGTGACAATGGTTTTAAGCAGAGAGCAGGTTTGGGCCCACAGGCCCACTGGGGTTTTTTCCAGTGTCCTGCTGGTGCAGTCTGACCCTATTGACTCAACGGCACAAGGGCTGATATAATTAAAGCTGTAATGTTCATCTACATCTAGTCCAGTAACCCATAGCAACCAGCCAGATGTTCGTAATAGCTGGCCAGTAAATGCCTGCCTGCTGAATGCTTGCTAGGGGTTACTAGGCAAGTAATATTACATGTATTACTTTCCCCCCTATTCTGGGTATGGTGGCAACTTTATTTGCAACCTAAGTGAAGTTGCACCCAAGACATTACTTAAAGATTCAGCAATGCTTGTGCGCTTCCAGCTAACCAGTTCAGATTGGTGATACTTAACTTTTAATTAGGATTCTTAATAAAAACGTGTTTTATATATGCAACAATAAACATACTGCCAAACATACATTCCTCCTAAAGTTAGGAAGCAGCGTGGGACCGTGTCCCTAAAAACACATAATTAAAAAACAAAAGGCAAACGGTGGAATGGTGTGGGTGAGTGCTTGCTCATATACTTGTACACAGAGACTACTACTGCTCATTTGCAGTTATAGGAAAGTCTACCCTGGAGCCCTCCCTTCCATTCATTTTCCCAGCTTGAATTCTACCCTTCGACGTGGGGAGCTGGTCCCTATTAGGGATGGTGCGAACTGTTCGCCGGCGAACTTGTTCGCGCGAACATCCGCTGTTCGCGCTCGCCGCAAGTTCGCGAACGTCGCGCGACGTTCGCATTTTGGGTTCGCGTCAATTTGGCGCATTTTTTTGCCCTCTCACCCCAGACCAGCAGATACATGGCAGCCAATCAGGAAGATCTCCCTGGACCACCCCCACACACCCCCTGGACTAAAAAAAAAAAAAATGTGCATACCTCCCGAGTCCCAACTGTCCCTCTTTTGCGAGCTCAACCCTCTGTCCCTCATTTGTACTGGAAAGACCCTCTTTTTGGAGGACCCTCTTTCACTGGAAAGACCCTCACTGAACAGCCAGAAAAAGAAGCAAAGATTTGAACTTGGCTTTTGGCAGAGAGTCCAGAACAGCTAACAGGTGCAGGTAAGATACTTTGTAACACTTTTGACATAAGAAAATAATGGATTGTTCTTTTCCCTTGATCCCCCTCTGGCATGCCACTGTCCAGGTCGTTGCACCCTTTAAACAACTTTAAAATCATTTTTCTGGCCAGAAATGTCTTTTTTAGCTTTTAAAGTTCGCCTTCCCATTGAAGTCTATGGGGTTCGCGACGTTCGCAAACCGTTTGCGCGTTTGTCGCAAGTTCGCGAACGCGTCCGCGAACTTTTTTGCGGCGGTTCGCGCCATCCCTAGTCCCTATCGTCCACCTATGCCGCCCACCCTACGCGTTTCCCCGAAGATTCGCCTTCCTCAGGGGCATAAGTGGTGGCAACTTCTCTGCATATTCAGTGACAGAGGAGGGTATCAGGTCCAAGTCAGATAGCCAACAGGACCCCATTTTTCTTTTCAAGGTTGCAACTGTTTTCCAACTCATATGTAATTTCAATCGTACTATCCCTTTAAAAAAATAAGAAAAACTTGTTGCAAATAGCCAAGTGTGCTGTAAATTTGCACAATACCTGTACCAGGAAGCCGGCTGCATTCCTGAATCTATGCCACGGCCATCTCACAATTCCAGCTGCACAAGATAAATGTTTTTCTTATGTGTCCTTCAACCTCCCATATAAATGAATGGCATTGAGAGTGGAAAATAAGCAGTGCAACCTCACGTCAAATCCCATGAGTGCTGAATGGCCTGCACATTAATGTGCTACACATCACTCCGACACTTGAGGGGGTTTATGCCACGCTCTATAAAAACAAAAGCTACCATAATGAGAAGCATGCAGCACGTATATAAGGACGGACACAGTAGAGCACAAAAGTAACCATGCAACTCTACAGTGGGTATATACAATATGGGGCAGATTTATTAAAGGTTGACTTGAACGTTCAAATTTTCTTATGGTCCAAACTGTCAAATTCAACTAGGGATTTATCCAAACTCCATTTTAGTTTTTTAAAAATTTTTTATTCAATTTAAGGGATGTATCATATATAATTTGACTATTCACCACCTAAAACCTGCCGAATAACTTTTTAAAGGGATTCTGTCATAATTTTTATAGTGTTGTTTTTATTTCTCAATTGCAATGATGTGATGTGCAGGCCGACCAGATACCCGTGGGTTTATCCATGGACCTGGCAGGTTTAGGCCAACTTTGTATGCTCCTTTCTGGGTGGCACACGGGTGTGGGTTGAGCTCTTCTGACTGCTCTCCCAACCCGCGACCTTCCAAATTGCAGCTTCTGGGTTGAATTTTTATAGATGCCACGCCCCTTTTGTGGCATCATCTGTGGGACGGGTCTGTGCAGATCTATAAAAGGAACCCAGAAGTTTGTCTCGGACAGGTGGTGGATGGGTGCAAGTCGGGGAAATCCCAACCCGCACATCACTATTTTACACTGTAAATAATTCACTCTACCATGTAAAAATTCAATATTGAACCAGCAATTGTTTTTTTTTTTTTTAATTTATAATAGGTGTGTAGGCAGCCACCTCAGGTCATTTTGCCTGGTCATGTGCTTTGAGAAACAGCCAGCACTTTACGATGGAACTGCTTTCTGGCAGGCTGCTACTTAATGTAACTGAAAGAGTCGGGAGTGATATCACTCCAACTTGCAGTACAGCAGTAAAGAGCAATTGAAGTTTATCAGAGCACAAGTCACATGACTGGGGGCAGCTGGGAAACTGACAATATGTCTAGCCCCATATCATGATTCAAAATGAAATCTAAAAAAATGTGTTTGTTCTTTTGAGAAATGGATCTCAGTGCAGAATTCTGCTGGAGCAGCACTATTAAAAAAAAACAAAAAAAAAACTCCCATGAATTTAAAATTCGACCCTTGATAAATGTGCTTCTAAGTGGCCAAATCATATGTATGCATAAACCCCAAAAGGTATGATTAAAGTGGAATAGCCCCCATATTTGGGGGGGTGTTTAGGTATAATAAATGAAACCAGAGCAAATCAATGTGTGGCTTAATTTCCCCCAAAAAGCATGCCACTGAGCTGATATACAATATTTGTTTCTAAACTGGGAATTTCAGCTCAAGTGAAGTGTAAGTTTGTTTTGAAAGAATAAAATACAGGAGCGGAACAAGAAAGTGCCTGTGATTTTGTAAACCTTGTGACAACAGCCAGGAATTGGTAAATGTCATTTCCTGACAGGCTGTCAAATGAGAACTTTCTAGAACTCCTTTTGCAGCATTCAGTCATGTGAACACAAACAGCTGTAGTGCAAAATATAATATTGTAGTAGCAGCAGCTATCTGACGTACAAGGTTATTTGCTAGAAGTCAGTTTTGTGGATTATACATAAATATTACCTGCACATTTGTAAAGGTGGCCATACACGGGCAGCTAAAGCTGCTGCTATTGGTCATTTCGACCAATTTGACATTATCTGCCTGTGTGTGGGAGCTTTCGACAGGTCTTCCCAATCGATATCCGGGAAGGTTTGATTTTCTCCTGACCGACCTGTTGGAGCCCACTGCCCTCGTTGTAAACTGTTCTGATTACCCCCGATTTAGCCCTGCAGTTGGTGGCATTTGTCACCAAACGAGCAGATCTTTGTGTCAGTAACGGAACTAGGTAGGGGCGGGCCCTGCTGCATCTGCCCAACCCTCTTCCGTGCATATTTTGTATGGCGCTGCAGCGGTCGCAATCTGCTGGAGGGGGGGGGCTGAGGTGGTGCAGGTCCTGGCCCAATTGCACCCCCTACTCCCCCGGTAGTTGCGCCCCTTGCTTTGTGTCTATGGCCAGCTTTAGAATGAGCTAAAGGAGGGTGTATAGACTCATTCTGTAATCCCTGGCCAGACCCCAGCAATTTCCTGGCAGCTGGGGACCTTTTACAAATAGCAGTGAGGGTCAATTAGCCAACAGGATTTTCAAGCTGGAGCCGACTCTGATAAGACTGGATCACATATCAATCACTTGGCATAGACATCTATATATTGTGATTATATTTATATTCTATGTGTACTGTATATTGTGAGTGGGTCCCTAAGCTCAGTAAGTGACAGCATCTTTACTGCTAAAGGGCTGTGTGTAATGCCTGTCGTCAAACGTCGGCGCATAAATACTGGCTAGGGTTGCCACCTGGCCGGTATTTTACCGGCCTGGCCGGTATTTATGATGGTTGATCCCAATGTTGTTAATAGGAAAAAAAGATAAATATATAGGAAAGCAGGTATTTTTCTCAAGAAAAGGTGGCAACACGTCAAGCGGACGGACATGCCGTAATGGACAGCTTAAGGCCCCATCACCTTGAAAATGTCTATCTTGGAAGCTAAGCAGGGTCAGGCCTGGTTAGTACCTGGATGGAAGACCACCTGGGAATACCAGGTGTTGTAAGTTTTTTTTATACCAGTATACTTAGGTGTTATGACATCTAATTTGTGCGCCTAGCTTCCTATTGGTTCCTGATGTGTCTGTCCGTCCTCAGCCTCCTGATTGTTTCCTGGTCCCTTAAATACCTTCCTCCTCACATTGCCCAAGCTGGCTTCTGTTTCTATAGTTCCTGCTCAAGCCTGGCCTGACATCTGATTCCTGGTTTTCGACTCCTGGCCTGTTTTTTGACCTCTGATCCTCTGCTGCCTGCACCGACTCTTTTGCCTGTTTCGACTTTGCTTCTGTTTCAATCCTTGACTGTACCTTGATCTCGGCTATTCCCTGCTCCTTTGCCTTCTCCGCCGCAGAAAGCCCGGGGCCAAAAAAGGGCGTCGGTGAAGACCGGAGCCGTAAAGGAGTATCCGTGTCCACCAGTCTTCCTTGCACCAGTGGCTCTCCTTCGGGATCCAAGCTATCCATAGGATTCAAGGTAACAGATTGTTACACTGTGGTTGCCTTGGGCCTACTTCTTTAGTTAGGCTTTAGTTCCCTTTAAGCTGCTAGTCTTAGTTCTCCCAAGAGACCTGCTCATCTTAAATGGTTACAATTGTTTCTTTGCTTATCAATGCTGTAACAAACAGCACTTTAAAGGAACAGAAACACCAAAAAAATTTAAAGTGTTTTAAAGTAAAGAAAATACTGTATATATGTTGCCCTTCTCTGTTAAGACTGATCTGTTTGGGTCACAAACACTCCTATAGTTCATATAAACAAGCTGCTGAGTAGCAATGGTGGAAATTGAAAAACGGCTATATGGCAATGGATAAGTAATGGATAACAGATATCTGCTATCTGCTGTGTTGCTTGAGCCTTTGAATGGCTGCCCCTTTTGCTACACAGCAGCTTATTTATTTAATAACAATAGTAGTGTTTCTGAAACAAACACACCAGTTTTACCAGTGCAAAGCAACACTGCATTATATTTTTATTACTTTAAAACAATATAATTTGTTGTTGTTACTGGTCCTTTAATACCCCGCTGAATTGTGTCTGTATGTTACCCTCCCATTTAGATTGTAAACCCTATGGGGTAGGGTCCTCCAGCCTTTCGTCTCCTTGACACTGAGCACTTAATCTGTATTGTAATTATATGTTATATGTATGTGAATTGTATTTCTAATAAAGCACTTATTGTTACTTTTTATTTCAATGACCCCTTGTTTGTTACTACAAATTTTTTTGTTTTGCTGAACAGTGCTTTGCCCTCAAGGAGTGCTATACAAATAAAAATATACATTTATAAATATACATACATTATCTTAAACTGTACAAAAGTATCCAAGTGCAGCTGCTGGCTGTTCTGGGCCTCATTTTAATTGTTTCAGAAACATTGTATCTTTTGCTGGCATCAGTGTAAGAAATCAAAAAGAAAGTCTGGACATTTGAGAGAAAAACCCAGGCCTGTCGGAACTGTCCTGGAGAAAACGGGACACTTGGGAGGTATGAGCAACAGAGGAGGAGATTTTTGGCCTGTGTTCCTCCGAAGGCTGATATCCACTACATCTGTCCCTAGCCTTTTAGCCTCTATGCATCTTGTGGTAAGGGCAGACGGGAAGATTCAGGGAGATTCGTCGCCTGGCGACTAATCTTCCAGCTGATTAATGAATAATTGCCTGCGCCTATTCACACACCGCTGCGCTTTCCTGAAATCACTCAAAAATGCCTAAAGGTGGCCATACACGGGCAGATAAAAGCTGCCGACAGACTATGTCGGCAGCTTAACGGCCCGTGTGGGGGGCCCTCAGACGGGCTTTCCCGATCGATATCTGGCCTGAAAGTCGGCCAGATGTTGATCGGGCAGGATTAAAAATCCCGTCGGATCGCGGCCGCATGTGTTCTTTGATGCGGTCCCGCGATCCGACCTCCCGTACTGATCCGATCGTTGGGTCCTAGGGTGGGCATATCGGGGAGAGATCCATTCGTTTGGCGACATCGCCAAACGTGCGGATCTCTACGTGTATGGCCACCTTAAGGAGGCAACTTCGAGTGACTTTGGAAAACGCAGCACGGCGCGTGAATAGGCGCAGGTGATTATTCATCAATCAGCTGGAAGGCAGGGGGAAGCGGTTCGGGGAGATTAGTCGCCCCAAAGAAGAGATGATTAGTCGCCAGGCAACAAATCTCCCCGAATCTTCCTGTCTGGCCTTACTCTTATTCTTATACCAAATTAAATTTGAACCCATGAAGATTTAAAAAACCTTGGGTGGTGTACATCATTCCCCAGGTTCTATTGCCTCCGTTCACTGTTCCTTTGGTTTCATGTTCAGCTTTGTATATAGGCATGTAATGCTGATATCACCAAGTAAGAGGATCCAGCCCCTAGAGACTTGTGCTCATTCCCACTGTGGGACATTATCTCTGAACCTATTGGACCTATATTGAACCTACCCCTAATCTGATTCCTTGATAACATTCAGTGACTGGTTAAACCCTGCTCAAACAGTAACTAATGGCTCCCCAAGTCTTCCATCTCTCTTCTAACTCTTCCATCTCTCTTGTAACCCTTCCTTCCTCCATAGATCATCCTGACAATTGCCTTTAAAACATGTAAATAAACTTTATGCCACAGAGGGTGATGCAGTCATTTAAAGCTAATCCGGGGCAGTAAATTAGCCAGGGAACAAAAGGAAGACTAGAGAACGAGTTATTTATTTCTTCTAAGCTTGTTTAATTTGCAGTCGCATTCCAGCACATGAGTGCAATTTTCAGTTACACATTCACTCAATAAACACCCGTTTATTTACCTGGGGAACTAAGAATCTGTCATGTTAACGGACATGGGGGGATATCTGTGGAAACGTCAGCTAAAGGTCAATTTCCCCTATAGGAAAATAAATATATATAAGCGTGAAAACTAAAAATACAGAAATAGATAGACTGTTTGAATAAATAAATAAATATATATATATATATATATATATATACACAATACGCCAACATAACCGCACTCCTGGGACTTCTTATAGAGATAAAACTAAGTTTATTCAACGATTCTTGTCAAAATAACAATAGTTTTAAAGGCTGACTAACCTGCTAATATAACGTTACCACTGAACTCTTTCTGCGTCCCGATATTGCCCAGACTGAAAATCGGAACTGGTGCTAAAAAATATAGGGGGGGGCATGGCCCGACTAGCCCTCCCCGGTTCCAGTACTGCAGGTAAAACAATATGCAATATCATGTGATTTAAATGTTTTACCCATGGAGATTCCCATTGACCTTAATGGCAGGATTATGCCCCATGTGTGTAGCATTTGTCATAGGGAAATATACTGAAAGGCCCAACTAAAGGCCAAATACCTTGACAACCATGGGGTATTGTATATCTGGAATGTTCAGAGTATCCTTTGCTGTTACAATACACAGGATTACCCATTCTACAGGCAGCATTATCTCTTTGTAAGAGTTAAGTGGGGGATGGTTTCCTGTAGGCCCCGTATAATGTGCTCTAATTACAACCTTGGGCAACATCAAACACTACAGAGAAATAGCTTGTTGCCCTAAGCCGTGTCCCTGCTGCTGGAATGACAATTGGATGCATCCAGGTTGTCCATTCAACTTTGTTTAGTAACAAGGCTTTGACTAATTCCTGGCTTTAGAAGGAGGGTGCAAGTAATAGTTGCTGATCAGGGCCCTCCAATGCTCCTCCATGCTCAATAACATATCATCATGTGCATGAACTGCAACACCATGTATAATAGTACTGTAACAGTACTACTGTAGGTAACTTGAGAGTAGGATAGCAAATGAGAAGCTGCCTATAGTAGCAGTGGGGATAATAGTATCTGGGAAGGGAGTATGACTGTGGGATAGCAGGTATAGTAGGGAGAGATGGTGCCTATAGTAACAGTGGGATAATAGTCTCTGGGAAGGGAGTGTGACTGTGGGATAGCAGGTATAGTAGGGAGATATGGTGCCTATAGTAACAGTGGGATAATAGTCTCTGGGAAGGGAGTGTGACTGTGGGATAGCAGGTATAGTAGGGAGAGATGGTGTCTATAGTAACAGTGGGATAATAGTCTCTGGGAAGGGAGTGTGACTGTGGGATAGCAGGTATAGTAGGGAGAGATGGTGCCCATGCTCCTAATAAAATTGCCCTTTGAATTGTGAATGTGAGGTGCAATATAATATATAAACAAAAGAATATGAATAATACGACTTTATTTCTGTGATGTTGAGTGAAGTTGCACAGCTCCTAATTAATGGGGATGCTTTGCCCCAGAACCGCCAAATACCATTTAAGGCTACTTTATGTGGTCAGTAGGAATGCCAGCAGCCTCTCCTGACTGAAGCTGATCTACTGTAATAATCAGGCTAATTTTAAACACATGAAAAAGAAAGAAACGTATCCTTTGACCTAATGCCAGAAATATTTCAGCCCAGCCGCAGCCCACATTTCCACTGTTGTTTTATCCAAACTCAGCCTGGTCTAATGAGATCCTCTCCGGCCGCCGGAACAGTTGGGTGACCCAGAACAGGTCAGGGCTGGACTTAAGTCCACAACAAAGCACAATGCTCAGAGAGAGAGAGAGGTAAATACCCATTACCTTTCTTTCCATCGTTTTAAGTAGGTAATTAAAGTTGATTATGGGATTATGACACTAATGTGAATGCCCAAAGGAATACGATCCATTGCACACCTAATCCACCTTACTGCACAAGCCAATACTGGGCTGGAGGGGGGCAACGGCCCTCAAATTGGTTTTCTTTTAATGCCTTGCCTGTAATTAAAGTTAGATTGTCAAACCAATGAAATCAGGACCAGCTGCAGGGCCGCTGACTCAAATACAGTTGGATTTTAATATCAGCAGCAATGATTGTAGGTAGGAACCAATAGGCTATACTGGTGATTTAGTACAGGTATCCGGAATGCTTGGGACTTGGGGTTTAACAGATAACGGATCTTTCTGTAACTTGGATCTTCATACCTTATGTCACCTAGAAATGAATGTAAACCTTAAATAAACCCAATAGAATGCTTTATAATTAATTACATCTGAAGGTGGCCATAGACACAGAGATCTGCTCATCTGTCACCAAACCAGCAGATCTCTCCCCGTTATGTCCACATTGAAGTGGGTGATATCGAGCTGATTCAATCATGTGCCCAACGATTGGATCATAATGCATCCGAAATGGTCGGTTGGATCGCAAACCCGCATACACACACAGATGGTGCTCCGATCCGACAGGATTTTTTAACCTGCCCAATCGAGATCTGGACATAGATGGGGGAAGCCCGTTGGATTGCCCCGCACATGGGCCAATAAGCTGCCGACTCGGTCTGTCGTAAGGGCCAGATTTACTTATAGGGTTGCCACCTTTTCTAAAATTGTATACCGGCCGGTAGGGGAGCGGAGTCAAAAGGGGGCAGCTCGTGACGTAAAAGGGGCATGACGTGCCGCAAAAGGGGAGTGACGTGACGTAAAAGGGGCGGAGCCACCAGCAGCGATCGGCTGAAGACGCGAGAAAGGTAAGTTTTAACTGCATTTAAGGCAAGGGCCTTTTTTAAGGGGTATTACAAATTTACCGGCAGCTACATTGCCGGTAAATTTGTAATACCGGCCCCGGCCTTGGCTGGTGATTTACCGGCTAGGCCGGTAAAATACCGGCCGGGTGGCAACCCTATTTACTTAGTGGCAACCCTTATTACTTAGTGGGCACCCCTAGGCCTGCTGTTGTTTGTCGCCCTGTCCCCTCCATTTTATTTGCTCAGATTTTAATCATCGCGATGGAGCAATTGGAATGGACACACAGGAAATTTAAATTTCTGAACCAATGTGGATGTGGTTGGGTACAGGGGCGATCCTGGCCCCTCCGCCGCCTGAGGCAGCTTGTGTTGCTGCCGCCCCTCCCCGTGTGCTCACCTTTTTGCGCTGGAGGGGGGTCCACGAGGGTGGCAGAGAGGGCCAGGACACAGCACAGAGCGCATAATTGCGCTCTGCGCTGGAAGAGTCGAATTTCCTGTTTGTAAACCGGACGTTCGGCTCTTAAAGTACCGGGAGCGGCATTTTTGCTGCCCCTGGTAACCAGTGGGGTGCTGCCGTCTGAGGCGAGATTCTCAACTCGCCTCACTGGCGGAGCGTCCCTGGTTGGGCAGATGCCGCTCCCCTACAATCCTGCTGCTCCAGGTCCGGGCCTAGGAGGCCTCTCCACAAATCCGGGCCTGTCGGTCGCCAGCATTTATCGGCCCGTGTATGGGGACCTTTAGTTGGCACCATCTACAGGAATGGGATCCGTTATCTGGAAACCCCCTATCCAGAAGGCTTCGAACTACAGAAAGGCCGTCACCCATGATCTAAATGATTAAAAATGATTTCCTTTTTCTCTGTAGTACTAAAACAGTAGATTTTACTTGATCCCAACTAAGATATAAGCAATCCTTATTGGAAGCAAAACCAGTCTATTGGGTTTATTTAATGTTTATATGATTTTCTAGTAGACTTCAGGTACCTAGATCCAAATAACAGAAATATCCGTTATCCGGAAAACCTCAGGTCCCGAGCATTCTATATAACAGATCCCATACCTGTACAAGGTACTGTTTTAATATTAGAGAAAAAAAGAAATGATTAAAAAAAAAATTGGTTAAAATGGAGTCTATGGGAGACAGCTTTTCTGGATAATGGGTTTCTGGATAATGGATTTCTGGATAATTGGTTTCTGAATAACAAATTCCATGCCTTTAGGGCTGATGAAAAGTCAAAAATTACATTACAAATCATAACAGATAATGTGACTTTGGTTTCCCTTGAAATGAAGGAAAAACTGGATCAGGCAGAACTTTTCTGACCCTTGCGTGTAACACACACATACATGTTCAGTCTAAAAGTCACCAGGTCCCTCTTTATTGCTGGTGGTGTGGGTTATGCTTGTCTCTCTGTCTCTCTGTCTGACTGTCTGACTGTCTAAGCTGTGGCCTTTCAGTTACTCTTAAACTCCCAGCATCCTCTCAGATACACAATTACAAAAGTTGCTGCTGTGCTGTTTGCGCACTCAATAGGGATATTTCTAATGTGTCATTAAACTTATACTTTTAATCTACAGTGGCTTCTCTGTGATGCCCTGGGTAACGGCAACGGCTCCTTGTTTGGACCCCCCCCAAGAACAGCTTTGCTTACAACTATTTAGGGTAAGGCCTGACAAGAAGATTTGAGGAGATTTGTCGCTGGGCGACTAATCGCCTCTTCTTTGGGGCAACAAATCTCCCCGAACCACTTCCCTTGCCTTCCAGTTTCTTTAATGAATAATCGCCTGCGCCTATTTACACGAGGTAATTTCGAGTGATTTCGGGAAAGCGCAGCGTCGCGTGTGAATAGGCGCAGGCGATTAAAAAAGATGCTGGAAGGGAATCGGTTTGGGGAGATCTTCCCGTCTGGCCTGAGCCTTAAAGTCCAGGTATGGGATCCGTTATCTGGAAGCCCGTTATCCTGAAAGTTTTGAATTACGGAATGAACACCCTCCATTATAATCAAATTATCCAAAAAATGATTTCCTTTTTCTGTGTAATAATAAAACAGTAGTACTTGATACCAACTAAGATATGATTAATCCTTATTGGAGGCAAAACCACGTATTGGGTTAACGTTTACATGATTTTCTGGTAGATTTAAGGTATGAAGATTACGGAAAGATCCATTATCTGGAAAACCCCAGATCCCAAGCATTCTGGATAACAGGTCCCATACATGTACCACCAGCTATACTGTAATATATCCCTTGTGAAATGCTTTCCGCTTACGGTTACCATTAATAACAATGTTAAATTGTTAAACCTCAATTATTTCCAAGAGGTTCTGCAGTAGCTCTGATCAGTTCAATTAGTGCTACATGCATTTATGGATTATTAATGTAAACAGACTCCATGGAAGCCAGGTAGCATATTACGGCACACTTCTGCAATCAACAACTTAAATGCTAGAAATTGGGATAAAAATGTTGTTCAGAGGCTTTCAGACGGCAGCCGTGCAGGACTACAACTCCCTGCAGCCCCTGCAAACCAAAGGGACAGCAGGAAACATGACATCCAAAAACTAAAGCGAAAAAGAAAATGTGGCCATCCTACTTGACCTCCCAACTTTGAAACTGATCCGTTGTACTTACTGGCGGTTAATTTACACATATGGCTGCACAGAAAGCAGTGTAGTCTGCAGCATATAGGATATTATTTTTTTTTTATGGTTGTGCTTTTTAGGCGATGACCCTACACCCAGGTCGCTCTGTGGCTAATACCCCCCCCCCCCCAGACTCAATAGTAACATTCATACAGAGGAAAAAAGAAAAGTGCAATAGAAGCTTAGCCCTAATTATTCAAATCCCCCCCATACATCCCAATCAGGGATACCCCCCCCCCCATGTCTGGCACTTACCTGAAGTCAAACACATGATTCCACAGAGCAGGAACAAGTGAGCCAACTCCGAGACCATTGTAGTCAAGCTGTGCCCGCAGCTAATCTCATGCCACAGAAACCCAGAGGATTTAGAAATGACAGCAAAATAAAGTGTAATTCCTTTTCCCACAATTGTAATTCCAGCAGGCTTAATATAAGCCACATGTACACGTATATATAAATATATATAAAGGTGTGTATATACAGATATATCCCAATGAAAAGGGTGGGCAGGGAAGAGTAGAAGGTGCCAGACTCAGGGGTCCCACTACAAAGTGCCAATAGCAAACTTGATCCTCGCTCAGCGCAGCCAAGAGATGAGACTCAGTAGCCGGCGCCAGGAGTCCAGTAGCAGCAGCAGCAGCAGTGAAGGAGGGAACCAGCCAAAGGGTTAATCCACAGAGCTAGAGGGCTCAGGACAGGCAGCAGCAGCCAATGCCTGGATACTGGTCCATACTCCACGTTCCCAGAAGTAAGAGCGAGCGCATGAAGCGCTGTCCAGCGAGCAGCAACTTGTGAAGCAGCGATTCCCTCTCTAGACGCAACTGGCAGCAGGTCTGTGTGTCCTTGGGTGAATCAGTGTTTCGCTGTCCTTGCTGTACAGTCTGCAGCAGCCTTCAGCCCTCCTTGCCTCCTGCTCTGGCTGCAGCAGATCCCCATTTCACTGCAGCTCAGCAGCAACTCTTCCTTAAAGGGGCCGCCTACTATTCCCTGTGCCTTTTGTTGCTGCTGGCTGTGTAGCCTTTCGGCTTAGGCTCGCTGCTGCCACCTAGTGTCCACAGCCAACGGAGACGTTTAACTTTTAACCCCTTTATTTTCAAAATCAGTGATGGGACCCAGCTACTCTTAACCCTTCTCCTGCCTGAAAGAAACTGCAACACAGACCTCAACATGCTCCTGAACTTTGCTCTGGCTGGTTTTAGCCTTTTAACCCTTTCCTTTCCCACCCAAATACCATAGACGAGGAATAGATTTAATTCTATTCTTCTTGCAGCTTTTTTTTTTTTTT
>CM044433.1:19743289-19775191 GCA_024363595.1 Xenopus borealis | reverse complement strand
CAGCCCTTCAAAATACCGGGCTGTCCGGGTCAAAACCGGACAGGTGGCAACCCTAGCGCCTGGTGCAGTAAGTTCATGTTTATGTTCAAATACAGCATTTCTATAATTATTCTATTTTAGATTTTAGTTGCCCTTTAAAGGAGAATTCAACCCTGTAAAAAAAAAACCCTCACCCCACATAGACCCCCTTCCCAGGGCCGCTCTTGCCATTAGGCAAGGTGAGCATCTTTAAGAGCCAAATTGCTGTTATTTATAATGGAAATTTGGCTCTTCTAGTGCAGTGAGCGCAACAGTGTTCACTGCACTAGCGATGCGCCCCCTCCTCTACCCACTCCGACTAAAAAAAAAGTGCAGAGTGGGAGGGGGGCAGCAGCCAGTGGAGCGCCCCTGCCCCCTCCCTCCTCCCTCCTTACCAAAGCAGTTGAAGATGGCTGCGTGGAGCTCCGCTGGTTGAATCTACGCCGAGGGGTGAGTATAAATTATGGGGCATTTCCCCAGAAGGAGGAGGGAGGTGGGTCTACTGGGGAGGGGGTATGAGTCTTTTTTTTACAGGGTTGAATTTTCCTTTAAAGGGGTGATTCACCCTTAAGTTATAGAATGGCTAATTCTATTCTCGCAACTTTCTATTGGCCTTCGTTATTTCTTTTTTTTTACAGGTTATGTGGTCACTGACCCCATCTAAAAAAATTACTAGGCTGCACATTTAGGGCAGAGACGCACATGGAGATTCAAGGAGATTAGTCGCCCGGTGACAAATCACCTCTTCTTCTGGCGACTAATCTCCCGGAACTGCCTTCCCGCCGGCTAGAATCTAAATTGCTGGCGTGATGGCACTCTGAGCGTTTCCTACCCTTACCTTAAGACTACTAGAATATCATGTGAAAATTAAATAAACCCAATAAGCTGTTTTTGCTTCCAAAAAGGAAAAATGATATCTTCTTTTCTATCAAGTGTAAGCTACTGTTTTATTATTATAGAGAAAACACAAATTTTTTAAATTTTAATTATTTCATTAAAATGGAGTCTAAGGGAGACGGCCTTCCTATATTTTGGAGCTTTCTGCATGATGGGTTTCTGAATACTGGATCCTATATCTGTAATAGGGTTTAATAAAAGTGCAGCCTTGCACAAGTGATTGTGAGCTGATTTGAGTTGTGATATATTGTTTACCCAGAAACACAAGGCGGCAAAAGAGTCAAGATATGTCCTCTGGATTCAGAAGTCTCACTAATTATGACCCCCCCATCATAGAGAAAATAATTATTATCTGTTATTTATACATGATGAACATATTCTGATATTTTGCCCTAAATAGTGGCCCTTCATCTTGACTCCCCAAAAAAACAGTTTTGTGTATCATTCATAACCTGTGCACTGACAGTCTATATATACTGAGGATATGTCATCTGGTCTCTGCTTAAATGAAGAGGGTTTAGGTTTAGGGTCAGAGCTTTCCACCTTGCCTACAGTGCTGTGACCTCAGACCCCGGTCAGATACTGCCCATTCATTATAAAATGTCTATTATTGGCCATGACTGGGTCCTGTGATAAAGCATTGATTTATTCATTGTGACAAATGGCTTGCCAATTGTAGATCTGACATTATAGCAAATGAAAGATTCTATTAAACCGATGTCTCCAGATTTCAGTTGTATATTATTGCTGCCTAAAACAAGGGTAACCCAGTCCAGTAATAAACTACAAACATATCTTTGACGTATAAGTTCCAGGATGAAAGTCACACAGCTAATACTCTTGGCTTCTCTTGGTAGGTAAAAACTATATAGTCTGTTAAGTTGACCATATTTACGCCATACACAGATCTGTGGTCCCTCTTCATTTTCCACTGCTCTGGTCATTCAGGCTGTACCATTTATGGTTCTTTTTATGGTACCTGTCCATTCTACCCTAGAGATTTTCAGTTGAATATCATACAGGCTTGGCCCATGTATGGCCAGTTTTAGATTAGCATAGAAGCTTGAGAAGAATCTAGGGAAAACTGTCCTGCTTCCGATACTATCTTCCACTAACTCAATACAAATGATCTAGAAGCAATAGCTTTCATGGTCCTCATCTTGAAAATCAACCATCTTTAGGCCAGGAATGCCAGTGCAGCGGCTCACAGTTAGTTTGTCATTTAAGCTGGGTGGGACATTCATGGGCAAGTGGATTTTCACCTGATTGACTTATCAATGTGGTCTGTCAAATAAGCATCTCTTCATAATATGGACCCAAGCCAATGATTTCTTCATATTTGGGAGACCCATCAGGAGAGGACCCAAGCCAATGATTTCATTGTAATTGGGAGACCCATCAGGAGAGGACCCAAGCCAATGATTTCATCGTAATTGGGAGACCCATCAGGAGAGCACCCAAGCCAATGATTTCATCGTAATTGGAAGACCCATCAGGAGAGCACCCAAGCCAATGATTTCATCATAATTGGGGGACCCATCAGGAGAGGACCCAAGCCAATGATTTCATCATAATTGGGGGACCCATCAGGAGAGGACCCAAGCCAATGATTTCATTGTAATTGGGAGACCCATCAGGAGAGGACCCAAGCCAATGATTTCATCATAATTGGGGGACCCATCAGGAAAGGACCCAAGCCAATGATTTCATCATAATTGGGGGACCCATCAGGAAAGGACCCAAGCCAATGATTTCATCATAATTGGGGGACCCATCAGGAAAGGACCCAAGCCAATGATTTCATCATAATTGGGGGACCCATCAGGAGAGGACGCAAGCCAATGATTTCATCATAATTGGGGGACCCATCAGGAGAGGACCCAAGCCAATGATTTCATCATAATAGGGAGACTCATCAGGAGAGGAATGGATCAACACTTTGGTGTAGTTCTTGCCCATTTGAATTTTGCAATTTTTTGGCAAGATATCGACCAGATAGGACCTCCTAAGGGCCAATAAGCTGCCAGTTTTGTCTGGAGTGCCTGAATCTGCAGCATTTATGGGCTGTGCATGGCCCAGCTTTAGTCATTGGGAAATGGTAGGGTGTCAATTTTCTTGTGGGTCGCCAGCATTAAAGGGGTTGTTCACCTTTAAATTAAGTTTTTGTAGGATGTAGAAAGTGATAATGTGAGACAGTTGACTTGGATTTCATTCAGAAGCTCCACAGTTTGCAAGTTCAGCAATCTGGCTTCTAGGGTCCCACTTACCATAGCAACTAAGAGCATAAGAGACTGTAATATGAATATGAGAGGGACTGACCAGAAACATGAGTAATAAAAAGTAGCAATAACTATATATTTTTATCCTTACCGAGCATTTGTTTTATAGATGGGATCAGTGACCCCCATTTGAAAGCTGGAAAGAGTCAGAAGAATAAGGCAAATAATTAAAAAACTTTAAAAAAAATGTAGGTCAATTGAAAGAGTTGCTTAGAATTAGCCATTCTATAACATACTAAAAGTGAAATACCCGTTTTAATTAAAATGTCTCTGTCTTGCACACAAAGTGGTGAGAGGAAGACATCTGTCAATATTGCATGTGCATTAGGATGCTTACCATGAAATATTATTATTTGATTTGATCAAGGCAAATCTCAAGATGGACTATGTCACACAGGTGTTTGATTGCATGTGAAATATTCTGTGTGGTGGGTGGGTGTCAAAGAACATGAAATGGAGTCACCTAGATCTCACTGGTGGTGGAAGCCCTCACTTCTTATTCACGGAGAAGCAATTTTTAGCTTTTTGCTTTAAACGTTGTAAAAAAAAAATTTGAATTTCTAATTCTTTTCTATGGATAACACATTTCTGTGTGACCTATGAATAGTGCAAATTGTGCTCAGTCCAGCAGAACCAACTTGTAGATAAAAAAAAGGTTCTGTAATCTTATATCATAGATAGCAATGGCTGCAGAATCCCTTTATCTACAAACTTGGGCAGCTACCTGTAAGTTTGTTTCTGTTGTTAGACCCTATAAAAAGCTCACACTACACAAACACATTCTTCCTTTACACAGTGGCAGCTTATCTCTTTGTGTTCATGAATTCTACCCAAACCCACAGGCCTTACTCTAGCTCCAGACAGTAGAATTTCTGGTTTTACTAATGCGGTCTATTCATTTTGAAAGACATTTTCCTATTGCCATGCATTGTCACGGAATTATTAAACACAAACAGATGTTTAGACAGAGAGAATCAATGCGTGACTGTGTTATGGATTCTCTCTCTGTGTAGCCTATCGGCAAAATTTGGTGGCGCCTGCTGCTACTTTACCGGATTATTCCTCTGTAACATATTGTGATGTAAGTGATCTTGTGATATTTGGAGATTGTATATGGCAGCAACCATAGAGTCTCTGAAGAGCACACTAGTCGAGTTTATGGCATAAAGTTACCTGTGGGTAAGTGGGGGGAAGTCACTTGGGTACACATGTCATGAGTAGTGATGCTTGAATCTGGGGCGTTACGCTTCGCCAAATTTTTTGTGAATTTCTCAGGAAATTAGTGAAACAGTGAAAAATTCACGAAACACGCCGGTGTCTTGTTTTGGACGCAGGCGCACATTTTCGGCAGGCGAATTTTTCTTGGCATTTGCGAATTTATTCTCTAGCAGTGAATCAGAGGAATTTGCCGCAACTAATCACTAGTCATGATAAGGTCTCCGAGATTGATCCAGGTTTAACATTATACAGACGTGACACTGCCTTTAGCACAGGTTGGTGGTAGGTTGTCCATCACTATTTGGCAGACACTAGAGGCCCTTTGCCTATACAGGGCTCCTCAACCAGCTCCTCAACATGTTGCTTACCAATAGTGATGAGCAAATTGTTTTACCAGCCATGGATTCTCGCTGAAAAGTCATCAAGACAAAGATGTTGCAGAAACAAAAAATGCGCCATTAGAAAAAATACAAATTGACTTTCAGGGCAGTGGCACATGGTAAGATTTTTCCAACTGATCTCTAAATTGCCCGAAGTTTCCTCCGGAGGCAACTTTGGGCAATTTAGAGATCAGCGGGACATATTTCCAGTGCTTTTTGTTACAAGCAATGGAGATTTGTTGCACGTAGCCACATTTAAAAAATCTTGGGTGACAATTCTTGCCTTGTGCCACCATTTGGACAAAATGTCACCATAAAAAAATGCCCATTGACTTTAATTCATTTGGACAAATGAGTCGCCAAGATAAAACGCTGTGTAAAATTGTTCCATGCCCATTGACTTACGTTTCACAATTTTTCGGGGAAGCAAAACGGGACAGATTTGCTCATCGCTACTCACCGAGCCCTTGGAAGTTGCTCCGAGTGACCTCAAAGCAAGTGCTTACAGAAGCCATTTATTGTCAAACAACTGTGTTTATTCTTTTTAAATCATAATCACTACACAAACTACCCAAATGACCCTGATCAAAATTTTACATACCCCAGTTCTTAATACTGTGCATTGCCCTCTTTAACATCAATGATAGCTTGAAGTCTTTTGTGGTAGTTGTGGATGAGGCTCTTTATCTTCACAGATGGTAAAGCCGCCCATTCTTCCTGGCAAAAAGCCTCCAGTTCCCGTAAATTCTTGGGCTGTCTTGTATGAACTGCATGTTTGAGGTCTCCCCAGAGTGGCTCAATGATATTGAGGTCAGGAGACTGAGATGGCCACTCCAGAACCTTCACTTTATTTTGCTGTAGCCAATGACAGGTCAACTTGGCCTTGTGTTTTGGATCATTGTCATGTGCCATGCGCAGCTTCCTGGCTGATGAGTAAAAATTTTCCTCCAATAATTTTTGTATTTTATCTGAAGTTATTTTTGGGGTTTTCCTTGCATCCCAAACAATTTGGCAGTTGTGGCTGAAACTTTAGTTGGTCTACCTGACCATAGCTTGGTTTCAACAGAACCCCTAATTTTCTACTTTTGTGTCAAGTTGTGTGCATGTTATCAGGCCAATTCACCAGGGTGTGTAAACGTTTGATCAGGGTCCTTTGGGTAGTTTGTGTAGTGATTATGATTTAAAAAGAGTAAACACAGTTGTTTGGCAATAAATGGCTCCAGCCAACCATGAGTGAAAAGAAAAGTTTTTGTATTATCATTCATGGCTAAGCAACAATAAATTCTGCCAGGGTATGTAAACTTATGAGCACAACTGTATTTTTGAATTCATGTTTTGGTTGCATAAAAACCAGGTGTACAGGTATGGGACCTGTTATCCAGAATGATCGGGACCTGGGGTTTCCCACATAACTAATCTTATTGTAATTTGGATCTTAATACAGTACCTTTAGTCTACTACGGCCTTTCCGTAATTTTGAACTATCTTGACAATGGGTTTCCAGATAATGGATCCCATACCTGTACTGCCAAAAAGAGCCTCCTGTATGCTGCTAGTGTTCATAGGGCCTTCAAAATAGCCAACCACAGTCCTTATTGGGTGCTGCCAATGCATTTTTAATTCTTGAGTTGCTCCATGACATTTGAATGTGGTTCACGGGTAAAAAGAAAAAAAGCTGGGGACCCCTGCCTATACATATGAATAGGGAGTGGCTGTAGGCAGGAGAGCTGTAAACCACAGTGGCTTTTAAGTTAATTAAATTGTCAAAATTACCCTAGCAACCACACATCGATTTGAATAAGAGACTGGAACACAAATAGGATCTGAATAAAAAGATGAGTGATGAAACTCAGCCCTGTGTAGTTTATAATATATGTATATGATAGGGTGTGAATGGGCTTTGTGAGATACATTGATGGGTTTCTGGGAAGGTTCTGAGGCATAATAGGTTTTTATGCAGACAATTTAAGTCAACAATTTAAGAATAAAACACCTGCTTTGAGGCCACTGGGAGCAACACCCAAGCGGTTGGTGAGCAATATGTTACTCAAGAGCCACTGGCTGTGAGATACTGCATTAGTAACTCTAATTAATCCATTGTGCATATACCAGGGTGGCATTTAGCACCATCTATTATACAGTGTCAATAGGAGAACTGTGGTGTTTATACAAATGGCCTGCAGGTGGCACTGTGCATACACAGGTCTTTCTGTACACGTTGAAAGTGAAAGTAAGACTTACTGCTGTTATGTAATGGCTGCATTAACCTGCTAATAAAGCACTGTTATATTCTCCTCATCCTCGGCTACCAAACACAACAAGAACTTACAAATAATCTATGAGAGCAGCCTGAATGCACACAATGGCTTTTGGTGCACCTTTATTGTAGCACAAGAGTTCAAATGAGTGCAAGTCCCTTTAACGAATGGAGTTAACATGTACAATATTTTCATATAGTTGTGGTCATAAATTAGGCTTTTTGATACCTGCTCCACGTGCAACCCATCTTAGGGTTATATATATGTATATATAATACTAGCCAGCTTACTAGGTCAGCTTCTGTATATGCAGACACACAAGCTATATTCTATGTGTGCAGGCATGCTCGTCTATTTATAATGGCACAACATTTGATGTGATGATAGAGACCTACAGTGTCTTGGAGTTGATTGGAAGTCTTTGTTTCTGGTTGCAAAAGCAAATAGGATGGGGGGAAGTGCATGGGCATTCCCGTGATAATGTATTGAATGAAATGAACATCTTTGAGTAAACATTGGACTTTTGTTCAAACACATGAATACAGATATTACTGTTTATTTATGGGGTTTATGTTGTAGCTTGGAGACAGTTTGTCCAATTGCTTTAACCCTTTGCTATCAGCTTAGATGATGGGAAATGTTTAGGGTTCAATTATCATTGCAAGTGAAATTTCAGACACAATTTGCCATGTTTTTAACTTATAAATGCTGTTTATACAATTCCAATAACATGGTGTCCACCAGGGGATTTGCAAGCAGATTTGTGTTCGGCTTAATTGTGTCCTATACTGTTAAAACATTTCTCCATATTTTACGAATTGCCCAGGGCAGGGATTATGTCATTTTGGTGTGGGATTTTATAGGTGCAATCCTGATGCAGACAACAGTGGAAAGGTTGCATTTACATGGGATTATCAGAACAGAATGGGTGGATGCAATGGCGGTTGGCCTAAATACATGCAAATATTTACTGTAGGTGCAAGTACCTTTAAATGGTGTGGTTCACCTTTAACTTTCTATATGTTATAGAATGGTCAGTTGTAAGCAACTTTTGAATTGGTCTTCGTTATTAATTTTTTAAATATTTGTTTTAATTGTTTGCCTTTTTTCTTCTGACTCTTTCCAGCTTTCAAATGGGGGTCACTGACCCCATATAAAAAAACAAATGCTCTGTTAGACTACACATTTTTGATATTGTTAACTAAAAATATTGTTAAAGGGGAAGGTTTTCTTAGACTATCACTTCCTACATAATATTTAACGTTAATTTAAAGGTGATCAACGCCTTTCATAAACGGCACCAACATGTAAAATGATTGCGTCCATTTTTGAGGGACTTCAAAGAATTGTGTCTATAAGTGAGCCTTATATAATAAAATAAAAGGGATAGTGATGCCCAACTTCTTCCATATTAACTATAAAACATAACTTAGGACCAGTTATAAAAAAAATGATAATGTCATCCAATGAGAGCTCTAGAGCAGACTGGGGGGGCATGCAAATTTCTTGGGAGGAGGGGGGTACATCCAGTGCACCGACTTCCAACTATATTAAGGCAGACTTTGACCATGGTACTATATTATGCACTTTACTTCTGTGCATTTTCTGGTATGTACCTCAATGTACAGACCTACAAACATTCCCATTTTACAAACAGCAACATTTTAGATTATGACCAAGATCTGCCTGGACACGCTAGGACTGCACATACTCTTCCTCATATATTGTACCATATGAGTTGGGTGGTATTTTTTACTTTTATTGTTGTGATCAATGTAACTCAAATGTTATCTCCAAGTATGTGAAGCATGTAAAAATGACATTAAAATAACAGTGCTAACTGTGGGGCCTGTGTAAAAATCTCACATTGTGCTAACAGTCAGAGATAAGAGAAGCTGAAAAAAGGAATGCTGAGAAAGACCTCCATGCCGATCCTGTGACAGATTGCCTTTATACTGTGCTTGCCATAGACAACTATTCCCAACACGTCCCTCGTAAACTTGGTCTGCCAATCAGGGCTCTACTCTGAGAAAAGTCTTTTATTGTTGACACTGCTGTATCAATCCTCTTTATTATCTGAGCTTTTATATAGTACTTAACCTCTCTGAGGGCCTCTTACATTTAATTTTTTTCTTGTTTCGCTTGCTTGCCATAAGATGTAGCGATATATCCCTGTAAATGCCTTGGACTTGCATCAGACTAAGATTGGCATCATACCTACAATAAAGTGCACAACCCAATCTGAAGCTCACCATACGTGCTAAGACTTAGTCATGCCATCGCAAAATGGGCAATCCATCTGTCCAAACTGTAAACGTCATCTGTAGTGATGGGCGACGCGCAGAAAATGGCGCGACGTGCGCCGGAAACGACGTCCCGCGACTCGTTTCACGAATTTTTCACCGATTCGCAAATTTCTCTGGAAATTCGCGAATTTTTCGGCGAAGCGAATCGCGGGAGATTCGCCCATCACTAGTCATCTGCCAGTGCCCTTTCTTTTCAAGTTGATGGGGCATCATCAGATGGAGCCATAACTCTTCCTCTCAGATCCACTTGTTTGGGCTGTCAACTTGATTTAACAGAACAATGTGATTTGACCATCCTAATGGAAGCTGCATAGTATCCTTCAGTTTGACCAGTGGATTCATTGCTCAGGAAACCCTAAAGTGGACAAGTATCTTGTTTTTTTAGAACTTTGGGGTCTTCTCTGGGGTGAAGGACTCAATTATGACTATAAGGTTGCCTTGATTGTATTCAATAATACCTGCAGAATATGCAGAATCTTTATTTTATGGAGGACATACCATAAAAGTCCATTAGAGAAAGTGACATAGTACATCTTCTTCTATATTCTATATTTTTTGAGAAAGGCCTATGTGCTGGCTGAAACGTTAGAAGTGAGCTTGGCAATAAATAATTTTATAATATTGATAAGTCCTGAGGTTGCAGTTTATTCTTGGTGTGTATATATATATATATATATATATATATATATATACCGCTAGAGAGCCAAGTGAATAAGAATGGGCTGTAGCTAAGTGACCTGGCATGTAGCCCTTGTATTTCTCTACGTTATAGAGAGCTGAACTCATTGTCATGACTTGACAATACAATCATATTCCTTTAGCAAATCTCATTCACTTCATACAAAGCTGCCAAAGTGTGTGGCGTGTGCTATATGTCACTGCTGTTTGTCCAGGAGATTGCATACAGTGCCTGTGCTGCGTGAGCGGCCTACACATCGCTGGGGCTGACATGCAAACAAAGAGGAACTCTCCTGGGTTTTTAAAATATTAATTCTTATTCCATGTAAGAAATATAGAGAGCAGCCCTTTTAACATTGATGCCGGCTTTTGATATTTTCCTTTGTGTCCCTCTGTGGATAGAATATACATTATTTTTTTTTTATGGAATACTTAAAGCTGCGGTTGAAGCGTTGAAGGGCTTTCTATTTTACTTCCTAGGGAAATGTCAGAAATAAATCTAAAATGATAAATTACACAGGAGTCCATGCACTGAAATCATTTTGTATGCAACTAGGTTTTAAATCAGGAACATGTGGCATTGCTTTCATTTTGAAGGCACCGAGCCAAAGAGCATGAATATGACTCGACCTTGACTCCCATTTCTCTACTATTGTCCCAATGATGTTGGGAGCAATGCAACATTTTTACTTTATACACTAAACACCGATACTCCAACATAGCACTCAAAAATTCATTAAAGGCCTAGGTATGGGATCCGTTATCCAGAAACGCGTTATCCAGAAAGCTCCCAATTACGGAAGGGGCGTCTCTCTTAGACTCCATTTTATTCAAATATTCCAAATTGTAAAAATGATTTCCTTTTTCTCTGTAATGTTAAAACAATAGCTTGTACTTGATCCCAACTAATATATAAATAATCCGTATTGGAAGCAAAACCTATTGGTTTTATTTAATGTTTACATGATTTTCTAGTAGATTTAAGGAATGGAAACACAAATTACAAAGATCTTTTATCCTGAAAAAACCCCGGTCCTGAGCATTTTGGATAACAGGTGCTTTCATCCTCACACTGCCCTATAGTATAAGATTTTAACTGCAGGAGGCATCATTAGGTACAGCAGACTTTCAATGCCAATAATAGGGACTGGTACAATGAGGGGCTTGACGTGGCACGTTGGCTTACGTATTCTGCCCAAAGTGTGATATTAAAACCTCATTATTTGTAAAAATTATTTGTAAAGGCAAACTGTGCACTTTTTTTGTGTACAAATATTTTTTTTAATCATTTTTATTAGCTGGTCCAGATTTTGGGTTGGACTGAATCTGGAATAAGGGTGTTTGTATCAGCTGATCAATGCCACAGCGTGAGTTAGACAGAATGCTGGCTATTTCTTCCTGGGTTTTGTGTACAGCATACTTGTGCTTATAGAATCACGTATAAATAACATTTTAATGCTGTTCTATCTGCATCATTCAGTGTGTGCTTAATGCAAGGATTACACATCCAGCCTGCAGTGGAGAATAAATTTTAATTATTATACAGTTCACATTTCTTCCTAGGGTTTCCACAGAAAACGGGCAGGGAGCAAGATGGTGACGTAGAGGGATGGGACGGTGACGTAGGAGGGTGGGCCAGTTATGTCAGGGAAAAGGTGACTTGGGAAGTGGAATGGGTGATGTCATGGAGATCAGTGATTGGCTGATCATCATGTCATTCACTTCAAGGGCCTCCCAGGTGAAAATTTCCTGTCTGGATTTCCAACTTAGAAAATCCTGCCTCTCTGCCTTAAATGTACACAGTAACTTAACCATGCAGACACCACAAATGGCAAGTGCCAGAACGTATGCCATAACAGCATTTGCAACATTTGCAATGCAATTGCCCTTTTTCTTTGATGGAGCTTGGCGCACATCGATGCCTACCTGGAACTACCTACCCACTCCCCGCTCCCTGTAATGTCTCCTGCCCACCTGCATCTAGGGTTGTCACCTTTTCTGGAAAAAAATAACGACCTTCCTATATATTTGTCTTTTTCCCCTACTTATAACATTGGGAGCAACCATCAGGTGGCACCCTACCTGCTTCCTAGGGTAGCCACCTGGCGGATATTTTATTGGCCTGACCGGTTAAAATGACGGCTGATCCCAATGTTATTAATAGGGAAAAAAGCTAAATATATAGGAAGGCGGTATTTTTTTCCAGAAAAGGTGGCAACCCTACTGCTTCTCCTGCTCCCTGGCTGCAGATGGAAGAGAGGTGGGGGATTTTCTTTGCCCTTGAACAGCTGTAGAGAAAGCAGACTCCTACGGTTTCACCACGACCAAGGGGTCTGCTTCCTCTATAGTTACGCCACTGTCTCTGCATGGAATTTCTTCTAAAACCACACTTTGCACTGTACACCGGCTTTCGTATTTGACTGCTTTAGAATCTCAGCCAACAAGATAGAAGCGCCTCTAGTCCTTTAGAAGCCAGATTTACACCTGCAAAAACATGTTTTGCATAAATGATTGGTTTAAGGCTCTCCATTGCCTATAAGAACTCATATACAATAAAGTAATTGCTGACACTACCTTCTATTAAATTAAAATGAAATAGAAAGCTTAAATCACACTAATTCTGAAAGTATGTACCATAAATTCCCCTGTTGCCTTGCTCAACAGCCTCTGCTGCAGATTTTGACCCAGGCATGGCTGTTTTGGAAATGGCCTGACTAAGTCTTATACAGCTTCCTTCTTGCTGAACTGTACAGCCAAGCAGAATATTAATTCATCTCATCGGTTATGAAGGCTTGCCAACTTTGTCATTTTATTATGCACATCTGAGTTATCCCAGACCCCTTGATTCAATGTTTCTTCATTTAGTGGGATACTTCTTGGTATGGCATGGATGTAACAAGACTTACTTTGCTCTAGGAGCAGAGCATAGAAAAGTGAGTGCATGCGGTTGAATGCATAACATATCAAACACACTATCTACAGCAGGAGCTCACTGGCCCTGGGCAGTATCTAAGTATTATAGCTCTCAGGGGTTGACCACCTACCTTTCTGGAAAGTATTTTTTTTTTTTAATTATTTGCCTTCTTCTTCTTCAGGCTTTTTCCAGCTTTCAAATGGGGTCACTGATGAAAAATATTGGCCACCAAAGAAAGGTAAGGGGACAACAATGGAGCTTTTAAGAGATATTACACAACCCCTTTCTCTATGCTGGAATAGCTCCACAAGACGTCTTAAAAAAATGGTAAATGTATTTTTATGAAAAACGGCACATGCCCTTTAACTTAAGGCTTCTCCTTTCAGCAGCTGTATAAACAACGGAAACCCTTAGCTTTTTATGACAGCGAATCGGCAGTCTGACAGTGATTCTTGCTCCTAAATGTATTTAAGATCACAAAAATAAATTATTAGCGTGCTGAATTTCTTTTATTATTCATTTACATAAAGAAAACCATGAAGTGATATATCTGGTAAATTGTCTTCTCCGTGCAATTGGATAAAAATATGGGTAGAAATATCTACGTAAACAGGAGTGGGATCTATTAAAACAATGGTTTGGGACCTGGAGTTTTCTGCATAAGGGATTTTTCCATAATTTGGATTGCCATACTTTAAAGGGTTTGTTCGCTTTTAAATTAACTTTTAGAATGACGTAGAGACGGATATTCTCAGACAATTTGCAATTGGTTTTAATGTTTAATTATTTGTGTTTTTTTTAGTTATTTGGCTTTTATTTAGCAGTTCTCCAGTTTGCGATTTCAGCAATCTTGTAACTAGGGTCCAAATTACTCTAGCAACCATGTATTCATTTGAATAAGAGACTGGAATATAAATAGGTGAGAAGCCAGAATAGAAAGATGAGTAATAAAAAGCAGCAATAACAAATAATTGTGTAGCCTTACAGAGCATTTCTTTTTATTTGGGGTCAGTGGCCTCCATTTGAAAGCTGGGAACAGTCAATTAAAAATAAAAGTCAATTAAAAATAGCTTAGAAATAGCCATTCTATAACATACTAAAAGTTAACTTAAAGGAGAACTACCTCTTTATGTCTACTAAAAATAATTTATACATTATAGGATTGTTTTGCCACCACTATGGATTCATACACTTACGGAGTTATTTATTAAGTTGATTTTTCCATGAAAATTCAAGGGTTTTTTTTGGTCAAAAATCAAATTATTTGAATTATTTTAACACACTAAAATTCAACTTAAAGGAGAACAACCTCTTTATGTCTACTAAAAATCATTTATACATTATAGGATTGTTTTGCCACCACTATGGATTCATACACTTACGGATAACAAGTTACTAGTAACAAGATTGCTGAAATCGCAGTTGATTTTTAAAATTTTGAATTAAAAAAAAAATACTTTTTCAGAAAGCCGGCTTAATTTATTTTCCCATATATTTCATACATCTGACGTTTTCTTTTACCAATCTGGACTTTAATTTATCTTATTGTATAGAAACAAAAAAAATCTGACATTTTATTTATTAAAACACATACACACAAAAAAACTTAATGGTGGCCTTAAAATTGGTGTTAGTGGTTAGTTTTATCTGACAGAACTGGAACAACTTTTTCGTTATTGGGACAAAATTGAGTTTTATGTACATGAAAGCAAATGGAATATTACCAGAAAACAATTTTATAAATTCCTTCCAGTGAGCACAGTTGAGATTATAATTGGAGAATATTTTTACTCTTAACAAGGGCAAGTGTGTTTACATGAACATTGTAGTGTCATGTCCCTGCCGCTGTGGTGTTTACTTTAATATCAACAGCTTCATGCCAAGTATTAGAGAAAATGTTGCATGAACTCTCCATCCAGCTGTTAAAATATAAAAGGTCACATCTTTTTCATGCACTATTCAGAATTTAGTTTAAATGTGTTTGTTTTCCTAAGCCAGGGTAGAACTGGAATTGCCTATCAATTGCTTTAATAAAATACTACAATACACAAGCAAGTTTTAAATACCCTGACATAATGATGTTAAATCTCATCAAGCATGGTGTGCTCGAGTTATAATGCAGGCCATAATACCATACTGTGGGGGTTTTAAACGTAATTTAAATTCATTTTGTAAAGCAAATAGCAAGTGGCCTAGATAAGGAAATGTTTACATAGAATAACAGAAATGGAAAAAAAAATGTTCAGATTGGCTGCTGAATTTTCAAATCGTGGAGGAATCATCCCCAGTTCACCCTAGCCAAGAGGTTTATGCAACAAAATTGTACTCATTATGGGACAAAATAACGGAAAACATAAATGTGCAAGAATTAAATAACCTAAAAATAAAAGGCCTATAGTAAATTTGATGAGAAAATCTTAATCTTAATTTCCTGATTCAGTTCTGAATATTCTCATAGGGTCAGATTTAATTTAATGAGAAAAATTTAATTTAATTCCAAACTTCCCCATAACTTCAGTTTCAATGCCATACATTTGGAACTGAAATTAGTGACATTCTCATTAAAGGAATCTAGCCCAGACTTCTATTGAGTTTTCATGAGGTAAACCATGAATTGAGTTTTTTCTTGGAATTGAAACTGATCCAAACTTCCAGTGAGTTTTTAAAATCTGTATTTGTGCCTGAAAACAATGCGCAATGTTGATTTTGACAGAATTGTTGTAAAATATAGGGAATTATTTATTGAAGGTCAAGTTGTGTTTTCTAAAAAAAAAAGAGTTTTTGAGGGTAGTTTTACTTCAAAACGCAAGTCTTTTATGGAAAACAATTCAAATGTTTTGAGTTATGCCCTGACGCTGCTAAAAGACTGATTCAAAAAATTCTTCAGCTAAAATCTGTAAAAGTCATGTCAGAGGTCCCTTCAACCATGTGAAGATGTTTCGTTTTTTTAAGCTAGTTTGCATTCTACAACTAGATCAGTGGTTCTCAACAACCCCTTTGGGGGTCTAATGACCCACTCACAGGGGTCACTTAAGGGGTTCCAGGAGCAGGTTCATCTATCTCCCCACTAGCCCTGGGCCAAGGATGTAGCTCGCTGGGTGTTGGTGCTGGGAGTTGTAGTTCAGTAACCTGTGTAGGGAAGCCAGTTGCACTACAACACTCTTTATTTATGCAGCCACACTACAGTACTTTGCTAACAATCCGCTCTGGACTGGCAGCGAAAATATTTTAATGTTTTATGGTTGGGGTCACCACAACATGAGGATCTGTATTAAAGGGTCACAGCATTAGGAAGGTTGAGAACCACTGAACTAGATACATTCAAGGTATTCAAGGTTTTTCCCATTGCATTGAATCAATTTTTTTACATTTGGATTTTATCATAAATAAGCAAACATTTCACTTGTGAGTTAATTCGCAGTAGAACAAAACTCACAAACTGGACCTTTGACAAATAACCACTTCACAGTCACTTTATTCTATGGGGATGTATCTTAAAGTGGACACGGTTGCTGTCCCATAATTCAGACCACAATGGTCCAAAATGCAAAGACCTTATACACATTAATTAGCAGAATCACTGGGATAAAGAAGCAAGCCAAAAGCAACTTTAAATCAGTTTTAAAATCTTAGATCACAGCAATATTTCAGTCAATTAGAAAACATTATTTGTTGGTTCTCATATGAAAACCTAGAGGTCAGATTTAATATGAAGAGGGAAAAACCTTTTGCCTGCTTCAGTTAAAGCTTTTCCCATTGACTTCAATAGTTTTCACGTACTAGCTAAGTTTTTTTCATTGAATCTCTTCAGTCGATATAGGCCAATATGGAATTGAATAGCAAGATAAAATTGAATCTGGCCCTAAATCTGATTTTATGAAAATTGTTATAAATTAATAATACCAGACTAAACTTGCAGTAATAAGAAGCGCTTCATAGGTGCTTCATAGTGAAATGTAAATATTTGCAAGAGTGATATCTTTTTCATGCAACTGTATTGTGGTATTTACATAGATTTACATATTTATACAAAATGTATGACATGCGTGCAGAACTTCTAGGTTTTTGCAGATTTTCCTTGATCCAGTGGTTTTATTGTAGGAAATCTTCATTCATTACCCCTCCAGCTCCACCTGGCATATTGTTGTCAATAGAGCCTTATATTTATATATTTACATGGACAACCTTCAAAAAGCCCAACCAAAAAAAAAAAAAAACTACATGTGTGTTCAAATTAAAATATTCTCCTTTCTGAAAAAACGGTGGAAAATTTCCATAAATACACACTGTGTGAACAATCCATGTAATTGCTTTTAGAGCCTTTGTATTTGCTGGTCCTACTGGTCATTTAATGCAAAAGCTATTTTCTTGACCATCTATCATGGTTCAAAGGGAAATAATAAAGGAATAGATGTGACCTCTTTACACCCTTCCATACAGAATGAATTTATGAATACTTAACAGCAAACCAGCTTTAAGAAAATGTAAAATGAGTTCAGAAAAATCAAAGGAGGAGAAAATGTATTTCTAATATTTTTTCCAATTTTCAGGCTTTCTGGGCCTTAACCCTGCCTCCTGGAGATAGTAGGAGATGCTCTTCACTTCATTTTCCGTACGATTACCCACAGAGTAGCACCATACTTCAAATTTAATGAAGAGATATTTTAGCTATCACATCTGCAGCAAACAATTTATATCCCTGAGCAGGTCATTCTTAAAAATCAATAAGGGCTTCGGGATATAAACAAATTGAGTATTTAGAATAAATCATTAAATGATCAAAAACGCTAACATATTTTTGATTTATCAGAGGATACATCTGTATTCTAAAGCGTGCTATCATTTATGGTCATTTCTACAGCAATGAATGTTTGATGGTACATTACAGAATTAAGTAGTGCTTGTGTTCTAGTGATTTAGATCCAATATTTCTGGTTGAACAGGATATATATCAAACCTTTATTCCCTAGAACTTTAATATTCTAAACATCAGATTTCTTAATAGATTTGAAATGCTAAAGACAAAATTCTACATTCTACAATTCATTGTCACTGGTGTTTGAGATAAGCTTCATCATTAATTTTTTTTTTCATTTAAATGGTCAAGAATGTTCGCATTGACATTATTTTCATCATTTATCGATATAGAACAGGAATGAACAGCTCTTTGCATCAACTTTTTACAAACTGGGGTCTTACAAAATTTAACAAAAGAAAAAATGGATGTTTATAAAAATCAGGGACACTGCATATCACTTTATAGCTTAGATGTGTTACCCAGATTGGTATGCAATTAGGTAAAATCATGATACTCATTACAAAATACCATTTAACATCTGGGGTAATAAATCATGGAGTCAAAAATGTAATTCACAGATATGGATATTTTAAATTGATTTGCTTTCATTGTAAGTAAAAAAGTATGTTTTAAGAAGTAGAATTAATACAATTTATGTCCAAGGTTTCCTGACCTTCTGCTTTCCAGCTGCTAGCAAATGGTGGGAGTTCCATTTTGTGAACACCTGGAGGGTGAGGAGTTAATGGTTCATCTACAAAGCTCAGTCGCATAAGGTGCAGCTCACGGATTTCCTTGTTTGTAGACCAGACTATTTCTTCAAACACCACCAGTTTCTGTCAAGGTTTCACTGATTTTCACTGGTTGACTTTCAGCTTTACCTAAGCTTCCTTTGAAGGCTGGCAGTATGAGAAAACCATTTTGCATTATGGGTAAAAAAACACTGCAGTTTGAATTGCATATTGCAGTTGGCACACAACTTAATCTGTGAAGTTTGATTAAACATTTAGCCATCTCATGGTTCTACTGTATATTTATCCTTCTGTAAGCATTGCCTTAATGTTACCTTAAACCTGGATTCCAACTATTTTCTGATCTCAGCAAAATTTCTTTTCTTTAAACTTTTTTTTAAATTAAAGATGATTTTGAGAGTTTTTTTAGGGCTGCTCCTTCCATTTTTAAACAAAGCCATGGATTTATTTTATAAAGGGTGTAGCCTGCCTTTAGAGCTTGTGGTTTCCTGGCTGTAACGAGTAGAAAATCCCACATTTTTCTTGTTGTATGTAACGAAACCAGCAGTTCCACAGAAAGAGGCGCACCACGAAGTCAAATGGAAGGCTTTTGCTGCAGATCATATGTCACATGCTGTCTGAGAGGCACAACCCTTTGATTTCATCCTACTCTTATGGACATAAAGAAAGCCGCAAGTTTTGTGTAGATACATTCTTGGCATTGCACACTTTCCATGTCAGCAGTCATTATAGATTTTAACGTATGAAGCTCATTTTGCTACTGATTTGGGAAAGATTGTGGGTGCCGCTCATTTATCATTATCAGTCACATGAAAGGGAGAGTTTGTATGTTCAATGGCTACACATTTCATATTTTGTTGTTTTACCATTTGTATATTAAGGGTTCATTTCAGGTTCACTTTTTATTCTAAACAGGGTTCAAGTCAGTGCAGCAAGTGAAAAGTTAGGGATCTTTAGTTGTACCTGGTAATCACTATGGGACGTTGTGGTATGATTTATGAAATGCTCTCAATAATCTATAGTGTGAAATGATTTGGTAGATTTCAAAATTTTACTGTTTTTATATGTTTACCATCTGCAATATACATTCCTCTGTAAATATCTCAATGGCATATTCCAAAATGTTCAACAACCAATTCAAGGGATTCTGTTATATCACTAAATTATACTCTTTACATTGCAAGTAATCCATTTTACCATCAAAAATTGTATTCTTGAACCACTGAGGGGCAGATTTATCTGGGGTTGAATTTCAAATTGCAAAAATGTCAAAAAAAGATCAACTGAAATTGATTTGAAGGGTGTCACCCAATACCAACGGCACCCAATACCAGAACAGTTGCTAAGCACCCTGGTCTCAAGTCGGGTTCACCAGTTAAGTGACCACCTTTGGCCTTGGGAAGAGCCCTCAGCTTACTCAGATGCCACCTGGATTTTTCGAGAGGTGCAAAGCTAAGAGTTCTGGCTAGCACAGAGGCACGATCGTCTCACCAAGTTTACTGGATTGAAGAATACCACCAAAGTGGAACAGGCGGGCCGGACCAGCACAAGAGGAGTAGAATCATCAGACAGGCCAGGATCAAGAGAGAGCAGAATAGTCAGTGGACAGGCAGAGGTCAGGTTTGTAGAGAATTACAATAGTCAAGCAAAGCAAGGGTCAATAACAGATGATCAGGCAGGAAATCACAGAGATAAAATACCCAGGAACTTTCTAAATAGAACCTAACAACGGGCAAGGATCAGTAGACTGGATTCCCTTTTTATACATTTTGAATTTCACACCATTGCGCGTGACATCATCACACCGGCGCATAAACCCGGAAGTGTGCCTGTGCGCATGCCATAGTGGAATTCAGCACAGAAGGGAAAGGATGCACGGGGTAAGCCACTAGACCACCAGGGAAACTGTAAGCCACTAGACCACCAGGGAAACTGTTCATCACAAAGGGTTTTTTTGATCGAATAGGTCAGTTTTCGATCAAATAGATACGTCTTCCATTGAATTAGAATTGAATGAATTGAAGCAATAGTGCATTTGATCGAATTCGATTCATAGTTTTTTGCAAAACAAACTTAACATTTTTAAAGTCCACCATTTGACTCAAAATTGGCTCTAGGAGGTTCCCACATACGCTAAAACAGGGAATTTTTAAAGAGACAGTACATGATAATTTTCAAAATTTAAATTTTCACATTTTTTGCAAATTTAATTTGAATTTGGACTATTACCTAGTCAAAGTACATAAAAATAGCTTTTTTTGATCGAATAGGTCAGTTTTCGATCAAATAGATCCGTCTTCCATTAAATTAGAATTGAATGAATTGAAGCAATAGTGCATTTGATCGAATTCGATTCATAGTTTTTTGCAAAAGAAACTTAACATTTTTAAAGTCCACCATTTGACTCAAAATTGGCTCTAGCAGGTTCCCACATACGCTAAAACAGGGAATTTTTAAAGACACAGTACATGATCATTTTCAAAATTAAAATTTTCACATTTTTTGCAAATTTTAATTGAATTTGGACTATTACCTAGTCAAAGTACATAAAAATAGCTTGAAATTTAAATTTTTTTCATTTGAATTTTTGTTCTTCTGCCCTTATAATATTGGTGTTTAGGGAGACATCTCAGGTCATTTTTTCTGGTTATGTGCTTTCAGAAAGAGCCAGCACTTCACATTGCAACTGCTTTCAGATAAGCTATTGTTTCTTCTAGTTAATTTAACTGAAGGGGTCGCAGTGGGACTTGAATTTTTACTATTCCAATTTATCCTCATATCTACCAGAGAGCTGTTATCTTGTGTCAGGGAGCTGTTATCTTGTTATCTTCTCATTGTTCTGTTGTGGAAGGCTGCTGGGGGAAAGGGAAGGGGGTTCCTTCCAACTTGCAGTACAGCAGTAAAGAGTGATTTAAGTTTATCAGTGCACAAGTGACATGGATGAGAGCACATAGGAAAGTGAGAAAATGTCTAGCCTCACATCAAAATTAATAATGAAATATTGAAAAAATCTTTGCTTTTTTAAAAATATATTTAAATGCAGGATTCTACTGGGGGAGCACTATTAACCAATGCATTTTGTAAAACAGCATGTTTTACTGTGACATAATTTCTTTAAGATATTTAGGTATTTATCATCATTCGGGGGTGATTTATCAGTTTTCAGGTTCACATTTTGGCATCATTCAAATAAATGACTATGGACAAATTGAAAGGTCTAAAGTCTAGATAAAGAGTAAAGCAATGCAATATTGGTAATGTCCCTGAGGAAGTATCAATTATATGAAACACATTGGGCTATGTACTGCAATTTTTATTAAATAACTTTTTCATCTATAAAAACCAATAAGCCTCATTAGCATTCGCTACAAAAGTTTGTTATTCTGATCGGAATAAACTCAAGACTATCAGAAGTTTGGGCAGTAATGTCCATCATGAGGATTGAGACCCATAAGCACTACATAAGCACTACAGAGACCCACAAACTGCGCTGAAAGAACCTCAGATGGCTAACCAACTGTGTGGAACCGTCTCAATAAGACTCCCGGAACTAAAGTTTTATATTTGAGAGATCAAAATCAGATGACCACAGGGCTCTGCCTCTAGAAGCCTGACGGTACTCCACTATATAGTAGTTTTTTTAGAGCTTCAATTTTAAGTTTTGGAAGAATTAAAAAAAATATAAATTTTTTTTATTTCCAAGAACCAATTGTTTCAGCACAATAATTTGTGCTTGCATTCCTACTCAACACCCAATTTGTGAGACTGGACCCAATGCTGCATTCTCTATGAGAAAATACAGATGCTCTTCCAAAATTACATACAGTTCATTTAGAACATTGTCTCCCTCCTGAAAATAAACAGTTATTTGATTAAAGGAAAGAGCTGAGTTCAGCTAGAGGATGGTGATCAGCAGACTGCTAGTCAATGCATCTTATACAGATTTGGAACCCATGGGTTTGGAATGCCTGTGTGCCAATGATATAGTAATTGAACAAAATCACTTAGGGGAAGATACTATTAGTCAAATTTCGAATTGAAAAATATTCAAAATTCGACCATGGGAATAGTTAGGGAATTAAAATCATTTGAATTCAAATTCAAATTGGAAGGATTTTACCTCAATTTAATTGGTCGAACGATCGAATTATAAAAATTCGATTGAACGATCAAATCGTTCTAATCGATCGATTATAGTAAGCAGGCAGGAGCCATTTTGTGGACACTGTTGTTAAGGGAAGCCTTGCATCATCTCAAAATCTTGTTTGTGCACCAGAATGGGGGACCTGATGTCCATCCCCATGCACTGGTTACACAATTCATTGGTGAAGAGCAGGTGTCCCCAACTGTTTTTTTACCCGTGAGCCACATTCAAATCTAAAAAGGGTTGGGGAGCAACACAAGCATGAAAAAAGTTCCTGGGGTGCCAAATAAGGGATCTGATTGGCTGCCTTGTAGCACCTATGTAAACTGGAACATTACAGGAAGCTCTGTTTGGCAGTGCACTTTTATGCAATGAAAACTTGGCTTCAAGTCTGGAATTCAAAAATAAGCACCTGCATTGAGGCCAATAGGAGCAACATTCAAGGGGTTGGGGAGCACATATTGCTCATGAGCTACTAATTGGGGATCTCTGGTGAAGAGGGAGGGGAATGTGGGGGAGAGCACTGACATCTAGTACGTACTGAATGGAAAGTGACAGGAGGGACAGGCAATAGTTGATAAACAGGAAAAGAATTTGGGTTTCCTGTTTAATTTGAAAGGACTTGGGTCCGCTTTAAGGTATAGAAACCCAAATTACAGAAAGATCCCTTATCTGGAAAACCTCATTCCCTGAGTATTTTGTATAACAGGTACCATGTCTGTACCTGTATGAAGAACTGCTCCTTAAAGGGATCCTGTCATGGGAAATTTTTTTTCTCAAAATGCATCAGTTAATAGTTCTGCACTGAAATCCATTTCTCAAAAGAGCAAACAAATTTTTTTATATTTTATTTTGAAATCTGACATGGGGCTAGACATTTTGTCAATTTCCAAGCTGCCCCAAGTCATGTGACTTGTGCTCTGATAAACTTCAATCACTCTTTCCTGCTGTACTGCAAGTTGGAGTTATATCACACCCTCCCTTTCCCTCACCCAGCAGCCTAACAAAACAACAATGGGAAGGTAACCAGATAACAGCTCCCTAACACAAGATAACAGCTGCCTGGTAGATCTAAGAACAACATTCAATAGTAAAACCCATGTCCCACTGCATACTATTCAGTTACATTGAGAAGGATAAACAACAGCCTGCAAGAAAGCAGTTCCCTCTTAAAGTGCTGGCACAAGTCACATGACCAGGGGCAACTGGGAAATTGACAAAATGGCTAGCCCCATGTCAGATTTCAAAACTGAATATTAAAAAATCTGTTTGCTCTTTTGAGAAATGGATTTCAGTGCAGAAGTCTACTGGAGCAGCACAATGACAGTTTCCCTTTAACAATCACACTTAATTGTCACACATTCCCTTCAGTCTTACATTAAAATATAAATTGACAAAATACAATCCCCAAGAATATAACTACCTAAGCACTTATTTCACTCAACCCTCACTATATCTTTTCTCATGCTGCTGCTTTTTTTTCTCTATGCTATAAAAATAAAGATTAAATAAAAAAGTCAAACACATGTAACAAAAACCAGAATCAGATTGGCTGCAATAAGCTTTAATCATTTTACTGATGCCTTGTTACAGAAAAATGGAGCCCAGGAAAGCTGTGTGTTTTCACAGCTTGTCAGTGTTTACTTTTGTGGGGGGAAAAAATGTAATCAATTAAAATGAATGGATAAAGATGTGAAGCTATTATTTACTTACCGGTGCTACTGAAATATAAAATGATTGTATTGTGATAGGATCAGTTCCATGATATAAATATAAAATTTGTTATGCCTGCCTTAAACTAAACATTAGGAAGGAATGAGCTCAGATAGATATTTTATAGAGAACATCATTTGTAAATTTAGGCCAACAAGTTGAACATATATAGTATAGGCCTATGTAGGGGACTAGTAAACATTTTACCCTTTTAAAAGTTTGGCCATTACGGGGCTTGTTAGTTTATGTAGGAGAAAGGGCTTTTCTTCCTTGATCAAAATCATGACCTTTTGATCAAAATCATGACCTTGCAGTATGTTAAAATTATATATATTTGGAAGCCATGTGGTTCAAGGGGCTGTTTGTCTGAGACTCCATGACACGAGAAAGGGACACAAAAGTAGAACCTGAGACCACAATCTAGTGAGTGGTTTTCTCCTGTTTTAAGTCTCTTTAAGCTCAGGGCTATTTAGCTGAGCAGTTTGAGCTCCACCAAGGACTGGTAGGAGGACTAGTGTGTGGGCCTTAGAGGCTAGATAGTTCTACTTGGGTTCTACTCAGAGAAGAGTTCACAGAGAAAGGGAAGAGGAATACATGGGACTGGTTTGGTTCATCTTTAACTGTCATAGAGGTGAATGCTTTTCTTACCGTACCGTATAGTGTGTTTGCTTACTGCTCAATATTTGCAACCTATGTATTTCTGTGATCTCCTTTTTGTGGATTGTTCTCAATAAATGAGTTCTGGTAAAGTTACAAGAACCTATTTCTGTGAGATACTAGAAAATCTCAATTTAACTCTGCATCCAATACAGTGAGTAGTGATGGGCGAAACGGCCGCGTTTCGCTTCGCCGAAAAATTCGCAAATTTCCAGAGAAATTCGCGAATTTTTCGCCGATTCGCGAAACGAGTCACGCGTCGTTTTTGACGCTTGTCGCGTCGTTTTTGACGCTTGTCGCGTCGTTTTTGACGCGCGTCGCGTCATTTTTGACGCGCGTCGCGTCATTTCTGACGCGTCGCGTCATTTTCGGTGCGTCGCGTCAAAAACGACGCGCGACTCGTTTTTGCGCGGCAAATTTTTTTTTCGAATTTTTTTGCCAGTTTCGCGAATTTATTCGCCAGCGGAGAATCGCGGGAATTCGCCGCGAATTCGCCCCTGGCGAATAAATTCACCCATCACTAACAGTGAGGGCTCACACCCTGGACAGAAAGTTTCATTGGGGCAAATCATTCATAAAGCTCATGGTAATTCAGGGGCCTCCTTTTACTATAGTGTTATACCATAAAAATAAAAAATAAATCATCCTGTGATCAGGCTATTCCTGTTTTTACCCATGGAATCTTTTGATCTTCCCACAAGAAAGGAGAATTTTGGAGGGAAAGTAATGCTAGAACTACAGTGTTGAATTCTAAAATTGTCTCTCTATTGCTCTATAATATACAAGCATTTTATATTGTGGCCACTGTAATGCTGTTCATTAGCACCTTACTAAATACCACTGAATGGATAATATCTTTTCAGGGAGCTCACAAATGCAAGACCTGTCTAGGGTTGTGGCTAGCATGAGGTTGGTTTTGGGTCATATAATGAACATGGAGGGTTTTCATGTACACTGAATGTGGTATTGAAAAAAGGGTGTGGCTGAATGCTAGCTGGTCTGCCTTTTTTAAATAGAACAATAAAGAATAAGGGGCAGATTTACTAAATTCATGTGAATGATTCAAATTTTCAAAAAGATTTGAATTTGAATTTTCAAATAGTTTTTGTGGCCACTTGGACCATCAAATTTTAAAAATACGGTCGAATTGAATGATTCGAATAGATGGAATAAAAATCTATTCGATCATTCGAATATTCAATGGTCAAAATACTTTATTCGAATCCCTAGTTCGCCAGATTAAACCTACCTAATTGCTGCAGAACCCATTTCCAGCATTTTTAGATCGAATAAAAAAAATTGGATCGAATGGTTAAAATCATTCGAATTGTTGGATTGGAACGATTTTATCAATCGATCAAATTGTTTTATTCGATGTTCGATAAATCGAATTGCGTTAAAATCCTTCAAATTCGAAATTTGAATTTGAAGGATTTTAATTCTATACAAATTCGATGGTTGAATTCGAGGGCTTTTTAACCCTTAAATTTGAACCCTTGATAAATCTGCCCCATGCTGTCCATGTGTAAACACCCTGGCAACCCCCCTGTACTAACATATGATTACGTACTGTATAGGGCTACGAAGGAGACATATATTAGAACTTAAGTATAGTAAAAATATGGTCCATTTAGAGTGAATTTGAATAATGCAATTGTAAGCAACTGTGTTTTTAGTACAAACTTCTGTTTTCCAATGGTTGTCTTACAGTTGGGTAGTTTACTCCAGGGTATAATAAACTTTAGTAACTGAAATAGGAAGGACACACCTAAAGCCATCCTTTAATTAGATAATTAAGTTACACCACTTAAAGAGGGTCTGTGGGAGAAACAGTATGCAAGCAAAAAAAAAAAAAATCCACAAGACATTTATAGAAGATATATTCATTCCATAATGAGGAGCCACCAAACGTGGACAACTAACACAAATTTTTGGCAGGACTGGTAATCCTAGGTCCACCAGGATTATCATTTTCAATGGACTCCTGAATGCCCAGACTGAGTACTGTATATATATTTGTGATAGTGTTAGTAGGCAAACTACTCCTGAAACAAACAGCAGGAAGTATAGAAACAGTTAAGTTTAATACATCTCTGTAAACACCTCTCCACTTCCATTTGAGATAAGGGAACTTAAGAGAGTGTCTGTCAGTTTAAAAAAATGCAATTTTTTTTTTACCTGGTCCTGGTTTTAAAAAATTTTTAGTAAAACTTGGGAATCCATGAAAGGTGTGTGTGGGAGAGGAAAATGCATAATGGGAAGCAGTGATTGATATTGTATTTGAAAGAATATTTAAATTAATCCTTCAACAGACCATCAAAATGAATGGCAAATGATACGCTTATTAATCAAAATATAGAGTATGAAAAAGTCCTTACAGACCTGAAAATATACTTTACAAAAACTGGGAAAAGTCTTTGAAATCTAGTTGCCGCTCTCAAATTCTTCCTGAAGTTTTGGTTCAGTTCTCCAGTTATGCAGTACTTTTTTTGCTCTTGGAATTTTTAACACTTGGTTTTGCAACATACCAATATTTAATTTACATCCTTCAGTCTATAGTGTTCAGCTTGCTCACAAAGACTACAAAGTCCTGCTGCCAAATCACTGACTGCATGGAATAACAAAGGTAAAATGATGGAAAAAAGACAAGCTGCTTCTATTTCAAATGGTGTTTTGGAAATGCTGTGTGTAAAAACACAAAAACTGCCCCTATTGGAAAGTGTATTCATGTTCTATCTATGGCAGGGTTATCCAACTGGTGGTCTGCAGATCCACGCTGGGACGGGTCAAGCCAACCGGACTCCCTAGGCAACCTGGATAGCTACAGGTGCATGCACATGTGCAATGCTATGGGGATGGGAGAACAGCAGAGGGCCTACATAACCCTAGTTCCAGCCTGACTATATGAAAAGCACAAGGCTGGAGTGATGGTGAGAGTAGCAGTGGAAGAGGATAACAAGGGGCAAAGGCTGATATTTACCACAGGTGGGCAATGTGAGGGCAGGCTAGTGGGTGGAATGGGTGGAAGCCGAATGAGGTGGTGGATGCAAGTGGCATGCAGGATGCAGGTGGGCGAGTGAGCAAATGGTTGGTAGTACCAGTAGGGTGGGAGGTGGGTGACTGTAAGAAAGCTACATGGGTTGGATGAGATACCATGAAAGATTTGCAAAATTGGCAGAATCAGCTCCAATACTCCTCACATCAAGGAAATCCTGGTTCATGAAAACATTAATGACCACTGTGCTTTAAGTTAAAATACTTTCATTATGAAACATGGCAGAACCTGGATAACAGCTGTTATCCAGGTTCTGCCTTGTGTTCCTAATAAAGTTTTTCTGGATAATGGGTTTCCAGATAGCAGATCCTATACCTGTAATATATTTGGGTTGTTTCTTTTGATAGGGCCATGAATATTTTTTAAAGACAGCTATCATAACAGTAAAATATCCACTGTTGAGTGACGTAGATCCCACTTGTACTTGATCCTACTAAGATATAATTAATCCTTATTGGAGGCAAAACAATTCTGCTGGGTTTACAGATAATTCCAGATAAGGGATCTTTCTGTAATTTGGATCTTCATACCACAAGCTTATTTAAAAAAATAATTTAAAGATTGAGTAAAAACAGAATTTTATTTGTCTCCAATAAGGATTAATTATATCATAGTGGTGTTCAAGTTCAAGGTTCTGTTTTATTATTACAGAGAAAACAAATACATTTTTAAAAATCTGAGATATTTATTTGTTTATTAAAATGGAGTCCATGGGATATAGCCTGTAATTTGTAACTTTTTGTATAACAGTTTCCGTAAAATAGATCCTACACCTTTATATGTACAAACAATCTGGACAGCTGGACAAAAGACCTTTCTACGTCACTCAACGGTGGATATTTTAGTAATGGGAGATAATATGATCGCTGTCTTTAACACATATTCATGGCCCTTTCAAGAGAAAGAACCCAAATATATTACAGGTATAGGGTCTGGTACCTGGAATCCCATTATTCAGAAAACTCCAACTTTAGAGAAGGCCATCTCCCATACGTTCCATTATAATCAACTAATTCAGTGTTTTAAAAATGAATCCTTATTGTAGGCTAAACAATCCTATTGGGTTTATTTAATGCTTGAATGATGTTTTAGTAGACATAGAGATTCAGTTTACAGAAAGATCCCTTATTCAGAATACTCCTGATCCCGAGCATTCTGGACTTCAGGCCCCATGCCTGTACTTTCTATTAAGAGAAATGTAATGATGTTCTTTATATCAGTATAAACTGGATAAGATATATTTTCAACTTGTTGACCAAAACAGTAATTGGGAAGATAAAGCAAACCAGAGAATGCTGTCTCATGCATCGACTACATAATAATAGCAGCCTGTATATTTGTCCCAATTAGGATCTTGGGACTTGTGCAATATCACTTTTTTAGCTGTTACCGAGACAATTTTTTTCCACAACAGAACATTCATTTACAGGATAAAATGGGCACCATCTGCCTTTACAGGAAGCACTATTTTAAAACAACTGCCATCTCATTAAAGTAGTAAGCAAACAAGAATCCTTTTTACGTTTCGAGAAACATCAGGGTACCATTAAAAAAAAAATCTCCAGCTTTAGTCGACCACATCTGGAATAGTAAGCGTGTTATTTCTGTAAGTGAAGGTTCAGTGGGATATCAAAGCCATTTTGCCTAGGATGAATCCAGCGTGCTGCATGCTTATTTAGAGGGAAATTATTTTTATTTATTTTCTTGCCTCTTGGCAATACGGAGAGAACAGCAAGTTTTTTTCTTGAAAAGGGAAGCATGGAATAATAAAAGAAATAACAATAGCCAACTTAGTATGTTCCAATATAAAACAGCATTGACCAGAGGCGATGGCTCTGTCCAAACTGAGGGAATGTCCCCCTGGGGAGGGAGGGTTCAGCCTGAAGGCAAACTATGGTACTATAAGAAATGTGGAATTCAACCTAAAAAAGTTTACCAATGCCCTGGGGGAAGAATAAGTTCTCATAGGCCATGGGGTAGTTATTGTAGTTCTTGTTTTCTAGTCTATACAAAGGAAGGGAGCACATGGTTCTATATCTTTGACCTCAAGAGGGTGGTGGATGCTGCATAAAAGCTTGAGGCAGAAAACCCCAGTACAAAGATGAAGACCTAATGTTACCAAAGTCAGGGGTAAGGGACACTAAGACAAAGCACTTTGGCAAAAATAATTTAAATGCAAGTTATTCACTAAATAGCAGTGTTTTGGGAGTTTCCTTAAGTGAGAAGGATCTTGGGGTTTTTATAGAAAACAAGTTGTCTAATTCTGGGCAGTGTCATTCTGTAGCTACTAATAGGGTTCTGTGCTGCATGAAAAAGGACATAAACTCAAGGGATGAAAACATAATTATACCTCTTTATAGATCGCTAGTAAGACCTCATCTGGAGTATGCAGTGCAGTTTTGGACTCCCGTCCTTAGGAGGGATGTAAATGAGCTGGAGAGAGTGCAGAGACTAAGTGCAACTAAACTGGTTAGGGGGATGGAAGACTTAAATTATGAGGGGAGACTGTTCAGGTTGGGGTTGTTTTCTTTTGAAAAAAGGCGCTTGCGAGGGGACATAATTACACTTTACAAATACATTAGAGGACATTATAGACAAATATCAGGGGACCTTTTTACCCATAAAGAGTATCACCGCACCAGAGGCCACCCCTTCAGACTAGAAGAAAAGGAAATTTGAAGCAGCATAGGTGGTTCTTCACAGTGAGGACAGTGAGGTTGTGGAATGCACTGCTGGGTGATGTTGTGATGCTGATTCTGTTGATGCTTTTAAAAGGGGCTTGGATGATTTTTTGGACAGACATAATATCAAAGGCTATTTTGATACTAAACTCTACAGTTAGTATAGCAATGGGCATATATGGTTTGTGTGAAAGAGTGGAGGGGTGTGTGTGTATGTATACTGGGTTTTAATTTAGAGGGGTTGAACTTGATGGACTTTGTCTTTTTTCAACCCAATGTAACTATTTAACAATGAAACTATATGTAACTATGTAAAGCAAAAGTGGAAACAGATCTGGACTGGGATTAAAAATAAGCCCTGATATTCCAAGTACACAGAGGCCCAAACAGCCCCCCACCAGCCAGCTAAATGATGACTGTCTAGTGTCTACGGCAACTTACAGCAGCCCCTCTGGCATTTGTCCAAACTTCTTACCAGTGGATAGTAGCTCCTGTTATAGAATGGTCTAGGAGTGTTAGACAGAGTGAGCTAATAAGAGCAGCTTTGTGCTCCTCACCCTTAGGGGCAGATTTATCAAGGGTTGAATATAAAATTCAAAAAGACTAACTGAAATTAATTAAAACGTTTTTTGTTCTAATAGGTCCATTTTTGATTGAATAGGTCTGCATTTGCTCAAATTTTAATTGTTCGGATCGAGGCAATAGTGCATTCAATCAAATTCAATTCAAAGTTTTTCCCCCCAAAAAACTTAAAATTTTCAAAGTCCACCAATTGACTCCTAAAACTGACATTTGGCAGGTTTTAGATGGCGAATGGTTGAGAGTCGAGACAGTATATGATAAATTTAGAAATTCACATTTTTTTTTTAGTTTTTGCCAATTCAAATTAAATTTGTACTATTCCCTAGTTGAAGCACCCCAAAAATACCTCAAAATTTGAATTCTTTTCATTCTAATTTTCACTTCGACCCTTGATAAATCTGCCCCTTAGCGTGGGGTAGTTACTTTGGTCACATTCACCAGGTGAAGGGACTCAAGTGGGTAAAACTGATTAATCTTACTGTAATCCCTTGGAGCAGTTTACTCAGTTTTATATACATACTAGACATTAAGCCCGTTAAGTTAACGGGCGCTAGAACATATGTAGTCAAACATTT
>CM044433.1:19712049-19732119 GCA_024363595.1 Xenopus borealis | reverse complement strand
TGGAAGTTCGCGAACATGTTCGCGAACTTTTTTTCGGCGGTTCGCGCCATCCCTACTGATGGATCCATTAACTAAACCAATAGTAGGAACCCTGGAGTTACCACCACTTTCTGGGTAGCATTAGCTCCAGGATTTCCCATTGTCAATAGGCACCATTCATCAAAAGAGGCAGGATGGACACCATGGCAACCACGAGGAAAGGCCACCTAGGCCCAACCACATCCACATTGGTTCAGAAATTGAATTTCCTGTGTGCCAATTCCCATTGCTCTGTCCCAATGATGAAAATTTGAACAAATAAAAGGGAGTGGACAGGGACGACAAATGACAGCGGGCCTAGGGGTGCCCGCTATGTAAATCTGGCCCTGCAGGAATGTGTTTGGAGGTACTTCATGTACTGTATGTATATGCACTCTCCTTTTCATGCATTTTTGCATACCCACACTTGTGGGTGTAACTGTAAAATTTTGTGAGTTTAGGCTGCACTCCCTTTACCTCCTAGGTCAAAAACAGTCCTTTATTCATTTCTTAAAAACTTGTGTTACTGCTGTGGTCCAAAAAGACTGACGCATTTCAGACAAAACCCCTTAATAACAAGTTAGGAGAAGAAGTCCTTATCCCCTTTTATGGTCTGTTCTTTGAAAGGCTAAATCATGTATTTCGATTAGCAGAAACACTAAATTAATGTGCACTATGTTCCAGAATTTATTTCTGTGCAAGTATTTAAAATCCCCCAAAGCAAACCAAACAAAGGAAGGCATTTACATTCATGCAGAGCGGCAGGATCTGAGTTATTTATTTCATAAGATTAAATAGGCAGACATACTGCTCTACCATTTTTTTCACAACAGCTCATTACCAGGCAAACTTTTTCGGAAAGTTTAAGTCCCAGAAGTCAGTTTAAGCTACCTGTAGATGCTCATTTATTTTTGGTGTCAGGAACACAAAATAAACATGTCAAGCGCTGGCTTTGATCATGAGAATGTTACAATAATTGGGCAACATCTGTGTCATGTTCCAAGTATAGTGAGGGTGTATTTAGACTAGTCATCTTTTCACACTGCCAACTTAGTTATGCCATCAGTGAAACACAGCCAAGGTGATATACGGCCACCAAGAACCAGGATTATGGGTAATGGCTTTTCTTCTTCAACACTTCACAAAATGTACCAGTATAGCCAGACAAAAACAGTAGTCTCTGAAATCTGAGTAAATTGCTTTTATTATTTATTCTTCCTCAGTGAACAAAAGAAGAACATTTGTTCTTTCAAAAATTCATAAAGAATCATATTAAAGCCTGGGTGGGGCATATTCCCTTAATCACAGGATTTTGGAAAGACTGAATACATATACAGTACATAATAATACATATCTATCTATATCTATCTATATAGTCTTTAAGACTAAAGAACTCTGCTTGAAATAGAAAGAAAGCAGCTCTTGTGTCTTTCCATCACCCACTAAAGCTTGACCAGTAAAATGACCATCGTGCAATGAAGAGAGTGCAAGACTTCTTAGCTGGGGTGAATAGGAAAGAGAGAGAAAGACAGAAGGAAAATAATGAGTAGAAGACAAGATGGGAGTTTTTATTCTGAATGCTTGGGACCTTGAGTTTTCTAGATAATGGATCTTTACATAATTTGGATTTTTATAGCTTAACTGTAGTAGAAAATCAAGGAAACACATAATAGGCGGTTTTTGCTTCCAATAATGATTAATTATATCTTAGTTTGGATCAAATACAAGGTACTGTTTTATTACTACACAGAAAAAGGAAATCATATCCTTTCCATAATTTGGAGCTTTCTGGATAACAGATCCCATATCTGTTATAGATAATAGAGGGTAACGTTTTTAGGAGAAAAATTGACTCCCATGTGAAATGACTCCCATGTAGCTACTGCTATCGAGCAGTGTAGCTGATGTGTGCAAAAGGTGACTGAAAGGCAAGTGGCCCTGTGGAACTTTCCCATGGCAATTCTGAAAAAGTTCTTTATTTTGGGTTTGATTTAATTCTGATACTTGAAGATCATTAAATACAGAAGTCTAAAGAACTGCTAAACCGTTGACTGGGCCACCACAGAAATATTTCACGGTATCACTTTATTTAGCCATTGCTGTGAATTTTTGAATATGTCAGAATGACTGTTAATGTGCTCTGTTCCATGGGGTATTAAGAATATGGGGTCATAGAATTAAGAACATGGTTGTCTCTATGTAGGGGAAACAAGCTGGACTTTTTCTTTTTTGACTGTGTTCAAGTGTCGTGGTAGCATGGTTGGGAAGTAGTTAGCACTGTTGCTTTGCAGTATTGGTGGCACTTCTCTTCCTTCTACCCAAGAACAACTATAAGTAGATAGCTAGATAGAAGCCTTGACTTAGGTGCCAAAGTGTGAAAAGCAAGGATACTGTATGCAGCTCTTTGCTGTTGTACAATAAATCACAGGCAGCTAATACTTGACTATGTGCCAACGCAGATTATGGACATGCAGTTATGAAATGAATGTAGCTGAGAAAATCCTCAACTACTTTCTGTAGGTAGAATTATAACAGAAACTTCTTTGTGTATCTCTCCTAGCAAAACACACTTGTTTATATTTTGGAAAGCTCCCCCTGCAGTGAAAGCACTGCCCTATGTGCCCCTAAATGCCTCTCTTAACAAAACCCCCTTCTGCTTTATGTAACAAAATCCACATCTACATAGGGACTGATTTATATAAAAGACAAGAACCCTTTCACCAACCTGATCAAGGACACCCATTTTGTCTAGGATTATGTAAGGGGCACTGTAGAGGCAGATGAGGGAAGTGTGAGTCCTTGAGGTAGGAGCTGTATGTGTCTAGGGGGATATGGCAAGGAAAAGGCAGGAACAGGGTGACGAGGGCACAGAGTCAAAACAGAATGGGGCACAAACTTGACAGGAACAAGGGTGGTGCGGGCATAGTTCAGATCAGGAGCAGACTAGACAGAAACAAGGAAGGAGTGATTGTAGTTCCGGAGCTGACTGGAAAGTTAGGACAGGACGGTGCAAGTGTAGATCAGGAGCAGACTGGAAGGATAGGACAGGATGGTGCAAGTGAAGATCAGGAGCAGACTGGAAGGATAGGACAGGATGGTGCAGGTGAAGATCAGAAGCAGACTGGAAAGATAGGACAGGATGGTGCGGGTCAAAGCAAGGTCAGGTTTGGAGCAAGGAGTAGAACAACATTCTGAATAGCAAGGAAATTGAGGCATGGAAAGGTGAGAGCAAGGTCAAAGCAGGACTGAAACCGAAGTAGGAACAGGCAAGACAAGGTTTAAAGCAAGACTGTAGCAGAACCGGTAGGGGAAGGCTAGGCATATCAAGGACAGAACAAGGCAAGGTACAGGTAAGGCAGGATAAAGCAGAACAAGGCAAGACAAGGAAAGGAGGTTAGAGCAGGAACCTTTAGCTATGGACAATGCCACACTGCTAGTATAGGGACCAATGCTCAGGCAAGGAGTGTGAGGAGGGCTGACTGCAAATCAATCAGGCTGCTGCTGGGCTAGGGCTGCAAAGGCCAGGTAATAGGCAGTGAGCAACCCTGCAGGCTGCTCACCTGGCCCAATGGTCAAGGCACCGAGCCAGAGACCCAAATGTCCCTGGCTTGAATCCCAGCAGAACCTGACCCATTTAAATAAACTAGATAACTACATGCTGAAAATAATGTAGTGCACATGTATATGATGTATCTATACCATGAGGATAAAAAAGGTGGTGATTCTGTCCATTCTCTGGAAATAACATGTAATTATCTGAACAGACAGTGGTGACACATACACACTCGGTGACACGTGCCCCTGTAGAAGGTTGATGGCATGTCTCAATGATCTGTTTTATGAATCAGAATATAATTACAGTAATATGAACACGGGTGTCTTTGTTCAGTGGTATTAGGTGGCTGTGCACCAAGAATGACACACACTAAGTATACTGATGCTGTCAATCTCTGAGCTACTCTGTATTGCCATGTACAATAATAATAGGCTATTAGTAGTTCTCTGCTATATGTTTAAGAGTGGGGTGGAATAGCTGACTGTTTTATTATTAGATTTAGAAATAAAAGGGCTTGTTTTTCTAAGATGAGCAGAGTGCAAACTGAGAGTAGTGGTAGATGGCACTATGCATCTGGGAATGTACAGTAATTATTAGATGTGTAGATACATAATATAGTCAGACTGGGACCTAGAGCAATAACGAGCAATACAGAAATATACGTAAATCAATAGTAAGTAGATTTTAATCTGAGCAAGTATGTACTTTCTGCTCAGTACCACTGCTCAGCACCTCCTGGTGGCAGCTCCAGTATAACACTTTATATGCCTCATGCCAACCAAGGTTTCCTTGATGAAGGTCCTTGTGTGGGACCAAAACGTTGGAATAAATAAACTTTTTTTATTTTTTTGACAAGTTTTGTTACTTTTGTTCAAATCCTGTGAGTGCCATCATATCTACATTGTATTTAATTTTTCAAGCATGTGCACCCAGGTCTTTATAGCTTTTTCAGGGGTGTGCGGCACATATTTTTGACTATATATATTTAAAGGATATACCACCTATACAATTTGTAAATGTGAAAATTGTTGAGAGTGCTCAGAGAAGCATTTACATTAATTTATTTTTCTGATATGGGCAATTCGGCATTGCTAATGAATAATAGCAGTGACCCCTGTAGTTCTGTTTTGGTGACAACTGAACAGAACGGCAAAAATAAATGAACTTACTGATGCCTGAAGCTTATTGTGACACTTCTCTGATCATTTGTATTGCTAACTGTGACAGAAAAGGTAGAACTGAGCAGACAAGCAACTTGAGATGCATCTTGAATCAGCTTCTGCTGATCTGTCCAGCTGCTACCTATGATTAAGTGTCTTTTGGACACGAAACGCGTCAGGCGAGAGATGACTATATAATAAAGTATATCATTTTATATAAAATTATTTCTTTTGGTCTGATCTGAGCGTGGATATCCAGTGTGCCTTGCACCAACCTGTTTGTTTTTGCAGAATGTTTGCTCCCTGAGCTGAGGGCCTGGGGCTGGAGCACCTGGGCCACACTTCTATTGTGGTAAGGATTTCTACATGGCCGAATGTGTTGCTTTAAAATTATTTGTTGTAAACTGTCCAGCTGCTGCTGCCAGGGGGCGCTCCTGTGCTATATTTATGATATTAGTGTTGTTAAACATCATCATGAAAATGAAAAGAAAAAAATTATGTAAATCACAAAATTGCTTAGAAATGCCACATTTGTGTCACTGCCTTGTTGATTTGGAGACCAGAGGAAGTATCCAGAGTAGTCATTACAGTGACTTTGAAGCCTGAAATTTTAAGGGGTGGTGTGAGTCAGATTTTTTTTTTTTTTTTCATGGAGTAAGGGCAGAGAGGGAAATTGCTGCATAGTATTGTTCATGAGTCCTCTAAAATCTTGCTCCAAGTAATTTGTGTAATATAATTTGTGTAAAATATGGGTCAGACTCTCAAATGTTGCCTCCTAAGCATTTTTTTGGATACAAAAGGCAATTTCCTAGCCCATGCTCTTGACTTGAAAGTGAAAAAGCTCTACATCTGTCATCACTGTCTTAGATTCCAAGATACGTTAGACAGAATGTATACAAGAGTACTGAATGAGTAACTCTGTACTGTACTGTTGTCAAGTCCAGGCACTTTTTGGAGGAACTTAAAGGATATCTAAAATTCTTCAGGGGTTTCCAGTTCTGCGCTGCCTGTGACTGACTGAATACATTTCATGAAGAGCCTTTCAACAAGAAACATTTGTTAAACCCATTTTGTTGTAGAGTTAACCCTTCTCTGCTAAGGGAATTCATCACCAGGATGTCCAGGCCATAAAATATTCTAATATATATATAAATATATATATATATCTGTAATTGGAAACTTCTATTTTATAAAACAAATCACTCAAAAAGTGTGAGGGTCACAATGGGGCATGGGCTATTCATTAAACTAAAGATATAGTCAAAACAATGTGTCTGACATGCTTTGGATAGTTGAAGGGCTCAGACACAGCTCCAGCAAATTCCACCTTCTTCCATTGCTGAGGGGAAACTAGTACTGTAATCGGTATAGTGTTGCAAGCTTAGATTCTGAATTAGTAAGAAGGCAAACATCTGTTGGGGTATTTTTTATACAGTATGGATCTGAGATCATCAGGCTAGCTGAGGAATTTTTATCTGTCCACTGCTTTTTTTGGTTGTTGGGTTGTTGAGGCAATCCTAAATATTGGGAAGCAAAGAGGGTGTGACATTCAGAAAATGAACAGGGATTGGTTATGGGAGATGGAAGTTGTGTAAATCACTTTTTGTTCAACTATGTGCAATTTTTTATGTTTTGGTATGATGGACATGTGTTATGATGCTGGACATTATACTTAAAATATGTCTGGAAGACAGCACCTCTTAGCTCTCATTAAATAACATAGCTGTAACATTTACCAGAGCAATACTATTTAACCAAACACTGGGGCCAATTAAATTGCCCTGGAAAAGTTTCTCATTGCATCCAATGAGGCTTTGTTACAAAATATTCAAACTGCCAATAGACTGATTAAAAGATTTGCTGATTTTCTATCAACAGTTGTACTGCGCAATTTCTTACCTATCTTTGTAAATCATTTCTACTGTCTTTCATCATCAAGATCAGTGGTAGTGGTTGTGGGACTTTTTCAGTTAAAGCCCCCTCCGTGGAAGTTCAACCTCTGGTCAGGACCCCCATAAGCCCATAAGGTTGATATATCAGTCATTCAGTCTCAGTTCAGTTTTCAACCAAAATATGTCAATAGATGACTTCAATCTGGGCGTTCAGGTGTATGGACATTTAGAACAAATTGTCCTCAGTGCCTCTGTCACTGCGCTAGCTCCTATTTTAGGAAATAGGGCCCTAGGTTGATTCCACTTGGAGACTGTATTTCCAGTATTTGTCACAAACCCCATATTACCCCATTGTAATTTTATAGAGATGATGGCAAGCAGTGTGGGTAATTTAGCTGTAAAGCTCAGCACCACCATGACAGTGCAAGTGCTAAAATAACAAAAGCAGATTTTGATTCTGTCTCCGAACGATTCCATCCCCCTGCTTTCATTCTGAGAATACTGGATAACTACATTTGTTAACGCCATACAAAGAGACACAATTAAATTGTAAAGCCTGTAGGCACACACAAATTTTTCTAGTGTCTTTTATGATTCCCGGAGCTAATTAGAAATCCTACTTCATGCATTTTGTTGCATTTTTCCATTAAGCTCTACATACATTGTGCGACGCAATCTAAATAAAAATCTCCTTGCATACATATCAGGCGGGGGCATAGGTTTTTCCTCTGTCATACTCAATAAATTGTGCTGCACTATAGCTCAGCAAATGTCTGTAGTATAGGGGGATAACTATGCTGAATTGTCTTCTGCAGTGAAAACTACATTTCAACTAAGCTGATCATAAAAATCTATATGTCACAAAGTACCATGGAAATTATCATAATATAATCACCTTTCAGTTAACTTTTAGGGGCACATTTACTAAAGTTCGAAGTGAATATTAAAATAAAAATCGAATTAAAAAATTTAGAATTTCGCAGTCATTTTGGCCTACTTCGACTAATGAATATCCCAAAATTCGATTCAAATAGAAAAAATTGAAAATTCGATTGGCCTATTAAAATCCTTCTAATTCGACACCTTAAAGCTGCCGAATTGCCATTGTAGGCTATGGGGGACCCCTAGAACCTGTCCTGAAATTTTTTCAAAGCACTAGAAATTAGAAAGATTTTGGGCAAAACAATGTAATTGAACAGTTCAAACTATTTTTATTTAATCGAATATGGCCGTTTTTGATGGCCCCTTCAAAAAATTTGATGGTTGAATTTCAAAGTTTTTTCACTTCTAAATTCGACAAGTAGTGATCCAAGCAGCCCATTGGACTCCCCCATAGATACACATGTCCTTAACTGTTTTTAAGACTGAGCACAGCACAGATATATGTCCGTGGATAGTAATAGGTAGCAACAATACAACCTAATATTTACTAAACCGCATCATCCATTCAAGAGGTTGCATTGATCTGCTATTTGAAAGCCAACATCTGATAGAAGACAGAAGTGGGCCAGCTGGCACTCTATGGCTCCAGATATAAAAATAAAAGCAATATTTATTGGAAAAAAAGTTAAAATATGGACATCTCCATTGGCCCTACAGGTTTCATGCCCAGTAGGCACTTAGTTATGGGCAGCCTACAGTTCCGTTTTCATAGATAATGGTTTACCAGAACCTGAGCTGAGGGTCTGGGGTTAGTGAACCTAGAAAACAGATTACACTTGATGGGTTCTTTAAATTGGTTAATTGTAGCACACTTCTCTTTTCTATACAAAATTCATTTTATTGTATTACTCCATTATAGAACTGTGAAAACAAGGGAATTGTGAAACTCTGTAAGAGAGATATAACAGGTGCTTAAAGTGGACCCATCACCCAGACACAAAAATCTGTATAATAAAAGTTAAATTAAACATGAAATCCAATTTCAAATTTTTATTAAAGCATTCATAGCTGTTTTAAGCTAATTTAAAAATCTCAGCTGTCAATCAAATATTGTCTGCCACTGCGGGGCAGATAATTACTTTCACTTTCCATTCAGCACTTCCTAGATGTCACTGCTCCCCAAACATTCCGCCAGTTCTATTAACCATTTAATTGTGTAGCCAGGACATGGGGATGGACATTGGGTCCCCCGTTCTGGTGCACAAACAAGTATCTAAGATGATATAATGCTTGCCTTAATAACAGTGTCTACAAAATGGCTCCTACCTGCTTGCTATAATTATGAATTCCCAGACTGAAGAAAACAAGATTAAAATAATTTATATAGTGTAATTAATGTTCAGTGTGCTTGACTAATGTCATAAAATATGAATTTGAATATTTTTTTGGGGTGACGGGTCCACTTTAAGTTTACATTAATTGAAGCCAATTAAAGCCCAAATGTTCTTTGCTCTGGGTGATTAACAAAGCTTAAATAGACAAAATAAACGAAATAAAGATTTGCATAATATAGCAATAATTGTATTAAAAGTAAATGTCTACTGAATAACTAAGAAGAGGCCATTTCTAGGCAAATAAGCAGGTTCCCACAGTCGTATAGCTTTTCCCGATGGTGCCAAGTTGCCAGCAGACCATAGTGCAAGACCTCCCCAAACACTTTGAAAAAACTGATCTTTAAAGTACAAAAGTAAAGTTTACTGGTGGAAAAAGATAGCGTCCTGAATACACAATAGGAAGCTTTGTCTACCAGGGCTGCCACAGAGAGAGAAGGCTACTTAATCTCTTCATTTGCCCTGGGGATTTTAACTATTTTAATGTGTGCTTTTTTTCCTAGCGCTTGTGTGCTCCAGACTATAGGTCGGTAACAACTTTTTTTCTTTTTCATTTGGAAAGACAAGCCCCAGCAAAAAACGCAAACTGACAACGCTGACAGCTCACACAGTAGCCCTAACAAGCATGAAGAACTCACGCATTTCACTGTTTGGGATCTACAGTAGCTGCTATTTAATATTGGGATGACATTCGTTAAGTAATTAAATCCCCTGAATTCTTTCCCCAGACTACTAATTACTCCTTTATTATCATGTGAAGGCCATCAGCAACGCTCAAAGTGCTTAAATTATAATTAAACCTCTGCGACTAAAATTAAGGTGTGTTCAGACTTAATTAAATAATTAGTACTATTTGTATAAGATATTGTCACCAATAGACTTAAACATGTAGGCTAGGTAATACATTGAAACAATCTGCGGCAGAATCTTACATGACGGTAATCCATATCCAATGGTTTAATATCCCTAGAAATAATGCAGTTGTTGTTGTAAGATAGGAAAGCTGAAATCTGGTTGAAATAACTGGTATTTGAGTGGCGAAATATATATAACAATAATAATGAGGGAGGTGGCTGATCATTGCAATATGCAGGTTATCTTGGCACAGGGACTGATTTTATTGGTGATGGAGAAAGTCAGTTTACTGAAGTATCACCTGGCAAAGTGACACTTCTCTTTTGGACATTTTCATCAATCTCAAGCGAGTTGCCATTGTTACAAGTAACAATACATGGCGAAAAGCATGGGTCTTGGTAGTCAGAGTCTTGTTTAATAAACCATAGGGGGAACATTCTCACATTATCATCCGTGATGGACCTATAGCAGGGGTAGGTAACACTGCTTGCTGCGGCTCGGTCTTGTGGCTTTGCCTGTCACATCATCTATACAGCCCTCGCACCTGCTGGTGACTTCCTGAGTGTGCGACTGCAGTAAATGGTTATCTTACCACAGTCGCACACTCAGGTGCGATGGCTGTATAGACTTTCTAGGAATCAGAGGCAAGCAGGGCTGGATTTATATAGCGGGCACCCCTAGGCCCACTGTCATTCGCCCCCCCCCTTTATTTGGGCAAATTTTTGTCATTGGGACTGGAGCAATGGGTATTGGGCACTGGAAATTTAAAAAACTATCATATCTCCTGTGAATTCCCAGTGTTTCCGAAAAAATGTAGGTGTGGTTGAGCAGCATGATGCCCCCCTAAAATCCTGTGGCCCTAGGCCTTGGTGGCCTTTCCACAAATCTGGACCTGCAAGCAAGACCAGATGCAGGAAGATGATTCATCATGGTCCTTACCACGGTCGCACACTCAAGACAAGAGAGAAGCCTCCAGAGTCCAGCTGCAGCAGGTTCCAAGACTATAGATGTGGATGTGACATATTTTAATGATGCCTATAGCCCTCGCCTTTAAACAGATGAGAACACTAGCATTTGATCGGGATGTTCAGTGTTTAAAGGGCAAGGAAAGACAAGGTAATAAAATCACATTTTTACTTTCTTTAATGAAAAAGAAATCTATCTCCAATATACTTTAATTAAAAAATGTGTACCGGTTTTTTAAGAAACCTGTGGATAGGAATTGTTAGACGGTCCCTAACTTCTTGCAGGGAAACAATCCTACTTATGAACAGCAGGGGAGCCCCTGCCTTACTTACCAGCCATGCAGAACTCAAGCAGCTTTTTTTATTTTATCTTTTATGACGATCCCTAAGAAGCCCATATCAAACTGAGCATGTGCATGTAGTCTAGTCTTGCAAAGATGTATAACAAAGTTACAAGATGACAGCCCCCTGTGGCCAACTTTGAAAGCATAAATCATTTCTTTGATTAGGCTTGTGGTGCAGTAAGTTCATGTTTATGTTTAGTATATAAAATACAGCATTTCTAGCCTTATTCTATTTTACACTTTCCTTGCCCTTTAATTTATTTCAAAGTAGGCCTATACATGCACACTGCAGTTGTGTTTGTTGTGTTCCATTGCTGTAATAGTTAAAATTTAAAAAGGTTAACATTTTTAACATTTTATAATGTTTTGCGGCTCCAGACTATTTTTCTTTAGTGGAAGAGGGGTCACAATGGCTATTTTCATAGTAAAGGTTGCTGAACCCTGACCTATAGAGTAAAGACTAAGAGAAGATATCACTTACTTCATAGTTATCTGCTCTGTCCATATGTATGCAAGGAAAAATGAATTACAGAAGAAACATGATCTGTGAAGACCCCGACCAGTTATCTATCTACATATGTTAATATCAATACTCTCAAGATATACTTCTAGATACTATCAATAATAAACATATTTGCACATCTTATCAATAAGTAGCCCTGGATGTAAAAATGTTCTGCAAAAAAATAACCAAACTTTCCCCCATTTTGAGAATTTTTCAGCGGTTTCACAAATTTTTGGAGATGCTAAATGGGGCAGCTTTGCTCAAGTCATCACTACCGAGCACTGATTATAATGGATGACATTACTTAAGCACCATTTATAAGGTTATAATTTATAGCATAAGCATTACTCTTGTGTAATGTACATGATATAAACATATTCCTGTGTACATTCAACATTCATGTGCAGAAAAGGTAATTATTTTCCACCCAGCAGTACTATTGTGCTGGAGGTGTTGGGGGAAGGGGATTAAGACACCAGCAAAGAAGCTAATATAGCTATTGCAGCTTTCATTCACTCTACATTATTGAATATGTGCGGGTAGAAATTATATTTTTTATATATACTTATAATATATTAGCATTAGTATAAAAAATCTTGTATATTCCTATTAAATAATAATGATATTGCTATTACACAGCTTCTCCTCTTCATGCCATATTTAGACGGGTACCGTGTGGGATATTTAATTTAGTTCCTGTTCAAAGGGGAAAAAACAATTATTTCACACTCCATTAGCATTGCCCTGGACATCTTCTGCAGTTGTGTCTGATGTGCTGGCCATCAAGCTAAACCTCTACAACAAATTTGCCTTAAGCAGCTAAACAATAAGCCTATGTGGATGATTCATTGTCGGTGGGGGGAAAATAGATGAACTCGTGATCTGAAAGGTGAAAAGTCAGCCATTAATCCATAATTCTTCCCTGCTTTCCTTTCTGTACTATTATCTATAAGGTAAAGCAGTGGATGTGTGCTCCATCATTGTACAGCGCAGGTGAAATGCAAGCACATTCACATTTTTATTTTCCAGTTTTAAAAATATTTAATATATATTGATGCAACTGTACTTGTATCTACATTTCAAATGAACTCGCTTCCTGCGTGGCTGAATCCCCTTGCGTGAAACGCACTGATAAGGGAATCCAGAGTTACTCAAGGCTGTTGTTGTTCACTGAAGATGGGAATATTTGCATACAGGATGGAAATTAAAACAGTATAATGCAAATGAATCTTTCATAAGAAGAGAGGGAAAAATATAGGGAGAAATGTAACCCAGGCCTTGTCTCCGTATATTAATTATTTTTATATGGGAAATGATAAGTATTATCAGAACACGACAATTCCACATCCCAGTGCCTTCAAATCTGAGCCAGAATTTGCTTCTGATTTTGCTTCTCTCTTCATGGTCAATGCAAGCGATTTTGCAATGCAAATGCACATCTCCTCCAAACCTGACAAGTTGGAAATGTTTAATCATGCTAAACCTGTTAAAGTCGTTTCAAGGTCTTGTAAGGGTAGTTTGTTTTGAAATATCCCATGGGTTCAGTGCATATCCTTTAAAGACAAAACCTGAACCTTTGGCCGTTTATGGAAATTTACTACCGGAATAAGTCATTCAACTGGAAGAATATTTGCTTTGTGTCCAGAGAACATGAAATATTTTGCATGGGCTTAGATAAAGCGAAAGGGAGTGTATAGCTACCAGTGCAATAATTATTAGTGAAAAAAGAAATATTGCATCAAGACTTTTCCGTATGAACTGTGTTTGCATAGACATTTCTGAGCACAATAGCTTGTGGTGGCACTAAACACACCAGGGATAATGTGATGAAAAGAGCAAAGTTGAGAACTGGTCATTGGTTGATACAACAACCAGGTTTGCTTTTCATTACTGTCATGGTCGGCACCCAATACCAGAACAAACGCCAAGCACCCTGGTCTCGGCTCGTGCTTCACCAGTAGTATGACCGCCTTTGGCTTCGGGAGGAGCCCTCAGCTACTCAGATGCCACCTGGACTTAAACGAGAGGTGCAGAGCAGGAGTTCTGGCTGGCAATGGGGCACGACTGTAGAAATAGTCAATAAAGGCCAAAGGTCACGGTACAGACGGAAAGAGGCAGATTCGTGGTCAGACAGGCTGGATCGAGGCAGGCAGATAGAAAGGATCGTCAGGCAGGCAAGGGTCAAAACCAGGTAATCAATCAGATACGGATGAGGCAGAATCGGTGGTCAGATGAGAGGCTAGGATACAGATATCAGCGTAGTCTAGAGTCAGGCAGGGTCAAACACGGGATCAGGATCAAGGAACAGAAGCTTAACAGCACAGAAGGCACCAGGAAAAACCTATCACGGGCAATGAGAAATTCGCAAAGGCCCCTTTAAATATCCCTTTAATTTTTCAAATTTGGCGCCATTGCACGCTGGCATCACGCACCTGTGCGCCTGCGCCCTTAAATAGCTTGCGCACGTGGCGCGAGCGCACTAGTAAGAAGCCAGCAAGAGGAGCGTCCACGCCGCACCAATGGACCACCAGGGTGAGCTTTTCTCACAATTACATTATCCTGATCTTTTGCTCTCATCCCCATAGATATTCATGCCACGAGCAATGTACTGGCTTTGTTGGTTAGAATTTCTGTAGATATGTGGGAGAACGCATGAAGTAAACGGAATGATGCTGATGATCAGCAATGCCCAGGAAGTGCCCAACTTTTTTTTGCTTATCAGTTGAATGGAAAATTCACTGCCCATAGTGGGAACTAGCACTTTGGGTATCACTTTCATTTTCCTCCGTGACAATTTTACGTCTTATTGCCTTTCTTATTAAACTGACTGAAAGGTGCCATGGCTGTGAAGTCACCCTCGTAGTGAACAAAATTCTATGTTTGACATTAGCCATTACACTCACCAATTAAAAAAGCATTATGGTCATTGCATTTCTTTCTAAGAAAATGTAAGAACATACAGTATTTTTAACTGCAAAAACAAGAAAATTCTCTATATCCTTGCTTTTTGTAAAAAAATGTTTTATTACATCCAATTAAAATTACAAAACCCCCATATGGAGCCACATACTGTATTTTTAGCTGACCACAAACAGTGTAAGGTGGTTGACCATTGGCAGGGCACACAACTGTACAATTATTCTATACTGCATTCTCTACTGGAGCCTCTGGAAGAACACAGACTGACAGGATATACATAATAGAAGCCCCATCTCTCTATATGTCCATTCATCTATCCATTCAATCATTCATCCATCTATCCAATATATAGACTGCTATTCTTTCATTTTTCCTTATACATCCTCAAAAATAAAATTTTTACAGGTATGGGGTCATCCGTAAACCTGTTATCCAGAAAGCTCTGGATTACAGAAAGGCCATCTCCCATAGACTTCATTTTATCCACATTTTTAAAAATAATCTCCCTTTTCTCTGTAATAGTGATGGGTGAATCAGCGGACACGCATTTTGGACACGCGCATCCATTTTTGGATGCCAGTGCCCATTGCCGGCGCCCAAAAAAATGGATTTGCACTTCCAAAACGAGATGCCGGTGAATTTTCGCCAGGGTGAAATTTCGCCAGTGTTCATGAATTGTGGGAATTCACTGCGAATTCGCCCATCACCAAGTCTGTAATAATTAAATAGTACTTTGTACTTGACCCAAACTAAGATATAATTAATAAAACCAGCTTATTGATTTTTTTTGTTACTATAATTTTCTAGTAGACTTAAGGTATGAAGATCCAAATTATGGAAATATTCCTTATCACGAAAACCTGAGCTTTCTTGAAAACAGTTCATATACCTGTACAATGTTAGCGGCCATAAAAGAACCAACTTTAGCCACTCCAACTCAGTCAGCAAATTAGTGGCCGATGTATGGGGTGAAAACAATAACCTACATAACCAATATCTGACCAATCTTCACCACACAGGTCTGCATAGACTCATGTTGTGATTCAATCATTGTTCTAGAGGGCTGGGTCAACATGAGATAGCCCACCACTGAGGTGTCCAAATCAGGCAAAGATTTGCTGTCCGATCAAAACAGGCTGATCTCTACAAGTATGGTCATCCTAACTTACGTATTTTTATAATTGGTTGCTTAATATGTATGAAGTGGAGCATCCCTCCAATTAAGTCATTAAGATAACAAGCTTCCTGTATAACTACAGGCTATTCAAAGGTTCCTATGACTAAGAAGCAGCAGTAAATAGACTCCACAAGATGAAAAGTCTGTTTTTAATAGGAACAAATTAAATTGCTGTTTTAAGGGCCGAGCAAAAGAATGCAGGCGTGCACTGATCATGACTGATTACGGATCTTTGGAAAATCCCAATGCTGTCACATAAACATTCCACCAACTTAACTGGATGCTACATGAAGAAATACAGAACTCGCTGCCTTCATGAACAGAAAATCAGTTCCTTTGCTTGTAATCGTTCTCCTATGTGGAGTTCAATTAAAAGCCAATTAACTCCTGCGAGGGGCCAGGGATTGCTTACTTCTGCTTCAGTGTTTAAAAGGTCTCCAAACGAAAGTGATCTTATGGCATTTCTTTAATGCCTCTTTTATGCCTTTCAGAATTTACTAGTTACGTGATGTGGCTGCTTGCTGTAAAGCAGCTGAATGCTTGAATTACTTGCAAAGTAAAAAGGTTTTTTTTTAGGCTAAGAAGTCTAAAGTGGACAGTGAGCTGGAATTAGCTTTTTGCCAAATTCATAAAAATAAAATCCCAAGCCAAAGCATGCGTCTGAAACACTTCCTTCCTAACAGTAATGTCATACATATGTGTAAATAGCCTATATTTCCATTATCCATACGCACTTGAGTATTTGAGAAGGTCCTGGTGTGCACATCACAAAGTGAATTATGTACGTGCTTTTCTAAAGCAATCATTTATCTTAAAGAATAATTGAGGTATTCAAGAGTAAAATAAATGTTCTGCCTATTGCTTTTCTGCACCAAAGTTTAATCATCATTTTTTCTGTATTACATTTCATAGGAAAATGGGGAAAATATCTAATATATATGATTAATTCAAGAGGTATGTTGGGACTGACATGAAACAGCTACTCCTTTTTCCCCCTTTGCTTATGAAGTAACCAGGATCTCCACAAGAGGGAGTCAAATGGGAACAGGACCTAGAGTTTCTATCTTGAGTTCCACCAAACTGAGGGGTTTCTGGATTTCTTCATTTTATCCCCACTAGATTGCTAATATCCCAGCTTCTTAATGTATGTTTATTATGTGGTACAGCTGTTAGTTCAAAGAAACTGCTCTAAAAATATACATTATACTTGTTCCAATGAACTGAATGTTTCCACACAGTACATGGAAAGGTTAAAAAGAACATATTCCCACTCTTTAAATTAAAAATGAGGCTATGCATTTGCATGTTTTAATTATATTATCTCATTAAATTTCCAAGGCAAATTCACCTATGATTGGTGAGTTTTATACATCATTAATATAAATGAGTTGTGTAGATTATGCAGGGGGTAACTAGAGTCTGCTAAACCCGAAAGCAAATTTTTTTTGGCCATGCCCCTGCTTATAAAAAACTTTGGATAAGATCAGCTATAATCCTTGCATATAATGAAATTGACTGCAGACCTCTATTGTTGTTACCCATAGGTGAGCAATTTAGCAAGGTTGGAGATTTTTTTTATATTTCATTTTGAAATCTGACATGGGGCTAGACATATTGTCAATTTCCCAGCTGACCCAAGTCGTGTGACTTCAGTCTTGCAAGTTGGAGTGATTTCACCCCCTCCCTTTCTCCCCCCCTCCCCAGCAGGCTAACAACAGAACAATGGGAAGTAGTAAAAACGCATGTCCCACTGAGATTCCTTCAGTTACATTTAGAATGAAAAACAACAGCCTATCAGAAAGCAGTAGTGATAAAACAAAAACAGAGGCGCCAAAAGGATAAAATTAGCTAAAAACACTTAAAAACCCAATGGGTAATTCAGAGGAGGTAGTAGTTAACTTACCTCCTCCAAACAGACACCAACGAAAGTGGTAATATTCAGTAAGTTTATTCACAACAATATTGCAATATTGTTGTGAATAAACTTACTGAATATTACCACTTTCGTTGGTGTCTGTTTGGAGGAGGTAAGTTAACTACTACCTCCTCTGAATTACCCATTGGGTTTTTAAGTGTTTTTAGCTAATTTTATCCTTTTGGCGCCTCTGTTTTTGTTTTATCACTATACCGAGTCCACCCCGAGTGGAGGGGTGTCATCCCCATTTTCTTCTTTCTACAGAGAGCGACTTCTTATCCCTGAGTGGGGTCAGGATAATCTCCCCACCTGCCTATACTGTGGTTGCCTATTGGTAACCCTGGCTTGTGAGTATTAATTTGTTAACTCTATCATTACTCCTTGTAAAAACATATTACACTATTGGGGCTCTTGGTGTTCCTTTTTGTCTCTATCAGAAAGCAGTTCCATCCTAAAGTGCTGGCACAAGTCACATAACCAAAGGCAGCTGGGAAATTGACAAAATGTCAAGCCCCATGTCAAAATTTTATATAAAAAAAGCTGTTTGCTTTTTTGAGAAATGGATTTCAGTGCAGAAGTCTGCTGGAGTAGCACTATTAACTGATGCATTTTGAAAAAATAAATGTTTTCCCTTGACAGTATCCCTTTAAGTTTGCATTTAAGTTGCCCTTAGACTCTTGGTATCTTCCAATGCTACTTATGTACCAGTGTAAATGAGCAGTTGTTGTGATGTCCAACTTCCCCAACTTTCCAACTTTCACCAAATTCACCAAGATTAGTGATGGGCGAATTCGCGGCGAATTCCCGCGATTCGCCGCTGGCGAATAAATTCGCGAAACTACAAAAAAAATTCGCCAAAAAAATTTCGCCGCCCAAAAACGAGTCGCGCGTCGTTTTTGACGCGACGCGCCAAAAACGACGCGACGCGCGCTGAAAATGACGCGACGCGTCGGAAGCGACGCGTCAAAAACGACGCAACGCGCGTCAAAAATTACGCGCGACTCGTTTCACGAATCGGCGAAAAATTCGCGAATTTCTCTGGAAATTCGCGAATTTTCCGGCGAAGCGAAACGCGGCAGTTTCGCCCATCACTAACCAAGATACAACAAATATTGATATGGAGGTGATCAGTTGTTCTCAGTGCAATTGGGAGATGCCTGTAGCCACTGTCACTCCTTCATCTGACCATGCTCCATTCACAAGCAGAACAGATGAAACAGACAATAACGACCAAGAGAGATTGAGCATGATGCAGTGGAAATACAAGCTAGATGTCTGAATTATGATCATTGTTAATGCAGTAAGGTACAGATCAGACTAACTTTCCAATTATATCCGTGATTATGTGATTACCTTAAGAATGAAACATGATTATAATATAATATTTTTAACAGTAATACAAAGACTTGTTGAGAGAAGTCAAGAAGTTGATTGGAAATTACATTTCACAGCTCTTGGAGATTCCAAAATCAATTAAATTTATGTAAAATTGTAGGTCAAGTTTTGAGCCTCCATTTACCATCAATTACTTCCTTACAGTATATCAAACCTCCAAAGCACAGACTCCACAAATATATAGGATTGTATATTTACAACATTATGCTGTCTCCTTCTGTGGTCATTGTATTATTTTATTATAGGGCAGTAGTGATGGGTGAACTTATTCGCCATTTTTTTGAAAACAGACACCTGCGTCCAAAATGAGACACGCTGCGTTTCAAAAGTTTTTTGCCATTTCACGGAAAATTAGTAAAACGCTGCCGATTCGCCCATCACTATAGGGCAGTGATTCCCAACCAGTGGTTCTTGAGTGACATGTTGCTCACCAATCCCTTGATTGATGTTGAACCAAATAGCCTCAAAGTAGGAGCTTTTTATTTTATTTTAAGTTTGGAGGCAAGTTTTGTTTGCATTAAAACCAGGTGTACTGCCAAACTGAGCCTCCTGTAGGCTGCCAGACCACATAAGGGCTACCAAATCGCCAATCACAGCTCATATTCTGTATTTTCAAGAACTTTTCTAATGTTGCTTATGTTGCTCTCCAACTTCTTTTACATTTGAAAATGACTCACAAGTAAAAAAAAGGTTGGGGTCCCTGTTCTAGGGGTTTCCCATCATGCAGTAACTGCAATGGTTCTTGTAAATATTGATGCAAACAAATTACTTACTGATGTTTTTCAACCTGTAGGGACCCATAGAGTTAACAATGCCTCTATGGTGTTAATTCCATAACTTCCTGATCTTCCTGGTTGCTGGGTAAATGCTGTAGCTAGATGTGATTTGCATGCTTGTGCTATTGGCCAGGAGGCACTGTGATAACATCCTGTGATACCTGGTAAGAGAGGAGGGTGGGTCTGAGTCTTTGGCTCCTGGAGCCTGACCGAGCTGGGAGCACCCAGGTGGGCCTGGGTACAACAAGCAGGGCCACCATCAGGGGGGGACGAGGGGGGGGACAAGTGTCCTGGGCCCGGGCCTGAAGGGGGGTCCAGCA
>CM044433.1:19699662-19709824 GCA_024363595.1 Xenopus borealis | reverse complement strand
CAGGTGCAAATGCTATGTTCAAGGCCAATATTCCTTAATTTAACCAGTAACCTTCTGTGTTGCAGTACACGATTCCTGAAATCTTCCATTTGGTGAAGGCTCTATCCTAAAGTGTTTGAGTCACAAGTAACCCATGCTTAGCAACTAGTTGTACATTAACCCTTTTTGGTTCGCCTCGCCAAGTTAGCGTTACATACCTTATCAGTTAAGTCTAAAGATTTATGTCCTGAGCTCATGGTTGACACCCCAGTTCAATTTCGAACACAAAACTCGAACACAGTATATTGGGGTCAGATACCTGTGCCAATAAAGTAGTGGTGGTGGTTTCTTGTATAGTATTGTGATAGCTGCAAGTGCCCCACAATGTTTACTGTTCTAAGATCCCTGTGCTGTATTTCGCTCAAAAACAACTCTTATTTTTTGTCAATATATAGAAACCTTTAAATCTGTATCAATTCATTTTACAAAGGCAAGTTCATTACACAGCATATTTTTTTTCACTGTCCTTTCAAAATGTCAAGTATAAAGAAGAAGCAGCTTTGAATATTTTTACACTTAAATCCTAATTACCCAATTTAGCTAACTTACAAAATAGAATGTTTTCTTTCTCTAATAGCAAAGAGCCTTTTAAATATATGGATATTTAGGGACTCTGGAGCTCCCGCTGCTATCAGAGATTTTTCTTTGGGGAAATAAATAGTTCTGTTACTAATTGGTTTTAAGGAAGACTTTTACATTAAGAGAGTTGGTAGTCCTCTTTAAGAGCTGGTTAATTAAACAACTGGTTGAAAACTCGTTATCTGAAAGCTACAGGCTTTTGTTATTCATTAATCATCTCATTAATTGAAATAATTTCTTGTCCTTTACATTATATGAACACACGCACAGAGAAGGTACGGTGCTTATTTTTCAAGTTAATAAATTGTATTTGCTCTTTGATTAGAGGTTCAGTCTTTAGCGAGAGCTTCATGATCACTCCAAAATATAATGAACTACATACTTTGGGTGAAGCAGGTTATAAAAATTGTGATTATGACATAATTTAAGGGATTATTGAGCATCATATTTAGTGACACGAAACACATTAGGCAGAAGTTGTCTGTACAAATAAAATATTTCTAATTTTAACCTACTATTGGTCTGATCCATGCGTGGTCGACCCATTTGATGGACTTGCTCCAACATTCTATTTTTCTACATATGGATTGTCGCTCCCTTGAGCTGAGGGCCTGGGGCAGGAGTACCTGAGCCACCCATTCAATTTGGTGAGTTATTCTATTGGCGAGGTTCCTATGCTTATACTTATATTTTTGGTGTGCATCATGTTTACATACATGTATCTATCTACCTCAGTGTCAGACTGGGATGCCAGGGGCCCACCAAAAAACCTTAAAGTGACAATCCATGTAGAGATCCACTCATCTGGCGACCTTGCCAAATGGAGGAAATCTATCCCCGATATGCCCACTGTGAGGTGGGCAGTGTCGGGCTGATCTGATCATGGGCCCAAGGGCCCAACAATTGGGTCACAACTTTGAGCATACGGGCAGTTGGATCGAGGATCCCATCAACAAAGCGATGTTGTCCGTCCTAAAACTTATGGGATTTTTTTACTCTGCCCGATCCACATGTTGGCTGGATATGGATTGGGAAAGCCCGTCAGAGGGCCCCCCTACCATACCCAATAAACTACTGACTTAATCTGCCAGCAGCTGATATCTGCTTGTGTATGGGGGACCTTTAGACTGCAGGTCCACTCTCAATTAAATTTTTTCTCTCTCATTCTCTTTGTTGCTTCTCCTTCCATGCTATCATCTATCTTTCTTCCTTCCATTTCTCCTCTTCATTCTCAAATAGAAATGAAAAATGGCCATGGTATAAACATGTAAGGAAAATTGTGTTGGGTGAGCAGGAGCACCTGGAGTTTTCCTGCTATCCCAGTTGCTCAGTGCAACACTGATCCAATGAGCCAGTATGACACTTATCTGCATTTTAGCTCCACAGTGCATCATAATTAGCTTTATACTATTCTCATTTGCCATAGGAAATGTGATATTGTTCACTTATATGGAGCCAGGTGGGATTATTGGTTTAACTCTGAAAATGTGGTACCCAAACTGGTAGTTTGAACACCTGTATATGGAGAATTTTTAAGGACTTTTGTGGCACTGTGTTAATAAAACCCCAATGCCCCCTCTTCAGATATTCATCAAACAGGTATAAAGCTTCCATGTGCATATGAAAAGTAATGTTTTAGGAGTGCTCTGAATGTGCAACAAAACAGAATGTTGTTTAAAAACAAAAACATTTAACTGTGAGTCTCTCAGTATTTGTGTAATTTATTCATGCTTGGTTATTACAAATGCAACTTGCATAAACTATATAAACTGCAAGTGTGACTTTATTCCCATAGCTCTTTATTTAGTACTTACCATTTTAGTACATCCTGAATAAAGTTTGACACTCTATCACAAAAATACTCTTTGAAAGACAGAACGCAAGCTTACTAGTTGGGACACTAATTCTTGGTTTATTGATGACCACCCAGATGACTGATCAGCCTTTTGAATTGTAATTATGAGGAGCACATCAACAATTGACTTTAGACATGTGGCATATTAAGCAGAGTAACATCCCTACAAGTTTACTCATGTAATTTGAAAATGTAAAAACACTGAGTCTAACTGATCAATGAAGCAATTCTATCAATTAACTCTGTGGAAGGATAATTCAGTTCTCTCATGGCAGGAGATACATTTGAACATTTGAATAAATACTCAAAACGCCAGCGAAAATTCTCCTGCCGAAAATTAGCTGGCGTAAAAAACGTCACGACGCGTCGCAATTGACTCGACGCGTCGCAATTGATGCAACGTGTGTCGAAAACGACGCGACATGTCGCAGTTGATGCAATTCCAGTCCAAATGAGAGATGACGATTCAAAGGGAAGATTCAAACTAATGAACTGTTGGCTCTCACATTCTTGAAACTCAAGTCTCCTGTAATTTTTTAAATACAGTACAGGTATGGTACCTGTTATCCAGAATGCTCAGGACATAGGGTTTCCTGGATACGGGGTCTTCCCATAGTTTGGATTACCATATTAATGGGGTTATGTAATTAAAGGCACTAAGTTTGCCCAGGGGCAGTAACCCATAGCAACCAATCAGCAGGTAGTGTTTACTAGTTACCTGTTTAAATGCAAGCATCTTATTGGATGCCATGGGTTACTGCTCCTAGGAAAACTTAGTGCCTTTTATAACATATGGTGGTAAATCTTTAAAAAAAACAATTTTGCATTAAATCCAATGGGATCGTTTTGCCTGCAATATGGATTAATTATATCTTAGTTGGGAGTACAAGGTATTGTTTTTTATTACAGAGAAAAAAGAATAAATTTTTTAAGATGTAATTTTTTTTTTTTTTTTTAAAGGAAGCGGCAACTATCCTGTAATTCGGAGCTTTCTGGATCACAGGTTTCTTGATAACAGATCCCATACCTGTACCATGTATCTATCCGCCAATGTATCTGCATAATACATTTCTATAAATGTGTGGGTAGAAAACAACAAGTGAAAGGTATGGATAATGGGATATCATCCCACACGGCAGATGTAATGGATTTGTTTACTCATTAATTCACATATAGGTTGCTGACTCCTTTCACATGAACTGCAGCCTGTTAAACAGATTGATATTTCATATGTTTTATATGTTCTTTACAATACAATAAGCCCAGTAATTCTCTTTTTACAAGCTATGCCTATTACTATTTACCTACCGCGTTGAATGGAAACTTAATAGTTACCTATTTGATGGTAGCTAAGTTACCTCACGTTGATGCTTTATTAATGTATAGCAGCACTGAATAATAGAGCATTTTACTACACACTACAGGCGAACAACTGACACGTTGTCCATTGTGTTTTCTGTTTTGATAACTCCGATAACCCTGGTATCCACAGCGGCAGCTATTGCATTGCTGATTCTTATTTTCAGGCTCAACCTTAATTTGCCTGTTTATTGCTACACATGGGTATTATAACAAGGTAAGGGAAGGCAGAATAGAGTTACTATACATGACTTTTCTTTCAAATACAAGCACAAACACAAAAGCTGTTATTTATGTTTTGCACAGGGGGAGGGCTCTTAAGGATCTGCACTGCTTACATTCTTGTTAGGTTTTTTTCCCTGAGGAAGATCACGATCATGTTGTAACGGTTGGCACCCTAAATTCAGAACCGATGCTAGGCACCCTGTTCTCGGCTCTTGCTTCCACCTATTACAGCCGCCTTTCACCTTGGGAGGAGCTCTTGGCTAATCGGATTCTGCCAGGTCTTAATAAGAGAGGGGCAAAGCGAGGGGATTTGAACACGCAAAGCAGCACAACTGTAATTCAATTCTCTTTGGGCAGAAGGTCGCAGTACAAGACGTAGGCAGAATTTGTAGTCAGATCAGGCCATCAAAAGGATCATCAAAAGCCAGGCAGGGGGCACAACAGGAATCAGAAGTCACAAATAGCTCAGAAGCATAAACAGAAGCATCCCCGCCACACCACTAGACAATCAGGGTGAGTTTTTCTTACAGATGGGATAAAAACATTGAAATCTCTTTTTCTTGTTAAATCAGTTACTCTAATTTAAGGTGGCCATGCATGGTGAGATCCGCTCCGCCAAACGAGCGGAACTCTCTCCGATGTGTCCACCTTGAGGTTGGAGATATCAGGTTGATCCGATCGTGGGCCCTAGGGCCCAACGATCGGATCAGAATGATGCTGATACAGGCGGTCGGATCGCAGGACAGCATCAACGAACAGATGCGGCCGCGATCCAACGGGATTTTTAATCCTGCCCACTCGACGTCTGGACGACTTTTGGCTAGATATCGATCATGGAAGCCCATCGGAGGGCCCCACTCTGGCTCTGGCTGACTCTGTCTGTAGGCAGCTTTTATCGGCCCGTGTATGGCCACCTTTAGCCTGTTGAGTGCAGTATTTATTTATTTTCTACACATTTTAGATGCACCCAGGCATGCTGTGCTTTATTTTTTGGTGAGTGATCTATCTCTCTCTCTCTCTCTCTCTCTCTCTCTCTATATATATATACACATACATACACACACATCCGGTTTTCCGGATAATGATTTTTTTTTGTAAATTGGTGCTAAGATCTGCTGATGCAACAGATTTTGTATTAAACAGAGTTCACTGTAGCACACCCAACAGTATTGATATTGCTTAAGACTGCTTTAAAGGAACAGTTCTGTGAAAAAATAAAAACTGGGTAAATATGTGGCTGTGCAAAATATAAAGGGGCAGATTTATCATGGGTCAAATTTTTTAAGTGAAAAATATTTTTTCGATCGAAAATAGACTGCTTTTGATCGAATAGGTCTATTTTCGATCCGTTCAATTTCATCGTTCATTCGAACAATTTCCTAAAAAAAAATTGATTTCTCAAAATTTTCAAAAAGACTCCATAAAGGTTATCGGAGGCCCCCCCCATAGGCTAAAACAGGTGGCGATGGGTCGATTTGATTTTTTTTAAAGAGATAATACTTCGATTTTCGAATGGTGAAATTCTTTCAATTCAAATCGATTTTTTTTTAATTCAAATTGAATTAAAAATTGGCCTATTCGCTAGTCGAAGTACCCAAAATATACTTCGAATTTTCACTTCGACCCTTTTTAAATCTGCCCCAAAATGTTTCAATATAGTTAGTTAGCCAAAAATGTAATGTAGAAAGGCTGGAGTGACTGGAAATGTAACATAATAGCCAGAACACTACTTCCTGCTTTTCAGCTCTCTAACTCTGCATTAGTCATTGACTTTAAGGGGGCCATTTCACCCATTTTGCATCACGGAAAACATTTTTTTGATGTGCAACAATTTTTTTCATCCATTAGAATCTATGGGCATCATTTTTGGGCAAACCTTGGCAAAACATTTTGCTCATCACTAGATAACTGTTCAGTAAGTTTGCAACTGATCCTCAGCATGCAGCTCAGAGTCAAAAGCAACAGTTATGACCCATGCCCCCCCCCCTCAAGTCACTGATTGGTTACTGCCTGGTAGTAAATCAGTGGAAACCAAGAGAGCTGCAAATCAGGAAGTAGTGTTCTGACTATTATGTTACGTTTCGGGGTGATCCCCTTTATCAAGCATCATGCTTGATAAAGGGGATCACCCCGAAACGTTGCACTGCTATACTGCATTAAACGTGCAAGGTTATTCCTTGCTTTCTACAGTTCTGTGTGCCGGTGGACTTTCTTACCTTGAAGTTTGTTGGAGGTTGCCGGACCTCTGTCCTGGAGCACCAGACGATATTTAAGTATTTGATTGAACAAGGGTGTGCGGGTCCCTACTCTATACTGGACTGACTATTATGTTAGACATCCAGTCACTCCAGCCTTTATACATTACATTTTTAGCTAACTAACTATAATAGAAACATTTTTTATTTTGCACAGCCTCTCTATTTATCCAGTTTTTATTTTTATACTGAACAATTCCTTTAACAGCTCAAAAAGAGAGACAAATAGTTCTTGGCGCATGCACCTCGTGTTCTTTATTGTTTTTTGTTGAAAGCAGTTTATCAACATCTGTAGCATGGAGCAAATGTAGCCTGTTCATGGCCACTAAGGGGGTGGTTCACCTTTAAATACCTTTTAGTATGTTATATTCTAAGCAGCTATTCCATTAAGCTTAATTTTTCCTTATTTATACTTTTTGAATGATTTGCTACCTATTTATGACTCTTTCCTGCTTTCAAATGGAGGCCACTGATCCCATCTAAAAACACAAATGCTCTGGAAGGCTACAAATATATTGTTATTGCTGCTTTTTATTGCTCATCAGGACTATCCTTTTCATATTCCAGTCTCTTAATCAAATCAATGCATGGTTGCTAGAGTAATTTGGACCCTATCAACCAGATTGCTGAAATTACAAACTAGAATACCACATTCTACTTCATACTCAAATCTAATTCAAAGGTGAACAACCCCTTCAATTTCCCAAATCATCCATGCTATTTTTATGGTTGTGTGAGGTTTGCAATATTCTTAAAGTAACAGTAACTCCAAAAACTGAAAGTGTATCAAAGTAATAAAAATATAATGTAGTGTTGACCTGTAAAACTGGTGTGTTTGCTGCAGAAAGACTACTATAGTTTATATAAACAAGCTGCTGTGTAGCCATGAGGGCAGCCAGTCAAGTTAGAAAAAAGGAGAAAGGGCTCAGGTTACATAGCAGATAACAGACAAGCCCTTTATAAAGCAATGGTGTTTTATCTGTAATCTGCTATGTAACCTTTGCCTTTTCTCCTTTTGTTCCAGCTTGAATGACTAGTCACATGGCTACATACCAGTTTTCTATCAGTACAGGTCAACACTACATTATAGAGCCATTGGATGTTTTATCCAAAAACCCATAATCCAGAAAGCATGTCATTGTCCAGGCAGGAAAAAAAGTAAGTTTTGAGCTGATTGGGGGTGGGACAAGGGCTTTGGTTAAGGATATTACAAATTTACTGGCAGCTACATTGAGGGTAAATTTGTAATACCGGCCTTGGCAGGTGTTTTACCGGCTAGGCCAGTAAAATACCGGCCGGGTGGCAACGTTACCTGTGCAATAAAAAATGGTAACTTAAACCATTTGCACCAACATTTATAAATATTTACTTTTTTCACCCTGTGCAAATTGACCTAAGCTCAAGATCACTAGTACATTTTCATTAGGCACAAATGAACTCTTCGATATGAAACGCTTGCACAGCTGAAGTAACACTAGTGAAAAGTCACCAGCGTTGGCCTGGAACAAAACTTTGCATTTTAGCAAATTAGCATATCTGTAGCACATTTGTGCATGGTGAAGTGGTGCAAGGGGTGCGAAGCTGAGCCAAAAGATATGTGTGTGTATATCCAGTGCCTGCAGCATTAAGCATCCTTGCATGGAAAAGGACAGTTATAGATTTTCCATTTAATCTCATTAGTTGGTTGGGGGTGGGGTTGTTATAAATCAAATATGTGCATTACATTGAAAGATTATCTGTCTGTTACGCAAATACTTTTTATATAATATGTTAGTGGACATTTTAGTGTAGAATATTTTGTTGAAGAATTATTACCGTAGTATTGCAAGGTATCTTCTGAGATGGATGTGCTTTGTCAAGAGATTTTTTTTTTTTATTGCTTAGCAACCACACAGATTAGGGATACTAAAATAAGTTGTGGATCATCTAAGAAGAGAGACATTTGTAAAAAAAAAAAAAGATGGGAAGGATGGGTGATCACTTTTAATTTAAAAGTGGAACTATTGTGAAAATTAAACTTTCTAAATACAATCAATTAAAAATTCAGTACTTTTTCTGAAATAATCAAGTTTATCTTCACTATCCTTCTCTCAGCATTTGATTCTCTTCATTCTCTCTTCATGCAGGAGTTGTGGGTCAGATATTCATTGACAGTTAGATCCAATATATCTTATTGGGGGGCTAGAAGATGTATTAGAGCTCACTCTATTAAAATCATAGAACATTAAGTCTCTCTACATGCAGAATTTGTGCAAAAGACAGTTATTTTGTTAGATTTTGTTTGTACTGAAATGTTATTTGAGTGAGCTCTAATACATCTGCTAGAAAATATGAGATATATTGGATATAACTGTCAATGAATATTTGACACCCAACTGTTGCTTGAAGAGCAGAATGAAGCGAAACAGATGTTGAGAGAGGGATAGTGAAGATAAACTTGTTATTTCAAAAACAATGCAGTGTTTTTTAATTGATTGTATTTAGAAAGTTTCTTATTTCATTGTGATAAAGCTTATATTAAATTTTCATTTTCACGATAGTTCCTCTGTAAATAGTCTGGCTATTAAGGAAAAGCAGAACTGTTTAATACTAAGTAATGATGAGCAAATCTGTCATGTTTCCTTTTGCCAAAAAAAATTGATAAATGTTGAAAAATTCCTGAAACTTTTTTGTTTGTGTATATTTTGTAAAATAATTGTAACAAACTACATATGGGCATTTATCAGAATATTTAGTATACTGCTATACACATGCCCTGCAGTGTTAGATGACCTCCTATCCAGTATGCTACATTAGGAACCAACAGACAAAAGGCTCCCATGTTGCTAATTTCTTAAAAATATCTCTGTGATTTTTGACGTTACTTCTAGCTAACTGGTATAAGAATTTTGCCTTTGCAAACACTTTGCCCTTCACACAATAGTAGGATAGCGATAGTTTGTGATAGTATGCAATAAGACTTCTTAATGAAAAAGTTGTTACATTTGCTCCAAAAGTTTACACCTTCATGCATGTCTTAAAGGTTTGCAATGTGCAATTAAGATTCACAATGCAATAAAAGTCTAATGAAGTTCTCTTCACAATTTGATTGCATTTTCCCCATAGACTATGATCCAACACAAGATGTTGATTATAGACATGAATAATGTAGGCTTTTATCCAAAAGTAGCTGGAGATCCACAAGATAGACTTTGATTTAACAAATACTTTTTTTTATAAAGATGTCCTTTTTCTATTCTAATGATCACCATACATGACTATGATGCTGTTAAATATTCCCTTACTATGTAATTGTGAATGATACACATTTTATAATAAGACTATTGGTCAGTGAATGTTGCAGTTCCTTACTGATTAATAACATGAAGCAATTTCAAATCTATCTCTCAGATAACTCTTCAGTCGATACCACAACAACAGAAAGACACAATTTTTAGAAAACTCTTCACATGGAACACTATCTTCCAATGAATAGATTTAAGTGTTTGCATCAAAAGATTGTTGGCTTCTATTGTCATCTGGTGGGTCATGGCAGCAATCTAAATATTGTCAATCATGTCTGGGCTGCTCTTTGTGACCCATTCTGTACACAAAGCATTAATAAAAAACAAAGCTCTCGTCTAGCACAAAACAATTTCCTGCAAAGAAAAGAAGTCTCTCTGCAGCATAAATGATGTGTTGGTGATAGATCAACAGAGGTCCGCTGGTAACAATGTTAAAAAAGTAGCTCCTCCCAACAGTGAATAATTTCAATGTATGTGGATAGACTTGCTATAGCAGGTGGAATTCAGGGAAATGATTTGTAGATCTGGGTAATAAAATGACTTAATGTATGATTGGGGGGGGGGGG
>CM044433.1:19488287-19699457 GCA_024363595.1 Xenopus borealis | reverse complement strand
GGGGGGGGGGGGATGCTAATGAGGCTAATGAATATGATAGGGAGACCCAAGTGGGTTTGTACAGTTGAATGCCTAGGGCAATGGAACCTTTCAAGGCTTTGATGGATCTTTGTTATGCAAAATACATCATTGCAAACAGGGAGTATAAAGAAAAGAGTCAACGCATTAGGCAGATTAGATGACAGTCCAATACACTTTACAGAGATGTCAAACCCAAGGTCCTCCATTTGATGGGGACTGCTGGGAACTTGATATTGACTGACTAAGAAGGATGATGGGATTCATAGCTCTCCACTACTCTGTGTTGCAGTGGGGTGGCATTTAATGGGAACATTTTGAAAGGTAACCATTATGCAACCCTTATAATCTACACGTCAGGCAGTTTTGTATAAAACTAGCTCAATGCCCCTGTATGCGGTTTGTACTAATTATTGTTGCTTAATCCACTAATTAAATATGAATATAGTTGCCAAATCGCACCAGTTGCAACCAACCAAAGAAACAAGGAAACACTTAGTCAAGAACTTTGACTTGCCCTGGACAAAAGGAAGTTAAATACTGTATAACAAACATTATAAATATAATTCAACCCTAGCAAAACACTTGATGCATGCTTCCAAGTGAAAAATCATTTGAATCAACTTCACCCTGTAGTTGAGCTCCACCTAAACAGTGTCAGGCACACGCACACAACATGAGTAGTTACTTAAAAGGGACTGGGAAGTGGCACTTTGGATTTTCAAAGTAAAATGCAGGCATGAGATCCAGAAACCCGTTATCCAGAAATACAGGCAAGCCCTTTCCACCATTACACCATTACAATCAAATAATTCAAAATTTTAAAAATAATTTCCCTTTTCTATGTAATAAGACAGCACCTTATATTTGATCCCGACTATGATATAATGAATTATTGTTGGAAGAAAAAGAATCCTGTTGGTTTTAATTAATGATAACATAGTTCTTTACAAGATTTAAGGTATGGTGATCCAAGATCTATTATCTGGAAAACCCCAGGTCCCAAGCAATCTGGATAACAGGTTTCATACATGTACTTCTTTTACATATATTTGGCATTGCTTGAAAGAGCAAATAATCGCTATACTAGGGTTACATCGAAATCAATCTACATTCATTTATTACTTTATCTGCTAGTTGATAATGCTCTTCATGTTAAGGGCTACTAAGGATTGAGTTGAGTTTTCCATGAAAATGAGACTTTTCAAGTTGCTTTTTTGGTCAAAACACACATTTTATGGGTTAAAAAAAAATCCCACATTTCGAGATCTATTATACCCCAACCCTTGAAATAGCTTGAATCCTAAAAACACCATCTAAACCCATTCAAGCTCATGTAGGAGTCAGTGGCAGAGTTCTCTTGAACCATTTGAAGACGTACAGGATGTTCAAAGTTTCTTTTGAGGGTTTTGCTCAAAAACTTGAATAATTTGAGCGATTTGAGTTTACCAGACAAAAACTCAAGTTTTTGGGTTCACACCTCGGACTCAAAGAATTGTGTTTTTGCCATTTGAGTTTTTTCTCTAACATTTGACCTCTGATAAATAACCCCCTTAACATTGCCATTTTTTCACATATTCCAAAACATAACATGCACATGGTAAATGCTACACTGTTAACTTTGGAAAATATCTACTTTAATAGAAAAAAAATGAGAAGGAAGTGAGAAGTTCAGAAACAGCAAATCTACCTGTATAGACCAGCGAATTGTCCTCATGATCAGATGTAGGAAGTGGCGTCCCGCTGTCAGACCCCCGGTCAAAGTCATCCGTGTCTGTTGAAAAATAGATCAAAGCCGCAGATGGGGTCATAGTGGCAAGAGAAAATGCTATTTTGTTCCAAACATTCCCAGTTACACAAGTTACATGTGGATCCATGCATAGAAGAAAGACATGAAGCAACAGCAGAGCGGGAAGCCTCATCATGTTTAGGAATCCCAAAGTACTTTCATGAGTATCTTATATCCACCACTTCTTTTTGTGAAGTTGATAGTTGCACTTGTCTTAATTGCAACCTCTCCACTGCACCTTTCCTACAACGTCTCAGTGTGTAGACTGGCTGGAGTGCATGCTGTGAGGCAGTAATGAGCATATGGAGAAGGCTGAATGCTGGCATTGCTAATTTTCTACCTTATTGTTAATCAAAGCTATTGACTGTGATCACTCGCCATCATCGCTGCGTCTACTGACACTTGGAGCCCCTTGGGAATGATCCTTTTGTTGGGACCACAGAGGAGAAAAAAAGGAGAATCTTGTGAAAGAAGGGGAGCTAAAAACTATAGAGCTGTTTATAGAAAATAAAAAAAGAGGGAGGGCAGCACGCCAGAAACAGCTGTGGCATGAAATATTTCATAGTAACTAGATAAAAAGATGTGCCAACTTTATGTGAGATTGGTAAAGCAGAAAATTACCTTTAGAACTTGGACATCCCAGATGGACACAAAGGGCCAAACCCACCCTGACACCAATAGCATTCACACAAATACTATACACACAAACATAGACACCTATTGCATTCACACACAAACACTACACACAGATACCAATAGCACACACACACACAAATACACAGACAATAATAGCATATACACACAAATACTACACACATACAGACACCAGTAGCATACAGATAGGAACTCTACATCCACACAAAGACACCAGTAGCATCTGTTATCCGGAAACCCATTATTCAGAAAGTTCTGAATTACAGTAAGGCCGTTTCCCACAGACTCCATTATAATAAAATATCAATTTTGTTTTAAATTACTTCCTTTCTCTGTAACAATAAAACAGTACCTTGTACTTTATTTAAGCTAAGATATACTTAATCCTTATTGGAAGCAAAATAATCTTATTGGGTTTATTTCAATTATTTTAAGTACACTTAAAATATGGAGATCTAAATTATGGAAAGCTCCCATATCCATAATACCCCAGGTCCGGATAACAGGTGTCATCCCTGTACAGATATAAACATCTACTCACACACACACAGACACCATTAGCATTCACACACAAACACTACATGCACACAGGCACCAGTAGCCTATGGACACCCAGACATGCAGACACCAGTAGCAAGCAGACAGAAATACATCCACACTACACCATGATTGCAAACACTTGGCTTTGGGTTTGATACATGACATTTGAGAAAATTAACAAAAAAGTGATGAGAGACACATAACTTGGATAAGAATGTGTCTGTTAAATGCCTTTTGAATAGTTTTTAAATAACAGGAAAAAATGCATAACATGGAAATACAGAAAGAAAACGAGAAAAAAAAAAAAGTAAAAATGATAGACCATGTTAAAGAAAGAGCCAGAGAAGTGGAAAAATTATAAAATTACAATTAGATCATAGAAATCCTAACGATAAGCCAATGCATGAAAATTAACTTGATCTCTTTGTAGATCTATAGGAACGGAAAGACATAGGGCCAGATTCAATTCACTGAGAAGAAGGAAAACTCATTCAATTTGAGATGCAATTCAGTTTAGAAAAACTCATCTCACAGTTTATCACATGAAAACTCTGTTGAAGTCTATAGGGAAAAAATTGTGGAACTGAATTATGAGAAATGTATCTTCTTGGATTGACAAGATGGACTTAAATGGCCAGACATTATAAGGTATGCTCCCACATTAAAGAAGTTGCAAAATATAATTGATATGGTAGGCACTGGCAGATCCTGTTTTTTGACATAGTATGTAAAATGCAATGTGCTCCCAGAATGGCCTAAAATACCCCAGTAATAGTTGTCCAATAAGTCAACATTATGTGACAATCATCATTAAAGTGGACCCGTCACCCCAAAAAAATATTCAAAATCCTATTTTATCACATTAGTCAAGCAAAATGAACATTAATTACACTATATAAATTATTTTAATCTTGTTTTCTTCAGTCTGGGAATTCATAATTATAGCAAGCAGGCAGGAGCCATTTTGTGGACACTGTTATTAAGGCAAGCATTATATCATCTTAGAATCTTGTTTGTGCATCAGAATGGGGGACCCAATGTCTATCCCCATGTCCTGGCTACACAATTAAATGGTTAAGAGAACTGGGGGAATGTGTGGGGAGCAATGGCATCTAGGAAGTGCTGAATGGAAAGTGAAAGTAATTATCGGCCCCGCCTCTATGCCTAAGGCATAGAGGAGTGGCAGACAATATTTGATTGACAGCTGAGATTTTTAAATGAGCTTAAAACAGCTATGAATGCTTTAATAAAAATTTGAAATTGGATTTCATCTTTAATTTGAAAAGGACTTTTATTATACAGATTTTTGTGTCTGGGTGACAGTCCACTTTAAATTCAAAAAGGCCCAGTTATTGTATGTCAGTGAAAATAACTCTGGGCAATGTGTTTTGTTTGTTGTTCATTTATGATTTCCAAAGCAGTGATAATTTTCACAAATTCAAGTTGCTGGGCTACAGTGATTACACATTGATTGCATTTAAATTATATGCAATCAGTGCAGCCCATCCATCTACTGTGTCTGCCTATCTATTTGCCTTAACAAGACTAAAAGGTTCAGTCCTGATGTGCCCTACAAGACCAATAAGCTATGAGTATGAGACCTGTTTTTCTTGTCATGTATGTTGGAAACCCAGACTGACTCTCTGTAGTTGTTAATCAAATGCCCTCCAAAACCCCCGACCCTTCGATTCATTAACACACTGTATAAAAAATATTCCATTATGGAATGTAGGCGGTTTTTATTATTGTCATTAGCCATTAAGAAAATTGTGGTTACTCTGAATACATCAAAGCGCTCACCCTTTTTGTATATTTGAGAGGATAAGAATGTCTGTTTGTAGATGTCAGCAGCTCTCTTGTAATTTCAGCAAACTGGTTGCTAGAGTCCATATTACCCTTACAACCATGCATTGATTTGAATAAGAGAATGAAATATGAATAGGAGAAGGCCTGAATATTTGGATAAAATGGAGGCTATGGAAGATGGCTTTCCTATCATTCAGATCTTCCTGTATAATCGGTTTCCAGATAAAAGATCCGTTCTTGTACAGCTAACTGTTGCAAGAAGTCCCTGTAACTCCATAACCCCAGTGAAAGATTTAAATATACACATGGGAATCTAAAGTCAGAAAGAAAAAAAAACCCATTAAAATTAAAAACCCATTAAACCCATTAAAAACCCATTAAATTCAACTGTATATGAACATATAGTTAAATGCTTCACTATTCAGCTTGTCTCTTGAAGGTTGCAAGTTAAACGTTGTGCAGCCATCCATTTAGCAGGAAAAGAACCTGGTAAAATTCCCTAATGAGTTCCTCAAATTGTTTTAACTTTATTTCAGAATTGCATGCAGCGTAGTTATGGAATAGCTAAAAATGCCATTGCTTTCCTTTTGGGCTTTCAAACACAACAGGGTCTGGCTTTGTTCCATAAATGTCTTTTAGAGACGGCACACACGTCTGTCCTACTTTGTCATTGTTTTGTTACCTTGAAGCTGAAGGAAAAGTTCTGCTTCTCTTTTTAGCATGCCTACAGCTGTAATACAGCCCCGGCACCCAGGAGCTCATTTATCTTTGTCAAATGATCATTAAAATATGTTCTCTAAGGACATTTTATGTCTGATCTGCCTGTCCTAGTTCTGTAAGTGATAAAGACAAATTATCAATGGTACAGACATTACATGGATTCCAAAAAACATGCTGCAAGCTGCTGAATGCCACCTGCCACTAGTTCGAGAGTCAAGCTGAAATCACCTATTACTTGGCTTTGGAAAAGCTGGGTGTGAATTTAGAGACATATTTATTACAAAATGAGGTATTCTGCTGTGCAGTAAAGTCTCTGTCACTTTTGTATGCATAAAAACTAGTGATGGGCGAATCTCCCGCGATTCCCTTCGCCGAAAAATTAACGAAACGAGTCGCGGGACACTTTTGACGCACGTTGCGTCGCTTACGCCGCGCGTCGCGTCATTTTCGGCGCACGGCGCATCGTTTTCAACGCGTCGCGTCATAAACGACTCGCGACTCGTTTTTTTGCCTAAATTTAGCTGGTGATTCGCGAATTTATTCGCCAGTGGCGAATCGCGGGAATTCGCGCGAATTCGGCCCTGGCGAATAAATTCGCCCATCACTAATAAAAAAGCAATTCTGAATGGTTAAAATTTGGATACAACTTTACTGTATACTGTAATCACAATCTAAAGTTGGGAATTGGGGAGTAGTGATGGGCGACAAAATGCCCATAGACTAGGGAAGCACCCATTCAGGAATCGACCAGGATTCTGCCCTTTTCAGCAGGATTCAAATTTGGCTGAATCCTTGTGCCTGGCAGAACCAAATCCAAATTTGCATACATAAATTAGGGTCAGGAAGGGAAAATACTGTGACTTTTTGTCACAAAACAAGGACATCGCATGACTGATTTGGACACCTACTGTATGTGCTGTGACTGATTGTTTGGCACTTTTCTTCTTAATCCAATGAGATTTTCATATGTTGTCAGCCACAAGATATTGGTCCGAAAGGCTGCTTGCATTGTCTATGATTAAGGTTACAAAACAAGGAGGAGTACCATGGAGCTTGTAAGTATAACTTTTTTTTGGAGTACTGTAATGTTTTGAATACATCCTGTACTTTTGAACTTTGAGTATCAGAAGAATTTTGATAATGTGCAGAAAGTCCCCATACACAGGCAAATAAACTGCCAACTCGCTTTTTAGCTTGTATTGGGAAAGCAGAGGACATTCTGGAAAGGAACCCTGGTTTGACTCCTAAAATGACAAATTGCCAAGGACAAAAATATTACACACAATTTTGTGTGTTCAATTTATATCGTTCATTGTTGTGTCTATCGGGTCACAGAAACGTCATGAAAAATGCATTGATGATGAATTGTCCTGATTTTCTCCATTGGGGGATTGAGTATTACTCAACCTTTGACGAATGTAATAAAATAGAAATCTAATAGGAAAGTGGGGAAACGTGACACTCAAAGAAGAACTAAAGCTTTACAAATATGTCAGTAAATACAAGTATGGGATCCATTATGAATTGAATTACAGAAAGACTTTCTAGCATAGACTCAGTTTTTCTGAATAAATTTTAAAAACCAGTACCTTGTACTTGATCCAAACTGAGATATAATTAATCCTTATTGGAAGCAAAACCAACCTATTGGAGTTATTTAATATTTACATGATTTTACAGTAGACTTAAAGTAGGAAGATCAATATTATGGAAAGATCCATCATCTGGAAAACCACAGGCATTCTGGATAACAGCTCCCATATCTGTACTGCCATTGAGTTTTGACTTTCAAAACTAAAGCTTGCTATGTTCAGTTGTGTTCTTTATGTTTAAAGTGATACTGAAACATTCCAATAAAAATAGGAACATGTTGGTATCAGTGAAGAGAGGCTACACGCTAAATATAAGCAGCTGAAAGTCTCTCAAAGCCACCCCCAGCATAGTGAACCTTACTCATGGCGACTCTCTGACACCATTAAATCATCTTGTTGAGTTGTTTCAGTTACACCGGGCTGGTGGTGTGCGATCCCTGCATAGGCTGAAGTCTGTTTCTTTTTGTAATTAGTCTATGGAGTGATTGCAGTGCCCCCAGCCCAGCATAACTGAAACAACACAACAAGATGATTTAATGGTGTCATTGAATAAGGTTCACTGGGCTGGGGTGGCTTTAGGAGGCTTTCAGATGCTTATATTTAGCGTAAAGCCTCTCTTCACTGATATCAACACGCTCCTATTTTTATAGGAGCATGTCAGTATCACTTTAAGCACCAGGCAGTAACGTAACTAGGTGCCCCCCCCCCACCAGCAAACTAGATACAGTAGACGCACATTTTCTTTACCGTCTCAATCCATCGCATCTACTGCAGGATGCTCCCCTGGTAGTTACACCACTGGCACTAGGCCATAAGTACACGTTTAAAGGAGAAGGAAAGGAAACAATCACTGGGGGTGTCAAAAGTTGGATTGTGATTGTATTCACTTACCTTATACCCCATCTCAGAGTTCCTATCACCAGAATACTATCCCGGCTCAGGGTTCTTCCGGCGAGCATAATGGAGCAATCCTCTTCCTGCTTCTTTCTTTGCACTAATGTGCAGTAGACTGAAAAGCTGAAAATAAAAACAGCTAATGCACTCTACTGCACATGTGTTGGTCAAGGCATTTTGAAGAAAGTAGAAGCAGAAATAGAGGCTTGCTCTGGGGTATTAGGTAAGGCCATATTTATGCATATAGACACCTAAGGGCCTGTGTCTATTGTGGAAGCTTTAAGGGGGTGGCCTTTTTGGAAAGTAAAAAAAAAACTCTCTAACAACCACCAGAGGGTGCTACACAAATCTGGAGGCAGAACTCGGGGGATGAGGGGTCAGCCATCAAAGTCTGGTAGCTTTAACGTCACACACAGAGGTGAAGTCTTGTGTAGTGGAAGTGACATCACAAGCAGCTATGTTCGTGACATCACTTCCACAGGCTACGGGGTGCAGTGAGGTCCGGCTCCTAGGCTGGCACCGAATATAAATAAAGCACACACAGAGGATGTGAAGTCTTGTGTAGTGGAAGTGACATCACAAGCAGCTATGCTCGTGACATCACTTCCACAGGCTACAGGGTGCAGTGAGGTCCGGCTCCTAGGCTGGCACCGAACATAAATAAAGCACCAGTATCAGGTAAGTAATTACATCTACTTGGGGTGCCTAATTTTTGGAACCTGTAATTCATTGTGACTTCCCTTCTTCTTTTAATGCCTCGATTACAGTGACAGGTCACACTAACCATTTAAAACTTTCTTCTAGACACACTTGGAATTCATCACTTTGGCAAAGGGAAGACATTGCCTACTAAGAGAGATTCCAAACCACACATCTATGCACAAAATCACTACAATAGTGTCAGGGGCCTATTGGCTCCCAGTGGGGGAAGTCTGGACCGAGGAGGAAGCTTCGGGTAAAAGTCCAAGTTTGCAGTAACAGACAAGGGATCAGGAATACAGTCAGTGTAGTCAAATCCAAGCAGTAGTTCAATTGGTAGGCAGATAAATAGCAAAGTCAAGGTTCAGGAAGGGTAAAAAGTCCAGGAATACAATAAACACAAAATTAGGAACCCCCAGGAATGCTTAAAGCAAATCCTATTATTGAGCATTGAACCCGTGATTTTGGGTTCATCAAAGAGGAATGGAGCGCCGTCGGGCACTCCTGACAAATAGTTGATGAACCTGCTCAGTATGACTGAACTGCCAGCTGCTTAGAACATGAAAGCATTGTACAAATCTAAATATTTTATTGCACAATGCTCACCTTCATAAATGGCCTATCTAAAATACCTAATTCCCAATATTTTTTGATAGGATGCATGAGACAATCTGGTGATTTCTATACACTTAGCAGAGCAGACTATAGATACCCACTTGCTCTATAAATATTTATATCCACAGAAATATCGACAACAATAGTAATGTAAACGAATGTAAATTGCCGGGAATAGATCACTTTGTTTGACAAACTGGATCAATTCTTACTGATCATTTGAATAAGTGTGACAAATGATTGTGCATTGTTTATTTCCTTTCTTTCCAATCCAGATAATTGCAAATCATGTAGAAATGCAGTTACAGAGGCGGCTTGTGCATCTTTATAAAGGCTTTGCTCATTAAAATGGAATATGCTGAGGAACTGTGTCTATTTCCCCACTGTGCCATTCTACATTCAACCCACAAACTGCTCAGTGCAGCAGACCCATGTGCTAATTTATTTGGCTGAAACCCTCCCCTCTGAAACTTTTTCTTGGTTTGGATGTGTCCCTCCACTCAAACACCCACAGGGGTCAGTGACCCTGAACATTGGGGTGCCAGGAATACCTAGTACAGTAAGTAGTGTGATGTCATTGAAGAGTTTTTGTCTATGTCTCTGTTTAGAGGATGGATGAAGAATGGTGGATATGAAAGAGTCAAGATTAAGGGATAATTTTAGTGCTCAAAAATGGATGCACTGGAGAACACATATTGATTGAAATTAATGAAAGGGGTTGTTCACCTTTAAATAAACTTTTAGTATGATGTAGAGAGTGATATTCTGAGACAATTTGCATTTGGTTTTCCTTTTTTTTTATTATTGGTGGTGTTTGAGTTACGTACTTTCAGCAATCTGGTTGTCAGGGTTCAAATTGCCCTAGCAACCATACACTGATTTGAAGAGACTGGATTACTGTATGAATGGAGAGGGCCTGAATAAAAATATAGGTAATCAAATGTAGAAATAGAAATGAATGTGTAGCCTTACAGGGCATTTGTTTTTAGATGGGGCCAGTGAGCCCCATTTAAATGCTAGAAACAGTCAGAAGAAGATAAATTATTAAAAAGTTTTTTAAAAAAAAGGAATATTTTAAGACAAATTAAAAAGTTAGAATTAGTCAATCTAAAACGTTAGAGATTTTAACAAAACATGATGTAGTAAATTACACACCTCCCAACTGTCTCTCTTTTGACACTGGAAAGTCCTATTTTTCTCTGCACTGAACAGCCAGAAAAAGAAACAAAGTTTCTAACTTAATTGGCTTTTGGCAGAGAGCCCAGAACAGCCACAGCAGCAGATAAGATACTTTTGTAACAAAACTATAATAACTGAATTAAAATAACACAGAAATTTGTTCAAACTTTCATAACCTGACAGATTTTGTAAAATGAACAGGGGGTGTGGTCATAAAATGGGTGTGGTCAAACATTTTTCGATGCACAACTTGTTTGTCCGTATTTTTATTTCCAAAATGTTGGGAGGTATGGAATTATATTCCACATAAAATGCATCATATCATTGCTCAGTCCCCCCATTATATGTATATATTTGAGAAAAGCCTTGGAGGCTGCTGAAACGTCAGTCATTTTTCACTAATAAATTTTTTATTTTATTATTCCTGAGAGTGCGGATCGCTTTTTAGGTTGTTTCGTATATATATATATATATCATCTCTCTTAGTAATCATGTTCCACAAGTTTCCATATATCCATTATTATTAGTCTTTATACAGCACCAATCTTTTGACTGTCTGTCTGACTTGCTGAAAACAATAAGTTACTTTCACACCTCCCTCTGGAAGTCTTTGCTGCATTTCAAACTCCTGACAATCTCCTGCTGTTCTAATCTCTCTATCTTGACCCCTGTCACAGGGTTTCCTCTTGGTTTTCACTCTATCTATCCAATCAGTCATTCTGACTTCTCCTCCTCTTGAAACTTCCTTACACTGACAATTTCACTCCACACCTCACACAGCTGGAGACTTTTTATTACTCATATTTCCATTCAGTCCCTCTCCTATTGATATTCCAATCTCTGATTCAAATCAATGCATGGTTGCTAGGGTAGTTTTGCCAACATTGCAAACTGGAGAGCTGCTGAATAAAAAGCTAAATAACTCAAGAAACCCTCAAATAATAAAAAATGAAAATCAAATGGTCTCAGAATATCACTTTCTACATCATACTAAAAGTTAACTCAAAGGCAAACACCCCCTTTAAAGTCCATGGCTGTTTTTTTGTGCACTAAAATGCATTGGTGTTAATGCACATTTTTTCTATTCCCAAGACATAGGAATGTTTTTACAAAAAAAAAACCCCACATTTTTCCCAGTGAAACAAACCACGGTGCAATTCTGGTTGAGATTCGTGATCATTTTCCCCAATCTAAAAACCACTAATATCGTCTGGGTGGTTCATCTTCAAGTTAACTTTTAGTATATTGTAGAAGGGCCAATTCTAAGAAACTTTTCAATTGGTCTTCATTATTTATTTGTCATAGTTTTTTAATCATTTGCAATTTTCCTCTGTTTCTTTGCAGCTTTCAAATGGGGGTCACTGACACCATCTAAAAACAAATGCTCTGTAAGGCTACACATGTATTGTTATTGCTGCTTTTTATTACTTATCATTCTATTCAGTCCATCCCCTATTCATATTCAAGTCTCTTATTCAAATCAATGCAGGGTTGCTAGGCTAATTTGTACCCTAGAAACCAAATTGCTGACACTGCAAAATAAAGAGCTGCTGAATAAAAAGCTAAATATCTATAAACCCACAAACAATAAAAAATTAAAACCAATTGCAAATTGTCTCAGAATATCACGATCTACATTATACTAAAAGTTAACTCAAAAGTTAACTCAAAGGTGAACAACCCCTTTAATCTTTATCAGGCAAAAAATTTACTGATTCCTAATGACAATCTTGAATATTTTAAAAATTTCTTTTTTTTGTTTAACTTATTTTTTTTTAAGCATAAACATCATTGCATTGTTCCTACACTTACAGCTGATGTGCTCAGTTAGCCCTGTACTTATTTGCTCAACTATTATCAGAAAGTAAACAATGGTGCATGTGATACTGGTTTCACTCAGTATAGGTAAAACAGTTTATGGGACCTGGGGTTTTCAGGATGAGGGATCTTTCTGTAATTTGGATCTTCATACCTTAAGTCTGCTGAAAAAATGATTTAAACCTTAAATAAACCCAATAGGCTGGGTTTGCTTCCAATAAGGATGAACTATATGTTAGTTGGGATCAAGTACAGGCTACTGCTTTACTATTACAGAGAAAAAGGAAATCAGTTTTAAAAATTTTAATTACAGGCATAGGATCCATTATCCGGAAACTCATTATCCATAAAGCTTGGAATTATGGAATGGCCATCTTTCATAAACTCTATTCTATCAAAATAATCAGTTTTTTTTTTTAAATTGATTTCCCTTTTCTCTATAATAATAAAACAGTAGCTTGTACTTGATCCCAACTATGACATAATTCATTCTTATCTTAAGCAAAACCAGCCTATTGGGTTTATTTAATGTTTACATCATTTGCTAGTAGACTTAAGTATGAAGATTCAAATTACAGAAAGATCACTTATAAGGAAACCTCGGATCCCAAGCATTCTGGATAATAGGTCCCATACCTGTATTGGGAAAAAAATCAGAATATGGGAGACATCCTTCTCGTAATTAGGAGCATTCGGGATTTCCAGATAACAGATCCCATACCTGTAAAGCTGTGGCACATGCTATTTTGCAGGAGCTTGCTAATACACTGGAGTGTTATTTTATGTCTTTTTTTATGGCCTTCTACAAGTCAGGAAGAGTGTGAGCATCTAATGAAGCCTGATATTGTCACACTGAACTGGAAAACCTTGTTGCTTCACGGTTGGTCTCCTGAGCTACTGAACCAAGTTAAACCGCCTCCCAGCCCTTAGTAAAAAAGTGCCACTGTATGAAAAGGATATTTTTTTTACCTTATGCCTTATTCTATATTGTTAGTATTAAAAAAAACTAAAAACAATGACGCATACAGTATACTGTATTGCGGCAACCATTGATTTATTATTTTCATCTCAGCATTAAGATCCCAGTAATCCAAGGCAAAGTATTTGCACAGAAAAAAAAAAAGCCATAATTTCTGTAACTGGCTGCATAGTAGGTGACATAGATGACACCTATACGACTTCTAGAGTTTGTTAATCAGACTTAATTCAAAGCATTACAATGCTGAAAAGCAATAGGCAAAATGGCAAGGAACCCCATTAAGCAAATGCCAGATGATAAGCCTGCGAGTCGACAATACCATGTCAACTGCTGCTTAATTATGCAGAATTAACAAATGGCAGAAGCAGCAGTTGTATTAGCTGAGCGGGGCTCTGTGCCAAGGCTGTACGCTGGCATAAATGGCAGACGCAGTCCAATTCTGTTATGTGACACCTCTGAACTCGGATCCCCGGCTGCTGTCTGCTCCATCTGTGGTGCCAAAAACATTTAGCAGAGGCGAAGAAAGCTGTTGATTTGTTAAACTAAGACAGATTTTGGTAATTGATATAAGTGACCACAAACGATTAGAAAAGCTGTGCTAGAATAAATAGCGTGACGGCACTTCATCAAGTTAACCAGGTTTTAAATGGGAATCTATTCAGTGTTTGGAGCTATTGGTGGTTTTCTTGTTAATCGTATCCGCAGCAGTTCAGGTCTCTTAGGGGTCCGTTTACTAAAGTGCGGTAAATTTGACAATAAGTTTCCGCAGCGACAAAGTTTACTAAACAGCGATGTGCTCAGAAGTCATTGCGATCACTTGTGGTAGCTACGTTAGAGAACCAGCTTACATTAGCGGTCATTTTAGTCAGTTGCGAAGTTTCTGGCGACAAATTACGTTTGCGAATATTTATTCTAGAAAATAGTCTTGTTTTATGCGTTAATAATGGCATTCATTATGGCAATTTTTACTGTGACATTTATGGACAGAAATGCATCTTTCAAAACTCAAAGGGGCTTCGCTAGCGTTCGCCGCACTTTTAGCTAGTGCTTCGCAAATTCACTACAGTGCAAAGTTACGCTCAGGTCAGCGAACGGTAGCTAGTGTTACTTCGCTAGGCAAAGCGCAATTACGCTAGCGAAGCCTAATTTGCATACAACGGGAACTTTAACGTATAATAGAAGTATATGTTACAGCCACTACATTCCACTACACAAGCCCAGGAAACCTTTAATAAATAAAATAAAGTTGTCCTATTGCCCTAAACATGTGCCCCCTGTATAGTTGTGTTGCCATATGTTAGGGAATGTAGGGGGGAAAAAATCAATCTTTTTTTGTAACTCCTATCTATTGTGTTGAACTTCTCCTGGTCTGACCAGGCGAAGTAAAGTCTAACGGGTAACGTTCAGGAAAATATTGATCTTAGTGAATTTGCGTAATAATGATCCTTCGTCAGTGCGCAACTTCGCCTGGCGTAAAGTTGCGAAGTTGCACAAGTCTATCTACTTCGCTAGCAAAAATTAATCCGAGCCGGTGTTAGTGAATTTCCGAAGTTATGAAATGACGTCACGCTGACGAATTAGCAATAGCTTTAGACGCTTTGCGCTTTAGTGAATTTGGGCCATAAACTTTATTGAATGATGATTATACCATCCAACAACATTGCCAGAGTGACACCAATCAAACATGTATGCATCATATAAACCGATACTTCATCCATCCACACACACACACTCTTCTGCCAATAGAATAATATGAACAAGAAATCATACCAGTTATCTCTTTGTATCATTTAAATGCACAGTTTAATGAGAATTAAACTCCCATTGAGAATTTTCTGGCCAAAAAATAAGTTAACGCCACTATATAGATGGCGGTAAAATGTTAATGTGTACGTAGCGTTATTTTCAGCGGATACGATAACTGGCGAACACATAGGGGCAGATTTACTAAAGCTCGAATTTCGAATGAAAAAAAAATTTGAAATTCGACCAGGGAATAGTGGGGAGGTAAAATCCTACGATTTCGACTATCAAATTCGAAAGATTTTACCGCAATCGAATCTAATATGGAAAATCAAATCGAATATGGAAAATTTGATCGATCGTTCAAATATTCGAATCGAATTTGAATCGACTATTCAAACGATTTTATGCGATCGATAGAATTTTCCATATTCAATCTTAGGGAAGGATCCCCATTTCGGTAGGTTTAATCTGGCGAATTAGGTGGTAGAATTAAAATTTAAAGGGGAAGTATTCGACCATCGAATTTTCGAATTAAATTAGAATTTGCCTAATTTTCATATTTGGAATTCGAATTCGAATCTTTTTGAAAATTCGATCGAATATTCAAATCATTCGTGTGAATTTATGTGAATTATATAGTAAATCTGCCCCATATTCCTGCGCAAGAAAATTAGCTAATTTATATTTACCGCAGGTTAATAAACTCGCAAAAACATATTCTGCGTTAAATTTATCTATATTTTGTGCGCAAATTTTTACCGCACTTTAGTAAAAGGACCCCTTTGTTTTGAAGACCAACATTTCCCCATTCACCTTGTTGCTGGCCTTTTGTAGCATTAGAGTGTTGTGATAACAAGGGGACAGTGTGTCAAACATATCCTCCATCACATGCTCTTAGTTTATGGTTATATCACTGCAATTGTGTTTAGCCACTCCTGTTTTATAATTGTAGGCATTAGAGGGAACACAGGCACAGAGTACTTATTTCTGGTAACAAGATCATTCTGTTTTCAAATTAAACACATTTCTAGGAACAAAAATATGCTGGGGCACAGAATCAAAATCAGGGACATTCTCCAGTGATGATGGACATTTGACAACTATTAATTGCATACTCTAAAAATTATGATATAATTGGTATCACTGAGACCTGGTGGGATGAAACATGTGACTGGACTGTGAATTTAAATGGTTACACCCTTTTTAGGAGGGACAGAGGGATTAAAAAGGGGGGAGGAGTGTGTTTGTATGTAAAGCCTGAATTAAAGCCATGCACTTAAGAAATAACCATTTCTGGCACTGGTGAGTGTGTGGAATTCCTCTGGGTAGAGATTTCGACTGGGCAAAAAGTTACAAAGAAAATTTTAATTGGTGTATGCTATAAACCACCTTGTATAAGTGACGAGTATGAAGCCCAGCTACTTTCACAACTAGGTCAAGTTATTATTATGGACTACAATTATCTGGACATTGACTGGGGTAATGGGGTTGCCAAGACAGAGAACGCTAGTAGGTTTGTAAATATGCTAAATGACAACTTTTTATCCCAGCTCGTTCAAGAACCTACTAGGAATAACTCTCTTTTGGATCTTGTAATAACTAATAATACTGAGCTCATCTCAAGCATTTGTGTGGGTGAGCATTTGGGGAATAGTGATCATAACATGGTCTCCTTTGAGATTTTGTTGCAGAGGCAACTCTACAAGGAAGTAACTAAAACATTTCAAAATTTAAAAATTTCAGGCGTGCAAACTTTGACAGTATAAGGGCATCTCTGCAACATATAAAGTGGGAAATGCTTTTCACAGGGTTAAACACTGAACAAAAATGGGAATTCTTTAAAATTCTGCTTAATAAATATACATGTCAGTATATTCCGCTTGTAAACAAAGAACATTGTTGCAAAACAAAACCTTTTTGGTTCAATAGGAGTGTTGGTGTTGAGGTGGGTAAGAAAAGACGTGCTTTTAAGGCTTTCAAGTTAGCTGGGACAGCCGAATCATTTATAAGGTACAAGGAGGCCAATAAGTCATGCACAAAATCGATCAGGCAAGCTAAAATCGATATGAAAAAGGATATAGCAGTAAGCAGTAAAAAGAATCCAAAATTATTTTTTAAATATATTAATAGTAAAAAAATGAAACAGGAAGGGGTAGGACCTTGGACAGACATAATATCAAAGGCTATTTTGATACTAAACTCTACAGTTAGTATAGCTATGTGCACGTATGGTTTGTGTGAAAGAGTGGAGATGTGTGTGTGTGTATACTGGGTTTTTTGGAGGGGTTGAACTTGATGGACTCTGTCTTTTTTCAACCCAATTTAACTATGTAACTATATGTTAACTATGTAACTATAAGCATATTGACAAAAAGAAAGAATCTTATTTTCATGGTAAAGGCACAAGAGGGTGATACAGGGCCCCAGTCTAATGTTGGAGACAAACCCAATAGAATTGTTTTGTCTCCAATATGGATTAATTTTATATCAGTTTGGATCAAGTGCATGGCACTGTTTTATTAATACAGAAGGAAATGGAAAACAATATTAAAAAATTTAATTATCTGATTAAAATTGGGTCTATGGGAGAAGGCCTCCCCATAATTCGTAGCTTTCTGGATAACAGGTTTACATATAACACATCCTATATGGAAACTGTAACATACTTAACCTATATGTCATTTATAGAGCATGAAATCATAATTACATGACAGGAGAATGAATACTGTCAGGGAAATAAAAAAATCTCTAGATATGGAGTAGCCTGGGTGGAAATCTAGGAGTGCTGCCATAACCTGCTATTGACTGGTGCTTATTTAATGTTCACATGATTTTTTTAATAGACTTATGGTATTAAAATCCAAATTATGTAAATATCCATAAAACCCCAGGTTCCATGCATTCTGGATAACAGGTCTGATGTCTGTAACTATTAATAAAATGGATCATGCCCTTAGTGGCCTGTATGAGGGCATCTACATTTTAAACTCTACTGGGGCAGGAATTCGTCTTTTTAAAGTGCTGCATAATATGTGAGAGAATATAAATACTCATTCTTGTTCTTTACCTGAAGCTACACATTTATATAAATAAAATACCCACCAAGGTGACTCTTGCGAGTCATTGTGTTAACAATAGTTCCACTGGGAAAGTCCAAAGCTTTAACCTTCATTATCAGACACTCCTGTGGGACCCATCGGGTCATTTCAAACAGTCTTCATTTGGTTTCAAAACTGTGCCTTTTCGTAAATTTAGCATATATATATATATATATATACATATTTATTTATTTATTATTGTTGCATCTACACATTTTTCTCTGTATTCTCTGACAAGAGTTCTGTATTCATTTGTAGGCAGAACACATTTGGCTCGTTTTCAAAGCTGTGAGGTAAGATCAAAATGCTTTGAATGTGTAAAATCAATTATAATGATGGACTGTGAGAACATCTCGACCGCCTGGCCCAACACATTTAATGACATGGAGAAAGTCAAAAGTAAATGCTGAAAAAAAGCGTGTTCACAGCTAGGACTTTAACCGAGGTGCTGAGAAAAATAGGAAAAAGTCTTGCTTATTTGAATTAAGGCAGATGCTAATGGTGAATACATTTAGGTGAATATGGGTGCATATAAGTGTAGGTGAATCATATGTTACTTTTTGTTTCTGCTCCATCTCATCTTCTGCACTCTTTTGTTTCAGTAGTAGCCTACTTTGACTAGTCAGTTACCCTATTGCGAGAACCCTGCAAAGCTGAGCAGACAGGACTTAGTAATAATACTAAGGTTAGCAAGTTCAAAATGTATGTAGATCAATGCAGCCAATCAATGTCCAAGAATATATGACTAGAGAAAGGCAAGGTCAGCAGGGTGAACTGAAGACAAGAAAACCTATGATATTGACTATTTAAGGGACAGAGACCAAAAACCATGATACGACTGTTGCAATACACCTAGTGGCATAAATAGTGCCCCAAAGCATTGATAAGTTAGCCTATTCTATCAAGTGAGGACCTCACTGGTCCCTCTACAATTATGAAGCTCCTTCTAATATTACACCCCTGAATGCAGCAACAATCTGTATGCTGAGCTTTTGTGCAATACAATGGGGATGAGTGTTATTTACAATAAACATAAATAAGAAGAGAGTCCTTGGCTCACCTACGTGAAGTATTGAAGACTTTCAGTGTCAAACTTGAATGCTAGGGGCCCACCAGCAAATCTAAGGCTGATGGCCCACTTTCAAAACTACAGTATTATACCTCCTTTCTTCCCTCAACTGCTTTATTCTCCTAGTTTATTTTCTCTACATACTATACTCTATTTTCCACTATTAAGCTTCTTTGTTCCCTGAAAGAAATAGGAAATGACCATGAAATAGGCCAAATGGTTAGAAGCACAAGGCCCCCTGACACCTAGGCCCACAGGGAGTTTTCCTGGTATCCCAGTGGGCCAGTCCGACACTGAAGACTTTGATGATCAGAAGGGAACTTTCATTTTAGTGCAAGCCTGGAGAATTATCATACAATTTGGATATTGCAGCATGAATGACACCTGCTAAGTGATGGTGTCTGAGCTGCATGAATAAGTGAAATAAGGCATTGCAACAAAGGGAAGGACGATAATAAGATATGAAAGAGGACCCTTAAGAACTTAAAGCTAAAATGGTTTTCAAATGTAAGGCATTTGTAAAAAAAAAAAAAGAATTTCCAGTACAGGTATCCATTATCCAGAAAAATGTTATGCAGAAAGCTGTAGCTTATGGGAAGATCATCTCCCATAGACTGCCTTTTAATCAAATATTTCAGATAATTAAAAATGATTTCCTTTTTCTCTGTAATAATAAAGCATTACCTTGTACTTGATCCCAACTAAGATATAATTAATCCTTATTGGATGCAAAACCAGCCTGTTGGGGTTATTTAATTTTTAAAGGATTTTTAGTGGACTTAAGTTATGTAGATCTAAATTTAGGTAAGATCCCTTATTTGGAAAACCCTAGGTCCCAAGCATTCAGGACAACAGGTCCTATACCTGTAAAACAAGGGGTCAATAATTATAGATTGTTCAGTGTGTTGCAGTAATTTCAAATGTACTTAAACAGCATTGTTGAACTGAAAAAGCTGCTCGGATGAGTAGTGAAACATCTTCACTGATTTTTAGAATTACTTATACTAGATGTAACAACATAATAATTAGCATTGGAGTTATTCTGCAAGAAGGTACAGACTATGACAATATGACCAGAAGTCAATTGTTTAGACCTATTGGGTTTACCTTGACATGGCATGGTAGCTTGGTAATTGCCCATGAAATTGTGTCTTTTTTGTTTTTTTTATGTATGCATTAGCATTACTAGTTACTACAAGGGACAGGGAATTTGTCATAAAAAAAAATACTGGGTATTTTGCTGTCAGTTAATTAGTAGAAACAACATATGTCTTGCACTTAACAAAAACCCAAATTTACAGACCAAAAAGTACAAAATTATTATTCAAACATGTACAAAAGAAGCCTTTCTACAATGTTCCACTCCCCATAGCTCATCATTTGGGGCTTGGCACCCAAAGTTAATGTTTGCTAAAATTGTACTTATTTAAACAACTTGGACTTTGCTCTTTTTGTGTCTCTATTATTTAGAGCAAAATAAATCAATTCTACATCGTGTGCATCTCTGGTATGTTTCATGCTGCAAAATGGAGATGCGTTTAATGTCAATTTTGTGAATGTACACAGTGGCTTCGGTATGACTTCATAAGGTAGAGAATAGAACGTTCCTTCCTTGAATGTTCCCCCTTTAACTCAATACAATATAATTCAGGCACTAGGTTCTACGTATTTCCAGTGGTTTTCTACAAGGGTATATGCCAGCCACACACATGATACATTTTGTGCAGACAAATTTGTTTCATGAACCAAACAGACATTGCTTAACTGTCATCTGCAAACTTTTAATCACTATTTATAGAAAGAAATTCAAATTATCTAGAATGCAAACCTTAGAGGTACACATCTTTTCATCTTATTCTTAATATAAAATAAGCCCCTGATTTCAACGCCAAACTTCAGCCTCTTCTCTATCCATTTACATGTACAATTCCCAAGACCAACGTATCTCTGTTTATACAGTAATTCTTTATGTGGCTTTGAATCAAATGTCTTTGTAAAAAGTAAAACACAACAAATGAAATACATTTTTCAGGAAAAAATTCCAAGAAATATTTCAGAGAGCTTGGGAACTGAGTTATGAATAAAATTAAAAACAATAAAATATCTGTTGAAATGATAACAATCTAGACAGAGTAAACCCCCAGAAGCTAATGCATGACCCCATAGTTAGAGAGAACAAAAGCGAGACTGGGCTGACATTTAAGCAGCACAAAATAGAATTTACTCTGTCATTTCCAATCTTAATTTAATTTTATTTGACATGGTAATGAAGTTGTATGAGGAATGCTAAAGGGACATTTCTTAATAAGGCTTCTGTGATCTGTTTGTTGTAGTCCACAAAATTTTCTTAAATGGCTTTAAAAGTTACAGTAACTTTTATGGTACATTGCAGGCACTTTCTAGACATAATTTTTAGTCTATAAAATGTAAAATGACAATCAAATTTGATTTCATATAAATACCACAGAAACAATTTTATAATTATAATTGTAAAGATAAAGAAACAGAAATAAACATTAGCCTCGGAATAGGTCATTGCATGTATTTGTAAATGTATAATGAGATAAATTATTTGCAAAGTAATGCTTCTTTGGGTGACCTGCACTATTGTTCTCTGGAGTAGGACTATAACTGAAAAGTGACCCGCCAACATGTTCTTGGATGTAAAGCTTGTTGAAGTAAAGATCCTTGACAGTCTGCACATTTTTTACATTCTACAACAACAAATAGTATGCATGGCAGGAATAACCGAGGGAATTTGAGAGACTATTTATTAATTTTAACCTAATATTTATGAAGGTTTTCATTCCTCAAGGACTTTCTGAGTATTCTTGAAACTGTCTCATCACTGATCTGAGCAGCTTCTTCTGTTCAGCTGAGGGGTGGGGGATACACCCTTATGGGAATACATCAGCATCCAGTCACAATGGTTCCACTGAACTATTCAAGTAGGTGGTTGATGAAAGTGTGAAAATGTGAACCAGCTACAATAGTACCATGATAGTAATTGAGACAGGAGTTCATTTTTCAATGTTCATGACTGAGTGAATTCTTGTTAAACTGCTGGTGAAGGATGTCAAAGTGGCTTTGTATGTTACCGACAAAGTGTCAATGGCCCTCTCCTCTGTTTAACAATGTTGTTCCAGTTTGTCATAAATGGCCTCCTTCACACCTTTTTCAAACTGTCTTCTCCATCCAAAATATGAACATTGTTGTCCTCAAACGATGTAGATAGAATGCAGTCCTGTCCTGTGCCATTTTTCATAAGAAGATGTTTAGACCGCTCAGTAAACTGAAGAAGCCACTCAGACGAGTGCTGAAACATTTTCACGATTAATTAAAAAGCACAATTACTCTAGACTTATTTGTACTTGTTACCTATACAAAGTTAGGAATTGGACTGTTCCCATATCTACAAACAAAAATATTTAGAACCAACACGTGATGCAAAAAAGTTTCTAAATGTGTGTTTACCATATGATCAATATATCAAGAAGAGTGCAATATTTGCAAGTAAATACAGTACATATTTAATCAAGTATAGACCTCATGCAAAGATGACTGGAATTAATTTACTGACCTTAGTGCCCTCCAGTGAGGAAAATATGATTTGCAGATGATTATAACAATATTAAGACCATGATAAAAAAATTAAAGTTCATTTTATGTGTACATATCCAATTCCACTTCTAGATTAAAAAATAAAAACATGAAGGCCCTTAGAAATTGAGATACTGCTAATCTATTGACAGCAAAAACATATTCCCAGAGCAGCATGCTTCGAGAAATCTGTAGGGCTACTAATTCCTTATGAGCCCTGCTCTCTAACAGTCCACATTCATACTTCAAGGACAACTAATTTGTTGAAATTAATTCAATTACCATGGCATTTATTCACAAATAACGCTTGACTAACTGCACAATTAAAAGTAATTTAGGGGAAAAAGAGATGGTGATTGATGGGCTTTTCATAAGATAAAATGAAGATTTATTTAGAGTGATGGAATATGATGGGCTGGCAAGTTTCTGTTTTTATAATAATATAACATCTCTGCAATCTCTAAAAACATATATATATATATATATATTTATATATATATATATATATATATATATATACACCAAGCAGCAAAGGAATGTGTGTGGATTTATATATATATACAGTATATAGAGAGTAATATTTATTTAAAAACATCAACAAAACTTTATTGCAAAGTGCTGAATAAATGCCCCAACCTGGTAATACAAAGTGAGTCAAAAAAGTCATATCTCTAGTTTGTATGAATTTGATGTCATGTTTCTTTATTTATAGTTTTTTTCAACATCATCTACTATGTAACTATGAAGTATTAAGAAAGATTTTGCATGCATCTGATAAGCAGCCACAGAAGTGACAGCATTAACCACCAATTGTAAGTGATCACATCATATTCATATGAAATTTTTTGACTTCTATAGGATCTCAACAACTTTTACCTGTGGTTTGTACACTTAGGGGCAAATTTACTATTGGTCAAATTCGAGGGTTAATTAACCCTCATATTTGACCAATCAAATTTTGTTTGAATTTTAACCCTTCCAATTTGAATATCGAATTGGAAGGGTTTTAGCGAAATTCGATTGATCGAACGTTCGAATAAAAAAAATTCAATTGTACACTTAAATCGTTCAAATCGAACTATTCGAACAATTTTAACCATTTGTTCGAATTTTTTTTATTCAATCTAAAAATGCTGAAATAACCCGATGGGAGCTTCCCATATGGTTATACAGCAATTTGGTCGAATGATTGGATAGAATTTCATTTGAATCATTCGAATCATTCATATTGATCGAATTTTTTAAATTCGATGGTCAAAGTGCCCAAAAAAGTAATTGAAAATTTTTGGGGAAAATAGTTTGAACGATCCAATCGAACTATTCAAACGATTTTTATTCGATCGAAAATGGACTGATTCGATCGAAAAACCCCTGCAAAAAAAAGTTTTTTCACTTTGAAATTTGACCCTTAGTAAACGTTATCAACGGTTGAATTGCAAAGTGAAAAATACTTCAATTACAATACTTATTTCAAACGAAAATGGAATCTTTAGAATTGAATAATTTATATCAAATGATTAGTGTATTCGAATGAACGATTCAAATGATTTTCCACCAAAAAAGCTTTGACTTCTCAAACTCCTCCAAAAGACTCCATATAGTTGATAGGAGGTCCCCATAGGATAAAACAGCAATTCGGAATGATTAAGACCCTTCAGCATCTTAAACCTGTTGAATTGCTATTTTCAGATATTGAAGTGTCAAAGTCAACATTTTTAATGAGACAGTGCTTCGATATTCGAGTGTTCAAATTTTTTTTCTTCAGATTTTCACTTTGACCCATGATAAATCTGCCCCTTCATACAAATTTTTGGAGCTTTAAAAAAAAAAAAAAAATTGGAAAACCACACCTTTTTTGTCATCTGTGGAAAAAATTTAAATTCTATTGTTAGTAAATGGCTCCAATAGAGTTAAAATGAATTAAAAATGTTACTGTGGTGACTTCTAATTCAACACTTTGATAAATGTGCCTGTACGGTCCATTTATAAGGAAATGTTTTTCAGGGTATTTATGGCTCTTGAACATAATGTACATTTTTTATGCTGTATGTTTGTTTTTTTACATTTTAAGTTCAAGGCAAACTAACTGAAGTCTTGCTACAATGTATGGCATTTTACTAAGACATTGCTTTTGTAGTTAAATGGAAGACACGAAAAACAAACAAACATGCTTTTATCTTTTTATACTAGCATAAAAGAGAATATATACAATACTGGGGGTGAACATAAATGGTATGTATTTGCATAAACAGTACAGAGTTTACACATCTTTTAATTAACTGATATTGTTCAGAGTATTATTAAAAGATTATATTTCCTGTTGGAATATATTCATTTTGCATGATAATGATTAGCAGATGGCCATTTGAATGCAATAGAAATGAAGACTGCTCAGAAAATATCCATATAATGGAACAGAACAGAAAGCAATAAGCAAATGAGCTGCCATGAGCTGGCATTGGTGGGGTTAATTTATAGGCTAGAACCACTGGAGTTTTCCTTCTTTGGATTTCAACAATGAAAAATCCCCAATGTGTCTATCACAGATGCTGGGGATTAATGGTAAGATAAAAGCTTCATGAAAGTTAAACATATCAAACCTACTAATTATGGAAGAGTCTGGACTTGCATTCAATGTCAGAATCAAAGACTAAAGTAAAAAAAGACATGACCAGACAGTGTCTTAGAAAAACTGATTAAACCTGCCTAATTTGAAAGAGAAAGAGAATTATGCATAATGTGGCAAAAAACGACAGCCAACTTTACAAAATGCACATCCTAATTATTATAATTAAGTCTAGGCTGAATAATAACATTCATTTCTTTTTGATAGGCTCAAAGGCAATACGTTTAACAGAAAAAGAGAAGAACATAAAGTGGTGGGGGTGTTCTTTTGTAAAGAACCCTCTCTTCTAAATTTAAATTTAAATACACGATAAGAGCTGGTTACTCTTTGGTTTCAATTAGACTAGAAAGAAAATTATTGTGCCATTTTCTGTTGAAAATGTGAACCCTTGGAAAATTCAATTAAGAACAGAACTTGTCTTGTTCAGTTGGTTATTTTACAGTAAGTGTTATTGCCAGCAATGAAGTCTAAACAAGGATACTCCCAGTGGTATCAATATGGAAACTCATCATTCTTTAAAGAAAGAAAAGAATATGAAAAATATTTGCATTGATGTGTCAGTTATTTCTAACTGGTACATATACAATGTTTTATTGAAAACAGGGGTGCTTTTTCATTTTCCTGTTGCATAAACAAACACCTGCCTGATGTTCCAAGGTAAAAAAAAATGATATTTGTTTTTTGGACCACAAAGCCATAAATGGTCAAGCAAAGAGGTGAATTTATTTATCAGATAAATTGATCAACTTGTCATGAATCAATAAGAAATTTGGCATAACAATTCAACTAACTTTTTTAAATATCCAATAAAATTTGATTGATACAAAAGGAATTAATTTGATTGAATCTAATTCAAATCTGTCATTTAAGAAAGCATATCTGTGACCAATATGAGTACAGAATAAGCACAGACTACTCAAATGAATAGGAAACAAAAATCTAAAACAATATTATAAATTATATCAGGTAATGATTTAAAATTCTAAAGTTAAACACTGGTTTTGATTTAGTAACTCAACAGGTTTCCAATTACAACTTTGATAAAATCTGCCCAAAATGTATGTGTTTAAAATATTATGCTTTATTGATATTATGCTCAGTATAGGTATAGGCTGGGCCACCATTAGAAATCACGGGACCTTGTACAACAAAATTTTCGAGGGCCCTGCCCACCCTAGCACCCAAGCCCTACCAGAAAGACCTGAATTACAGGAAGGCTATCTCACATAGACCCGATTTTATGGAAAAATTGTTAAAATGTATCCTTTTTCACTGTAAAAATAAAGCAGTTCCTTGTATTTGATCCAAACTAAGATATAATTAATCCTTATCAGAAGCAAAACCACCCTACCCTGTTTATTTAATGTTTACATGATTTTCTAGTATATTTAGGTATAAAGAGCCAAATTACAAAGAGATCCATTGACTGGTAAACCCCAGGTCCCCAGGCATTCTGTATAGCAGGTGCCATACCTGTATTAGAATAATACTTAAATATACACATTTAAATGTACACAAATACACAATCTGCATTAGTTAATATAAAAAAGGTGATTTATAGCATATTTTAGACTCAAAATAATATAAAAGAAAACTAAAAAAAAAAGGAAAAGGAGGTGCAACTCTAAAAAAAATCAGTCAAATATGATATTTTGGATGCATAGATATGCCCTATAGTTTTGGGGTCAAACAAAGATATATATTAAATCATGTAGCCTAGACTGTAAGAAAGATCAAAGTGTACAGAAGAAAGGTAAGTGATTAATGAAACATGTTCTTATTCTCTATTATGCTTGAATTCTTGGAAGTATAAGGCTTTGATGAATCTCTGTAGGAAAAGAAAATTACGAAGAAGGGGCACAAGAAATGCAAGTTGTGTTAAGTATACAAGTTGTGTTTAGCTTTGCTCATTAGTTACTAAAGCAAAGACTGAAAACTGAATAGCTCACTGGAATGTAAATTAATTTTTCTTTTTTATGAGTATTTATTTAGAAAAAAAATTTCAAATCAACATTGCATTTTATGAACTAGAGAAAAGGAATGTCTCTTGTGGCGAGAAAAAAACTAAAAATGTTAAAGTAGTGTTCCCAAAAAATAAAATTAAACACACTATAAGATGTCGAGACTTTGGAATGGTTGAGAAATCTCTGCAATCAATAAACACCTCCAGTAAGACTCTGGCAAAAGCCCCTATAATCAGTTCTGATGAGTCCCCCCCACACACATGTGAATGAATGTTTACTAAAATACACTTCAAAGATAATTGAGAATGAAAAGCAGATGGTTTGTGTGGTTTAGTGTTTTGGAAGCAAAATTACTTCATAGGAGGACATTGAAATTGTGCAGAACTTTCTATGAGCTTTACTTGTACCACTTTATTTTGTAGGCATGTGTGACATTTACCAAATCAAATCAGAAACAATTATCTGATGGAAGCTACCATTCATTGATACAGAAGGAAAGTCATGTTCTAAAAGAGTCTATGGGTAAAAAGTATTTATCTTGTGCCAGGCAAAGCATTTCATTTCTGTGGTTTTGAAAATTTCCATTCATTCCATTCATACAAGAGACTGCAATGTGGGATATCATTGCAGATCCACATACAACAGACAACTGGGTATAGATGTTTTTGAATGGTTCACAATGGCCTTAGATGTAAAATTGCATGGATATTAAGGGGTGCCCATGGAATCATCAAAGTGGGGATTATACCACACAGAAGAATTTGATATCATACAAAGATCTGCCCAGTGAGCTCTATTTTGTAGTCAAGTTAGTGCCCTTTCTATAATAATTAACCCTTTCCATAATTAGAATGTAGAATCTATGGTGCTGACATGGAAGAGCAACAGAGTCTACTTGTGTGGCTTACATGTAAAGCTAAGGAAGCCATAAAATTGCCAAGCTAGATTTGTAAAAATATTTGACAGGCAAAGCATAGCTAGCCCTTAGTAAACTTTAACCTGTAGGATAGAAAAGGTTAAAGTGCAAAGGAAAATTGGTCAAATTTTATCAGTTTAGGCAAGTTCCCCAGGTTTTTGAACCTTATATTGGTGCCTACTCTTCAAGTTGTAAGCAATATTTGCCATCTGGTTCAAACGTTTTAACACTGGGCCAACATTGGGCATGAATACTCTACCTGCATCCTGCACCCAAATAGTTAATGGTAATTGCATCTAGCTTCAGTTAGGGTTTTGAGAAGTAGCACGACAGTTGCATATGCAATATACTGAATACACAAAAAATTGTGCAATACTTGAAAGTTTTTCCCAGAACACAGTTATGCCAATAATTTTGAGCTAGCTGCCCGACAGCTGTTGCAAACAGAGGCATCCTTACGTGTTTCATGTTAATAAACACATGGAAGATTTTTTACTTAAAAAACACAACCAAACTCCCATGCTTGAATTGACCTACTTAATCAGTTCGGGCAAAAACCCAGAAAGATCTCATGAAAAATCTAAATTGGGGGTTTTGGGCCTCATAGCACATAGCAAAACTGAATTAACTTGTCAGTGTGCTGCAATTCTGTGGACTTTGCAAGGGACCTCTAACATTGACTTATACACAAACTCTACATTTTCTTTTGATTTTTTTTTCGAGAATTATTATAACCCAATGTTGCAGAAAGCCAGAATCCAAAAATCCGTCATCTCAGACCTGTATAAGTCAGTGGATGATTTCCTATGCCAATTTGAAAATATTGTGATTTGCAATGGGTTTAGCCAGATAATCTGAAAAATGTTGGGTTTTCAGGAAAAAACATGAAAAAAGTCAGTATGTTTGATTTGGGTTTTTCCTCCATTTTTTCGTGTTTTCTCCTAATCCAATTAATTGGAGGTATTTTCATGATAAATGAGGAAAATCGTGGATAGGAGTTTGGTAAAGCTTTTCTTATTTAAAATATGAAAAATCAGATTTTATTAAATAATCCCCTAAGAGTTCATTAACATGAAATGCATAAGGCTGTCTCTGTTTGTTGGCCTCAAACAAATCCACATTTATTTTATTCCTCTGCCTCTGATGGACTGCTCATTAAATGCTTGCTCCAATTTACTTGGTTGATTCTACCAATCTAGCTAAAGGCTCAGGGCAAAGACCCTGGGCCTCCTCATGACTTTTGGTGAGTTATGATGCAATTTTCCTAAATGTTCTAACTGCCAGAAACACAAAGATTTGCTCTTGTTAGTAAATGATCCTCAAATAATATAGGAGCAACTTGGACTTTAAGGTAAGATTAAAGGGGATCCATCACCAAAAAAATTACTCCAAATCCTATTTTATCACGTTAGTCAACCAAAATGACCTTTAATTACACTATATAAATATTTTTAATCTTGTTTCCTTCGGTCTGGGAATTCATAATTATAGAAAGCAGGCAGGAGCCATTTTGTGGAAGCCTTGCATCAATGTGGGACCTGATGTCCATCCCCTGGCAGTGCAGTGACATCTAGTAAGTGCTGAATGGAAAGTGAAAGTAATTGCCTGCCCAACCTCTATGCCTAAAGGTCCCCATAGACGCAAAGATCTTTCTCTGCCGAACAACCTATCTTAGGGAAGTCCGACCAATCTGTCAAATTATCATGTGGTTAGTGGGACTCGAAAGATTGTACATCTTATGATTTTTCATCCGACATCGGTCTGAAGATTGATCGGCCATGTTAGAAAATCTTTATTCGTCCCCATGCAATCTACTTATGTTTGCAGGGCCAAGCAGGCAGCAATCCTTCAGTTTTGCTTGCAATATCACCTGAAATGGTCTTTTTAGTTGATGGACACATCGGACATTTAAACAATCATTTTGAGGCAATCGTGGTTTCACGATAACCATTGGATCTTTTAAAAATCTTTACGTCTATTGCCAGTTTAAGGCATCGAGGAGGGGCAGGCAATATTTGATTGACAGCTGAGATTTTTGGACAAAAAAAATAATTTGGGTTTCCTTTTTAATTTGAAATAGACTTTTATTATACAGCTTTTTATGTCTGGATGACAGGTCCCCTTTAAGTTTAAAAAAAAAAAAATGTCACCAACCCTAGTAAACACCCTGGGACACTGAATATTTAGCCCATTGCTAGACTGCTTACGCTGCTTTAATGACTGATGATCGTTTTTTTGTGGTGCAGACAGAGGAAACAAAAGTTAAGAAGTCACATTAAATAGAGTAGGTGTAAAACTGGTGCCAGTGCACTAATCTCTAATCAATATAGACTTGCTTTAATCATTCTTATTGCACTAGACTGCTCAGGATGCATTGCTGACTGGCTGCACTGTATTGAGATTGACTTATGTTAGTAAATGATCCCTAGAATGGTCAGCAGGCACAGAGCTACAAATAAATGGAAAATTATGTAGTATGTATAGTTAAAGGTGTTTGTCACTCCAACAGGATTTATTTCTTCCAGAGGCTAGCCTTGGGCCATTCCAGGATTCATTTTCTGTATTTAAATATTTAATTATTTTTCTGCTCGACTGCTAGCATTCAAAGTGTGATGTCTTCAATAATGTTGTTCCACACATGTCCTAAGAGAATTTACCCTTTGTACCTCAGATAACTCAGATCCTTAGTTGTTCTTTTACTGCACCTTAGCTGAGAATTACCAAATGAGAATGTGCTAAAAGCCTGTAACCATTCCTTTTTAAAGGCAGTAATGCATTAACGCATGCAGTGAAGAGGATTATTATAGGGCGGCAATTACAGTAAGGGGCAAATTTACTCAAATTCACATAAAATCCCTCAAATCTGTTTGAAAATCGAAATGCTTATCGAATAGTTTTAGGCTATCTTTTTCCTCTATATTCGATTTCTCAATGAAATCATAGGATCGAATACCGATCATTTGATTTCACGAAAATGTTTTCCTTTTTCCTTCGAGAGCTCAAAATTTGTACGATTCGAACGATTGAGGCATTCGATCGTACAAATGGTATCCAAGCAGGTGTTTGCAAAAGAAGCCTATGGGGGGATTCCCATAGGCTTCTATTGCTATTCGGTAGGCTCAATCTGGCGAAGTAGGCAGTCGAATAATTCGAATATTCGATCATTCGAATTTTCGTTATTCGATGATTGAAGTGGCGAATTTATTCGCCAGGGGCAAATTCACGGAAAAGTCCTGCGATTCACCACTGGCAAATAAATTCGTGAAACGCCATAAAAAAACGAGTCGTGCGTACGCGACGCACGTCGAAAACGACGAAATGAAAAAGTGCCGCTACTTATTTAAATTTTTTTTTCTGCTAATTCACGAATTTCGCTGGAAATTCGCAATTTTTTAGGCGAAGTGGAACGGGGTAGATTCGCCCATCACTAGAGATAGGTCTTTGCTATCTGCATACTGTTGCACTGTGAGCTTAAAAAACTGTTCAAGTTGCTGTTAGGCTTAAAATATAATTTTTGTTTTGAGCAGTGTTTGCACTTACAATGGTCAATTTCATCAAAATCTGAAGTCTGGAATCTACCAGTGTTTGGAAGGAAGTAACTGGATTCCAGTCTAGGCCTGCTGTTCTGCCTATAACAGCCACTTGTAGACCCCAGCTACTTGAGTGCCTCCAGAACTCACAACAGACGAATTGAGAGACTACCAAATGAGACAAGTGGGGGAGCCAAACGTATACAGCAGGGAAGGAGCCAGTAAGAACAGAACTAGATGTCGTCAGGCAGGCCAGATCAGTACTCAAAAAGAACCCCAGAAACATTAGACTAACTCAAAGACAGGAACAAGCAGGATCAAAACTAAAAAAGAATAACACAAGTTGCAGAACTCTGTAGTGGGCAGTGAACAATTTCAGAGCTTGGGATTTTATAGGCAGACCAAAGGCTAACACTGAGCACCTACTGCCAGGTAAACAGCAGCTGAAACCTAGCCACACCAAAGCAGTGCACCTTAACCTGTAGGTTACTGGTTCCAATCCAGGTAGGATGTTATAGAAACACATTCAAGAACAGGAAAAATATCCAAACTCCATGAGAACTGGTTGGAACTAAATACCAGCAAGCAATGCTAACCACTGTGCCCCTCATTACTCAACAAAGTTGTTTTGTTTGATTGGCAGACAAGATGGATATAAGGCCTGAAGAATTTGAGGATTTGTGATGGGCGAATTTATTCGCCAGGGGCGAATTCGCAGCGAATTACCACGATTCGCAGATGGCGGATTCGCCTGGCGAAAATTCGCTAAAAAAAGAGTCGTGTGTTGACGGAAACGATGCGACGTGCGCTAAAAAAGACGCAATGTGACGAAAATGACGCGACGCACATCAAAAACGTGCCCCGACTCGTTTCGCAAATTTTTTCATCAATTCGCAAATTTCCAGCGAAAATTTTGGCGAAGCGAAACTGGGTAGATTCGCCCATCACTATTTGTGATTCCTCCCAGTTAGTTCAGTTATACAGATATAGTCTGAGCTACAATAAACAGTAGTGAACTTCAGTTTTTCAAACATATTCTTCAGCAGCAAACATTATTTCTCTATGCAATATGCCTTGTTTCAATAAAGATCTCACAGTAATACATCTTATACTACAACCAGAGTGTCATCACCATAATAACATGACACCTTAATCATTGTCTCTGTTACTCTTGTTCACAGATCTTCACTGAAGCATTCACTGCTCACCTAGATTTTCTGTTCAGCATTACAGTTCATAGAGCAATGTTTAACTTATCTATTTAAATTGACTTCCCACAGAAACACCTCCCAAGAATGAACAGGACTCTTACATTGTTCAGAGTGGGAATATGACAAAAAAAAAGCTGACAAACTACTCTGCATTGTGTTGTCCATGAGTCATTAAAGTTAAAACCTTTTTTATTTAAGCATTTGATGTAGACTAGCTTGTTAGTGAACTGTGATGATGTTCCCCAATGCTTCCTGTTCTGTTAGATCAGCCACTGCTTGAGTCTCCGTCATGAGGTAAATATGCCTGCTGATAGACATAGCACAGAGTCACACGGCCCAGGTAGGTGCCTCAGCAGTAGAAAGATCAATAGACAGGCATTACCTCACGCATGTTAGACAGCGTTGAGTTGGATTGTTAAAGCTCATCAGGAAACATTAACCAAGTACCCAATCTCACTGCTCAATATTATGTTTGATTATATTATTTTTGTTTTCTTGTAATCCTTAATTCTCTTTGTTCCCTTTAAAACATGCCACTATTACTGTTCAGTGTGATCCTGGAGGGATACAGCAAAAGATTTTGGAAGATGTATTCTCCCCAAAAATTGGATCATCCATTATATATATATATATTCATATATAATTACTAGGTTTCTAAAGGAAGGATCTATTGGATAACTAAATCAACATATTAACCCAGCTTGATAAATTCAATCACAGGATAGAATAGTAGGTTGGACTAAAATACTTTGAAAAGAATCCTACAAAGGGATATGAGGGTATTGTTCTACAATTAAAAGGGTAGAATGTTCCTTATTGAACATTAGTCTTGTGCTTAACATACTTTTTCCCTACTGTTTTTTATTAAATATTGATGGCTCTTGTTTTTTGTAGCACTTAAAGGGGAACGTTACGCAACAAGTTGGCGCTATAGAAATACATGTTAATAATGTTAATAATAACTGTCACAAAATAAAAATTTAATATAAGCTTTGTCGTACTGAAATAAGAAACTTTATAAATACAATCAATTAAAACTTTTGTATGGTTTCTGAAATAAAAAAGTTTATCCTTACTATCCCACTCTCAACATCTGTGTCTCTACATTCTGTCTTCCCTTTCCTAGCAGATGTATTAGAGCTAATTCACATAACTGATTTCCCTACAAACAATTACTGCAGTTGGTACACATTCTGCATGTAGAGAGACATCATGACTGGTGATTTTAATACAGTGAGCTCTAATACATCTTCTAGGCAAAATGAGCCCCCCTAAGAGATATATTAGATTTAACTGTCAGTCAAAATCAGACTCCCAACTCCTGCATGAAGACAGAATGAAGAGATACAGATGCTGAGAGGGGGAGAGTGAAAATTAACTTTAATATTTCAGAAATTGTTTAGAATCTTGAATTGATTATATTTAGAAAACTTATTTTCGGTATAATGAAGCTTATATAAAATTTTAAATTTTGCAATAATTCCCCTAACAGGAAAAGACAGTAAAGTCACATTATAGTTCCTGGTCCTTACAAGCTCAGCCCACCGAAAGGTCCTCTGTATAATGGGCCTACGACTGAGGTTAGTGCTCCCCACACACATCCACTCATCCCTTTGAACAACTTGCTTGCTCAAGCATGCTCACTACTTGCAGGACCAGTCTTGGACTTTCAGGCAGGCTGAAACTAGGACAAGGAAGACAGAACAGGTATGTTCCCAGTGCCCCTCAACTGTTGTGCTCTAGTCACATGCCTCTTCTGCCTACCCCTAGTTCCAGCCCTGATGTTAAGCAATTAACGTTATAAAACTTGACAAAGTTTATGCAAATACATAACAAGGGAACGAGTTGATGAGTTTGTTAATAAGTGACTGCTTTTTGTTTTGGTTGTGCTTGTAAGAATCAGGAAGTTAATGTAATGTTTATTTTAGTTTCAAATTTGTTTTTATTATTAGTATAAAACTTAATGGAACACTTTCACTGCCTGTCAAAAAAGTTTTAATGCTGTATCCTGTATCACTGGGAAAGTAAAATCGGTGAAAAATGACAAACTCTGTCTTTTTTCTACAAGAACAAACATGCAAACGTGATTGTTTAGAAAACAAGCCCTTTAGCTTAAGATTACTTTTATTTTTCTAAATAATCATGAATGTTTAGACTGACCTTCAACAAAACTCATATCTTCTAAATTCCAGCCATGGCTCCTGTACTCAGGAAATATTTCTCTTATCATTCCTGTACTTATCAGACATTGCCATAATGAGGTATGGTAGTGTTTAGATTTTAATGCTAGGCTCATAAATCGGGTTGCAGTTGGGATCTTTCACAGTCATTAGGACTGTGAAGGTATTTTCTGTCAGTAATTATTTCACCTAAAGTGAATAAAATCATTTGAAAACACTTTATTTATGGGAAAAAATATGTAATATACTACTGATTTTTTTTGATAACCTTTTATTTTTATTTTCTCATTTCTATCACCATTATACTCATGAGATATTGCAGTGCAGTCTGCACTGTTTCCTTATTAAGTTTGATGGAGTATTTTATGCACTTCAAACACTTTGGTTCCCCCCTTACCCCGTGAGGTAATGGGTAATTACATTCACATCTGAACTCATGAAAAGTCAACATGCTGTTTCAGGATTAAAAACATCTGAAAACCGCGCTCACTAGTTTTTGTGAGGGATCGAAACTGTATACTCCTTTATGATTTAGAACAACTGGGAAACAGGTGAGAACAGTGCAGGTCTCTGTTTGAAGACTGTGTTTCTTGAAAGGAAGGTTAGGACCAGAATTGTGTGTTCCTTTAAAGAAATGTTCATAATAAATTATTACAAGGGAACAGAAGTCTATGGCTCAATTGTTTTTTTAATCAGTTACTTTTACTGTTTATAACATGCTCCAGCTGCTATTCACTGGCATAATTGCTTCATGCACGCGCACCATTAAATATAAATGTATAAATGTGTGCCAAGTGGTAGCTCATAGATGGTGGCACTGTTTCAATGGGCCCTTAAAGGGACAACATTTTTGATAACATTTTTGATTAATTCTGTCTCCTAGTTTTAAGATCCGGATCCTTTTTTGGTATGTAAATAAAGGTATGTTTTTTTTTGAAAATCTAAATTAATTGATCATGTCATTCTCCATTACTTGAGAAAGTTTTATTCTTATTTTTTTATTTAAAAAGAAAAAAAACACAGAACAAGAATGAAACCCTTACTGTACTTTGCAGCGTAAGCTGTTGGTGATATGATTGTGTCCACTAAGGATAATAAGCTACATATTATGTAATAAGGGTTTATACTCTTTTAGGGTGTTTTGCTAACATTTGCTAAGTTTTTCTAAAACTCTAAAATACTTCCATATTTATTAAGCATAAAATCCACAAAAAACTCTAAAACCAAACTTCAGCAACTAAAGTAGTTGAGGTCCTACCTATAGAAGTGAATGGGAGCTGTGCTGATCCTTTTTTTTTTTTAGAGAAAATGAGTTTTAGAGAAAATGAATTTATTCATGGTTTCAAAAACTTCTAAAACCATAAAAATGGGAATGATAAATGAGCATCTCTATGGGGCAAATTCACTAAACCGCGAAAATGCGCTAGCGACAGCTTTGTTGGTGTTCACTGCACTTCACCAGGCGAATTTTTGCCAGCGCTACGCAAATTCACTAAAATGCGAAGTTGCGCTTCGACAGGCAAAGCGCATTTACGCTAGCGATGCCTAATTTGCATACGTTGCAAACTGAAACCTATAATAAAAGTATATGTTACAGCTAATACATTACACTACACAAGCCCAGGAAACCTTTAATAAATAAAGTTGTCCTATTGCCCTAAACATGTGCCCACTGTATAGTTGAGTTGCCATATGTTAGGAAATGTAGGGGGGGAAGGAGGGTAACCCCCGCTATTTTTCAGACTATCACCCTACAAAAGGTAAAAGGCGCTATCGTTTTTGGGACTTAGAAAAAATTTTAACATTCTATTTCAAACTCCTGTCTATTTTGTTGAACTTCACCAGGTCTGACCTGGTGAACTAACGTCTAGCGTAAGAGGTAACATTCAATAAAATGTTCATCTTAGTGAATTAACGTAGTTACCTTCATTCGTCAGTGTGCAACTTCGTTTGGCATAAGGGTGCAAAGTTGCACAAGTCTATCTACTTCGCTAGCGAATTTTCCCCAGGGACGCTGTTAGTGAATCAGCGAAGTTGCAAACTGACATCACGCTGGTGAATTAGCGCTAGCGTTAGACGCTTCGCGCTTTAGTGAATTTGCACCGATGTCTTGTTTAATGAGTTACAACAAAGCTTTTTTGTTAAAACAATCTTCTGGAGAGTTATTTTGGATGTATATTAATAGGTAGATATATTGGTAGAATAAGTCTACTAATCTCCATTCTGCTGATTTTGAGAAATATTTACACAAGCAGCAGAAGTGGAGTTTTCAAGTACTGACAGTGACTACAAATGGTAGTTTGACCTGCTTGTTGGTCTAAAATGAATGTGGTGTCATCTATTTTCAAATAAATTGTCCATTTTTATGCACCAATATAACATTTTATAAGATGTCCTAAAGATAGTATCAATGAGGGAGATGGAGCAGGCATTTTGCCTAAAGACCACATTCATAGACTTGTGTAGACACTTTTGCTATGTATTAGCTGTGTAGATTGTCTTCAAAATTACAGTTGGTAGATTGCTGCTGGTGACATCAAATTAACTGAGCAATCAACAGCTTCTTGATTGTTGCAAAATTTGCATCACTGAAAAAATCAATTGCACTATTGTGCAATCTGTATTATGACCACTTTCCACTGCAACAGGGGACTGGATTTATAACACAGGGGTTTCCAAACCAGATCTCGAGGCACATATGCCGAGATCTTTCCATAAAAGGCTCTAATAAAGAACATCATGCCACTAATATAAAGCTATCTATTAACTCATTTGGTCAGCAGTGTCTTAGGCAATTTCCTGTATAAATTATCAGTATTCTTATAAAAACATTCTTTCAAATAGGGATATAAAATCACTTGACTCGGGTTCACAAAGGACACAGACTCAAGAATGAAGGAAACCCTCCTACTGTGTCTTGGACATTGACCAAGGTATTGTTTACAATATAAACTCTAGAAACCAAGAATGCCTTTATTGCTGTATTTGTTTGCATGTTTGAAGATATAAGAGTCCTGTTGTGCCTTAACACTACATCACTGACTGCATATTTTTATTGCAAGCTCCAATGTATACTGTTGGTGACACACAAAATCATCTCAGAGTTAATTATTTATATCTTTATTAGCAAAGTACAACACAATGAAAGAAAGGCTTTAGTGAAAGGTTCAAATATTCATTTACAGGGTGGCCTAGAGAGAAATAAAAGCAAAACAGTAAACAACCTTCTTAGCCTAGATATGATCCTTCCAATTATCCCACTTAGCTTTTGAAAAAAGACCACCAGGAAGATACTTGATTAACCCCTTTACAGTTGCCTTCCTGGTTAAAAAAAAAGCTGAAACTGTCTTTTAGGTAGTCAGTAGTGATGGGCGAATCTACCCAGTTTTGCTTCGCCAAAAAATTTGCAAATTTTCAGCGAAATTTGCGAATTGGCGAAAAAACTTGCGAACAGAGTCGCGGCACGTTTTTGTTGCATTGCGTCAAAAATGACGCGCGACTCGTTTTTAAAAGCAAATTTTCGCCAGGCGAATTTTCGCTGGCGTTTCACGAATTTATTCGTCAGCGGCGAATAGAGGGATTTTGCCGCGACTTCGCCCCTGGCAAATAAATTCGCCCATCACTAGTAGTCAGAAATACAAGTAGTTATACTGCACTGATCCTGGGATTAGTTCAATTCCTATTCTGGAAAGGTAACATTTTTCCATAATTTATTATAAAATAAGAAGGTTTTCTTATGCCTTCAGAAGTAGTGAGTCTGAGTGATTCCACTAGAAGCAATTTATCAATTTTAATAGAATCACCTATACCCTTCACATGAAATTCCTCATTGGTGATTTTTGAGAAACTGGTGACATTGGGTCTCTGTGGTTTTCCTCCCATACTCCAAACATATATGTTCAACTTAACTGGTTCCCAATAAAAGTGAGCATGAATATGATAGGAACCTTCACTGTGGTGGGGAGTGATATAAATTATATAAAATCTATGTAAAGTGGTGCAGAATATGTTGGCAGCAGCCCATACTCCAAGAAGAGTTAAAAGTGCAGTCTGTCTGTAGGCTTATGATTAAGGGTGTCATAGCCCAAAATGTGGGATGGTTTTTGAAAATGTATGTATGTATGTATAACTTTGTTTTTATAGCACTGTTAAGGAGCCACAGCGCTGTACAGTGCATAAAGTACAATATATATATAAAAGTATACATGGGGAGACAAATCACATAATAAATATATACAGAATCATAGGACAAAGAGGTTAAGTGCTATGTGGTAAGAGACAGTGGGAATGAGGTCCCTGCCCCGTAGAGCTTACAGTCTAAGTGGATGGGAGGTTAACACACAGGTACAAATTGGAGATGAAAAAGTGCACATTGTAGGCATAGTCAGTAGGCCGCAGGACTAGGCTACTGTTCTAGTGCTCCAAAAGGTAGGCTGTTAGATTGGGAGAGGATTCCTTACAGAGGAATTCAGGGATGGAATTCCAGAGGTAAGGAGCAGCAAGATAGAAGCTTCTGAGACGAGAGGTGGCAGTGGATGTGGGTGATGTAAAGCGAAGGTGGCTCTGAGAAGAGCGGAGAAGACGACCAGGAACGTATAACGAGACAAGAGAAGAGCACTTGCAAATGTGGCCATTGATTTCGGATTCATAATACATTTTTTATGAAATCTCTGCTATGTCCACAATTCCTGTTGCAGTTTTGCTAAGGTTCACCCAAGTTTATACACTTTAAACTGGTTATTCTCTGAAAGTTGTGGCTTGGCATCTGCCAACAATGAAGTTTTTACAAGGTAGAATCAATAAGTCGGAAATACTTTTAAGGAAAACTATGTAGCAGGAAATAAGTATACATGCACCTCTTAATGCTAAATAATTAAAGAATGTATTTAAAGGCATTTGACTCAAATAATCAAAGCAGGAAATCTTCCTAGCTGGATAATACAATTTACACTACATTATAGAACAAAGACAACAGCCTTAGAACTTATGGAAAATGAATTAAAGGGTATATTTTAAAACAGATTTGTTTTATGAGAAACTTTTTAGAGTCCTGCAGTGAACCGCTACTGGCAAGTCACATTATATTTGTGGAAACGAATAGCTGTGACTAAACTGCCTCAGATGTCCTTCACCATTGAACAAGGAAACAGTAGGACTAATCCGTCTAAAAAACAGGCTTCCACTATTGGTAAAAATATTTTTTTTTAGTTTAACCTTATGCAAACATGGAACTAATATTTTCAATGTAATAAAAATCCACTTAATTCCCCACCTTTAGCAATTGTATTAAACCATCTTTATTATTTTATTGTATTCAACTACACTGACATGGAAAGTTTTCTGAAATAAACTGCTAATGAATGCTGTCTTTTAATGTATAAATAACGGTCTCTCTTTCAGCCAAAGTATTCATATTAATATCTGCCACCCAGAAATTAAAAATTTATGAAAATGAACTGATTTTCCTTGTCTTAAGAATTTTTGTAGATAAAATGTCATACATGTTTGAAAATGTTCCCATACTTCCAGCTTCTATAATTGAATTTATTTGAGCTGGGCAGCTGCAGGCGACACATTATATCATAGATTTAACCTCCTCATGCTCTGCTGGGGAACATGCACATTATCATCAAGCCAGCCGTGAAGACAGTGAAATAAATAACCAAGTTCCAAAAAGAATTAAAACTGTAATAAGAGAGCCACATAAAACTTGTCCATGAATTCAAACCTGCATGTAGTACATGTTGCACTTCCATATGTTTCGTAATGTGGTTCATTCATTCAGAACAACCCGCGTATGTGCCCTGAGGAGTCTGTCTTTATATTTTGTTTATACAAAGTGTTCCACAAAGCAGACTTTTACAGTCTCCTATATGTAATGAACTTTGTCTTGTTTTTCTTGGAACTTAGAAAAACAATTAGTTGAGTTTCTAAAAAAAAAAATATTTTTATGGAGATTTTTCTTGCCTTTGAGCTCTCAACTAACCAAATGTGAGAAATAGCAAATCCCACTGTTTTATGTGTCAGACCCCAATATTGTGGATATTGGGCATTTGGTATGTATAGCCAAGACTCTATTAACAAACTCTCCATAAAGTCTGTGATGGCCAATACCACTTCTAAACAGGAATTTCAATTAAGAATTTACAAGCACAAGTGCTATGCTTGTGCAATTGTGCAATCATTTTATTGACAATGTTGGACCAGGGTTTCTAGGCCTAAAGATAACCTCACCACTAGGGCCCCCTTCCCACTGCCGATTCCCCCCACCCCATCGCCCACCTGTTTCCAAGGTCCTGACCCTCCATTGTAAACCTGCCAAGACACCAACTCCTACTATGAACCCCCCCATACTTTTCTCTTCCTTACAGAGTACCTCAGACTGCACTGACATCCATGCAGAAGTGGAGCACTCCAGACAAATATCAGGGGACCTTTTTACCCATAAAGAGGATCACTGCAACAGAGGCCACCCCTTCAGACTAGAAGAAAAGGACTTTCATTTGAAGCAGCGTAGGTGGTTCTTCACAGTGAGGACAGTGAGGTTGTGGAATGCACTGCCGGGTGATGTTGTGATGGTTGATTCTGTTGATGCTTTTAAAAGGGGCTTGGATGATTTTTTTGGACAGACATAATATCAAAGGCTATTTTGATACTAAACTCTACAGTTAGTATAGCTATGGGCATATATGGTTTGTGTGAAAGTGTGGAGGGGAGTGTGTGTATGCTGGATTTTAATTTGGAGGGGTTGAACTTGATGGACTTTGTCTTTTTTCAACCCAATTTAACTATGTAACTATATAACGTGCCCCACAGATCCAGGACTGGGGCCCCTTGGGATTTCTCCCAGTGCACTGTTAACCCAGTTCAACTGGGCATGCAACATACATAGCACTTATGCCAGTGTAGGTGTATAGCAGTTGGCCTTGCACTGGCTCTGCTACTAATGGCAACACAACAGCGCATATTTAGCCCTAAACATGGGTTAAGTACATAGTAGCATCTTGCATTCTTTGCAAATGGATGATGTTCAAAGAAGTAGTGGGCCAGGCTCCTCCTATATGCCAACACCACTAAGTTGAATGTAACAGCAATGGGCAACTCAGTAACAAGGTGCCTTGTTGGCAAAAGTAAAGAATTTTTTACCTCTGAACTTGATATCTTGCCATCCATTGTAACTGAGCTCTGTAATCTGATTTCCAGATGGTCAACCAAGATTCTTTATTCCATTCAATTTACTTGTTTAATGTTCCTTTTGGTGCATTTAACTCATTGCCATGTTGCGTCACTCAATGAAGTTAGAGACCACCTAACAGTGTTAATGTTACTAATGCAGGGAAAAAAGTACAATACTTAAAAAAAAAAAAAAAAATGAAAAGCAGGCTATTTTACATTGGTTTTGAATATTTCTTTCAACATACAGTAACTGAAAAATACCATCTGTCCTGGAACTGAAAGGATCATATGGAGGTTTTCCATTCATCTAGTCCTTTTAACATTGGGGCACAAAGATCTATCATTTCACTATCATTGTTGCTATAAATCATATCACCACACCAGAAGGGCCAAATATTATTTCACTGGTCAAGGCTTTACTACCCCTTGCATATGCATAAATAGATTAATGATTCAAAGCAGAGCTTTGCTTGATTTAAGACTCGTCTCTCAATTGCAACAAAAAAAAAACAGGGGATTATCAAACAAGACAATGTTTACTGACAGTTTAAAGATAATGTTCAAGCTACGGTTTTTTTAATATATGACATATTTAGGGGGCAGATAAAAACATTTAAATCATCTACAGAGGTTACTGTAACTTTTTGTGTGCTTAAAAATGTATTTGGGGGGCTAATTCTAACAATGGGCCTATACAGTATATGTTACAAAACAATTTTCTTTCCTGGTCATTTCCTTTAAACATTCTGAGAACTTAAAACCTCTCAGAGTCAGATTTATGGTTCTTATATTAAAGTAGCTAATACATTTGTCCTGAAGCTTTCAGATTCTCTTCTACAACTTGTATCGGTGTAAATTTCCCTTGTGGGGCAAGCCACATATGTGAATAATGGGCACGTGAATACTCGCCTTTTATTTTCACACAGCATTGGAGACCAACTAAATGTAAACCTATAAATTGTAGATTATCAAAAAAACATTAATAAAATAGGGGAATTCACAATAAATACGTTCATAATATTGGATCCTATGTTATCATGGATCGATTAACCATTTTTCATTTGGCCATTACTCTCCAATTCCATCCAATGACCTTTTCCCTTGGTTTTACCTTGTTCCATATACACAGCATCACATAAAAACACATTTATATTTAAATGTGCCACTATATTGTAATTTTTATGTCTCCATTTGCATGCATCTTATGGTAGCATTAAGACGTGAATATGCAATTTATTCCTCCCTTTTGCATTTTTAAATATAGTTTGCCATAATTATAGTTTGTAGTTTTCTAATGCAGATGTTTCTGTTCATGTCATGCACTTTCCTATTGTGCCATAACAAAGAAATAAACATCTATTTTATTTTAATATTGTTCCGGAACGTGACCATGACAGGCAAAGCCATCAGTTTCCTAAGTGTTTTCAACAAGTGCTCAAACGGATGTCTCAACGCCACATGCTGAAGTAATGACATTTGTAAATAACAATGCAAAAAAGATGCAAACAAATCCTACAAATAAATGTCTTTCTGGAAGCATTGGGAGATGTAATATTACAACACCATCTAACTGTAAATGCTTTTCATACAGTATCTTGTTATGATTTGTTTATGGCTTTTCAGCAGTTATACTAAAATACTTTCCATTTGCCACACTGGCACGCGTTTTTGGAGGAGAATAGAAACAGCTGTACTAGTTTTTGCTTTTGGATCTTGTAACTGGCTCTGCTTCAGTCATATATCTGGGTGAGCAAACTGAGCTGGGGTATAACTGTTATGAACATATCATTGATTTACACTTTGTGTCTCAGGATATAATTCATGGAAGAAACCACATTAAAAGCATTACAAGGGATGATACCCTTTATTCATTTGTTTGCAAAGCAAAAGAAATCCTACGAAGGAGAACAATTCTACAAGCCTGCTGCAATTTTAATTTTCAATGAATGCCATGTAAATTGAAGGTCACTCACTTGAGTTTAATGAATGCCCAGGGTAGTTTCTAATCGGATCCCAACAATTGGTTTTGCACTTACTGGGGTTCATCTGTTTAAAACAGGGTTTTCTAAGCAGCAAATCAGATCCCTGCATACTATCAGTCTATTCAGTCTATTGTGAAGACTGAAGGACTCTCCAAATAAATCATCAACGTCCTGGCATGGTACATTGTGTAGATAAATGTGCAGTTTACAGCTTCTTCCCTGCTCTAGATGCTTTGTGTGGAGTACTTGTTTCTGTGGTCCATATTAGAAACAATAATGTTGGGCAGTGATGTACTGGGTATGCTTAAAACTATTTGCATTCCAGTGTTTATAATTACAGTAATTGAGCTCTCGGATATAGGATTATTATTTATTCAGCTAAAGTACCCAGTGAACAAAGTACGATCAAGTGGGATAAGTTTAAAATGTACATGCAGATATCAACAGTATGAAAGTGTAGGAGTACAGTTAATTATTACTGTTCAAAATACAAAAGACACAAAGCCATGCATATTACAAATGTTACATAGTTATTGTAATTGGGTTATAAAACCCCTCCCAGTGCATATAGATACATGTACCTATGCAAACCTAGACATATGTATATATAAATGACTGGGGCCAAATTAATTATGTAACTGTGTAACATTTGTTATGTGCATAAATGATCAGAAAGGTATGGAATCCCGAAACCTATTATCCAGCAAGCTCAAAATTGTGGAAAGGCCGGACTCCATTTTATCCAAATGATCCAAATTTTTAGAAATCAAATCCTGTTTCTCTGTAATAATAAAACAGCACCTTATACTTGATCCAAATTAAGATAAAATGAAACCTTACTTGAAGCAAAACTAGGCTATTGGGTTTACTTTATTTACATGATTTTCTAGTAGACTTCAGGTATGAAGATAAAATGTGCAGAAAGATCCATTATCCAGAAAACCCCAGGCCCCAATCATTTTGGATAACAGGTCCCATACCTATAGTATATGATAAAATGATTGAAAGTAAAGATCAAGGGGGACTATACTTCTTTCAGCACTCTGGTCCTGAATTTGAGTCTGACCTGGGCAATATCTCCATCACTTCCAAAGTTAATTTGCTTCTGATTAGTGATGGGTAATGATGGGTGAAACGGCGGCATTCGCTTCGCCAAATTTTTCGCGAATTTGTAGTGAAATTTGCGAAATGGCGAATTTTCGAAACACCACGTCTCATTTTTGGATGCTGGCACCCATTGCCGCGGTCGAAAAAACAAATGCCAGCAGCCGGATGAAATGCTGGTAAATTTTCACCAGCCGAAGTTTCTCCGGCATTTCGCAGATTTATTCACCTGCGGCGAATCACAGGAATTAGCCATGAATTGCCCGCAGGCGAGTAAATTCGTCTACATGATAATCAATTTTACCATGATTCTCTTGTTTTAAAGCAATTTTTGTGCATATTCATGTGCTTGTTTTATTAACATGGAATTATTTTAATACTTAAATAATTCACTACCCAAGAAGAAAATGATGAAGCAGCTAAGAGCACACACAGTAGCTCCACTATTCATTTAAACTTTATCAAACATCCTATAGAATGTTTGACACATGTATATTTATGAATGCTACAACAGGCTGTTTCATGTTATAACAACCTGTATCTTAAGATTAGTGTTCCTTCTTGAAAAATGGAGATAATTGTAGCTGACAGCTGCCATACTTTGGATAAACTGCAGATACTAGTTGGAATGTAGGATGGGTAATTAGTAGGAGGCTGTAATCATCAAGGAAGGTCATGGAAAGAGTGAGAATTAAAGCAATTTGCAAAAAAAAAAAAAAGCTTTTAAGGATTGTACTGCTAGAGCATATACAAATGACTTTACAATAAATTAATTAGAATGTGTTCTAAATATGTTTGTACATTAAAACCTTTATAATAGTCCATTTGTCCTAATCATCCAGACAACAGGGCACCACTGTAATAATTCATTTATGCTTTATGCAGTAAATATATCATGATTTATGATGAATTGAATATATCTTTATTTGCTTTTAAACTTCAAAATACAGTTTTTCCTTGGGCACAGTTTTTCCTTATTCTCTACATATTTGCACGTTTAAATTAAGGGGGTTATTTATTAAAATCAGAATGCTAAAAACTGAAAAATCTAATTTTTTTATCTATAAAATCGAAATTTTTAGTGGGAAAAACCCCTCAAATTTTTCGAGATTTATTATACCCCGAAGTTAAAAAAGACTATTATTATCTGCGCTGGATTTCATAAAATGATCATAACATCTTTGGTCTTTTCCGCCCTTTTCCAGGAGTCAAATAATAAATTTTTTTAACATTTCTGTGTTTTTAGAATTTGGGATATGGTCTTGACTAGAGTCTATGTTCTGTTATATGATTTATAATTCAGTATATTCAGTCTTTATTAAGGCAGCCACTATCCTGATTTCTATCATGTCAACTATGCTCTCTATCTTGTCTGTCTTCCTGCATCACTTCATGCTAACATTGGTTGTGTAGACCACTTAGTAATTTTTTAATCACATTATACTGCCCTCTCCTGTTTATCTATAATGCTACTATTCTGGTCAGCAACTTTGTTGTTCTCATGGCTTGCTTCCAAAAACCACAATCTATCCATAAAATCACAGTTGATTCTATTTGATCACACATGGGCAGTTCATTAATGATCATATCATTTAGCTGGAGGACTTCATTAAAGTTGACTACTTTGGCTGAAACTGATAGATCTTGGGAAAATATTTGACTCCATACAGCAATTGTAAGATTTTTAGTAATATTAAGGCAACTTTTAATGGGCAATGTTACTCAGTAGCTATTTGAGACTGGGGGTTCAAGCTGCTGCTGTGCTATTAGTTGCTGTGAGAAGCATGGCTAGAAAGGGGCAAGGGTAGGACCAATATAGTAATCCCTAGGATACCAATGTTAATGTCTAAGTAGATTTATTGCAGTCAGTTGCTCTCAAAATGATTTATGACTCGCTTATCTTTCATTTTATAATTTGGTTTGGGAGCTCCAGGGCTGCTGGCAAGACAGATTGGCCTGACTGTATCTTCTTAGTTCCTGGAGAACATTGCTGAGAAGACACAGCCAGGCCAATGTATTTTGCTTCACAAGCAAGTATTGTGCTTGCACATTTGCCGAGTGTCACTAACAAAAAAATTTTCCTATTAACCAGCTAGTGTAATTCCCCTTTGTAATTTCTCAATGCTGATCACCTTAATCAGGTTTCTCTATCCCAATACAGTAGCAAAATCAATTTAAAATTTTGTATTTCTTTTTTTCTCATAAACTTTAGGACTTATATGCAAACACAGCCTCAAGTTCAAAGACGAAAGTAAAAAACTGCAAACTACATAGGAAGCCAGGAATAAACTATAGCAATAAGTCAAAATCAACTTGACAATCTGTATGTTTTCTTGAAGACATTTCACTAACCATCCAACTGACTTTCTCAGTTTTGAATTTCATTTTCTAATTGAAATTTCTTCAAAGTAAAAAATCAGCAAGCCCAGCTGATATAGATATATCAAGACCTGGATGAATGAAAACCTTCACAGATAAAAAGAATGAAGTTTTGTCTTGAGGGCTCCAGTTGCACTTTTGATTCCGTGCAGCTGACTTGCACCTAGTGAATAAGATGCTAACATTTTGTATGGCATGCATCCATACAAAAAAGCTATTTAATGATCATCTACTATTTTGGTAGAATTCTAGGAAGAATGCTGCATTGTGAGTAAAAAAACATGGCAATGTCCATCAATATTTTACAATATTTAGTCCATTTGTTTTTACCAGCATTAACATTCTTGAAATGTTCTACATGAACATATTCAGGTATCTAACATAAATATAAAATATATTTCCAGTGCTTTGGATGACTCCCAGTTTATAAATCTATATAAACATATTATTATTGTCTGTCTCTATGCTTCAACATATGGGTACATAACGTGAAGACAAAATGCAAACATTCTGCTGTGCATACAAACTCCCCACCAGCCTGAAGCTTTCAGAAATGTTTAACACTGTCTCTGCCTCCTACAGCAGGCTCAAGTCAATCACAGTGGGGAAGATTTACAAAATTCACGTGAATAATTCGAAGTTCAATCGAATTTGTATAAAATTTTAATTTTAATCTTCAAATATGCAAATTAGGCAAATTCAACCATCGAATATTTGAATACAATTTTATTCGAATATTCGATGGTCGAATAACTTCCCCTTTCAATCTTTCAATTTTAATTTGACCACCTACTTCACCAGATCAAAGCTACAGAATTGGGTATCATTATCTTTGATCAAATATAAAAAATTTGATCGATTGAATATAAAAAATTTGATCGATCGAATATAAAAAATTCGATTGATCGAATTGTGGTAAAATCCTTCGAATTTGCGATTCGCCGCTGGCAAATAAATTCGCGAAACGCAAGAAAAAATTCGCCGCCAAAAACGAATCGCTCTCCGTTTTTGACGCAACGCGCCGAAAATGACGCGACGCGCCGAAAACGACGCGACGCGCCGAGAACGACGCAACGCGCGTCGGAAACAACGCGACGCAATGCGTTTGACGCGACGCACGTCAAAAACGACGCGCAACTCGTTTCGCGAATTTTTCGCCAATTCGAGAATTTCTCTGGAAATTCGCTAATTTTCCGGCGAAGCGAAACGCGGCCGTTTCGCCCATCACTAGTCAACATCTCAGTTTTCAGTTGAACAGACATACATACATTAAGCTCTGATATATTCCAGTGGATTTGTTTGGTCTGTTGTACCTGGGGCTGTGCATGCTGGATTTTGTTAATCATTCATATAAAAGTTCTGACCTCAGAAATTCTTTATTTGTTTTTACCAAAGTTACCATAGGATTTCGAAAGGCAATACTGAAAGTATGATAATAGAAAGTTTCCTTTGCTTTTGTCATATCATTAGGACAGGAGCAATGTATTCCAAATGAAACAGTGTCAACAAGGCAATTAATTGAACTACAAGGCAACGGGGGCCAGAATGTTAGGCATCCCTTATGAATGCAATCACTAAGGGGCAGATTTACTAAATTTGTGTGAAGGATTCGAAATTTGATCGAATTTTAAAAAAGATTAAAATTCAAATTTTCAAAATACCTTTTTTGGGCACTTCGATCATTGAATTAAAAAAATTCGATCGATCGAATTTCGCTAAAATTCGACCGAAATTCGATGGTCGAATTCGAGAGTTAATTAACCCCTCGAATACGACAAATAGTAAATCTGCCCCTAAATATATTCAGTAGGCCAATAATCCTTAGGTATAAAATGCACAGCTCTGGAATATAATTAATAGAGCACCACACCAACATCTTTCACCATTATATTAATCCCAGGCATCATTTGCTTGACATTGGGCTTTTGCATGCACAATACCTTTTACAGTAGTAAAACACCTAGGGAAGGAAACTAAAATGGATGGGCCCCATGAGGCCCAAATAATGAGCAATTTCAATATTTATTGATAAACCAGGGTCATTTCTGGATATGTTGGGGGCTCTAAAATGAATGTGCTGTGGTGCCCTGTAATATCTAGTTATGGAACTGACAATAAGTCTTATTTTTTTGACCATACTCAATAATTGTCTCCCTCATGCCTGCATAGTAATGGATGTAGCTCTAACAACAAAAATTTGATGCTTTAACACTGATATCAGGGTAATATAAGTCCCTACTTTAAAATACAAGAAAAATGTGCCAAACATACAAGGGCATGGGGTGGATTTATATATATATATATATATATATGTGTATATATTTCTATAACATTGTGTGAGTACATTTTGTACTTTGTGATTTCCATTTCCATACACACACAAAAAGACACATAAACACATGTAAAACTCATAAACATGCATCACTATATTTAGAAGCAAGCTCTTGACTTTTCCATGAATGTGTGAGTTGTGTATTTCATGTCATCGCTCTCGATGAGAGACAGATATAACATTAAAATGCAACGATTTCCATTAAACTACCAATGGGAATTTATATTAGTATGTCTCAATAGTGCAAGATGGGAGCCTTTGCTAGACATTACAATTTAAAAAACAGATCAGGAAATCACTTAACGTTAACTAAACAACAAGTGAGGGGGAACTTGCTGAAGTTTTCTTTCAAAATCTTTGATACATCAGAGCGTAGCTAACATTACCCTGTGGGACTCCAAGCAGCTCACAATGAGAGCCGGGTGTTCTAATCTAATGCTTTAACAGCTGTTGTAATTCCTAGACACAGGACTCATAGCCGAAATTTGCCAACTTCATGTCAAAGCTTAAAGATACCACGTAAAGGAAATAGAGCCAAAATGTGCTAAACTAATTTTTTTTTAAATTTAAGCACACACCATTTTTCTTCTTCCTTGACAACTTGTCATTAACTGCACACCCTTTTGTGCCATTTCCCATTGTGGCAGAATTTATTAGATAAACAGTTTTCTAACGTCTGTGCAGCATTACAGAACCCTTGCATCCATCCATTTCACACTTTGTGTGGATAACAAATCAAGCTGTTTTAGCAAGGCTGAAAATTCCAGGTGGTGCACATATTCCAATTCTTTGAATAGAAAGAAAAAAGTGGAGGAATCAGGCACAGTTTTGCTGGTTATTGTTCCATAAATTATCCGTGGTGTTTAAGAGAGTAAAATTTGCAGATGTTCTCTGTACACATTAATGGTCAAATGGCTGTGACATAGTGTGTTTTACTCAATGTCACATTCACAAAGATCTATTGTTATCAAATGTAACATATACTTATAGATTTGGTGAATAAAACAGAGACTTGATAAATGATTATGGTGAATTATATATTGGATGGACGACCTGTGGTACGTATATGGGCACAAGTGTGATTACTGAAATCTTAGCACTTGCTTATACCGGTATGGGATCTGTTACCCTGAACCCCATTATGCAAAAGCTCTGAGTTACCGAATGGCCATCTCCCATGACTCCATTTTATCCAAATAATGCAAATAATAGAATGAATTAAATGTAAGATTGCTGACCTGTGGTACAACTATCATATGCAACCTTATCACTTATCCATTATGTTTAAACCTTTTAAGCAGAAAGCTCTAACTTATGGAAAGGCCACCTCCCATTTGGCTCCATTTTATCCAAATAATCCAAATTTTAAAAACAATTTGCTTTTTTCTGTAATAATGAAACAGTAGCTTGTACTTGATCCAAACTAAGATATAATTAATCCCAATTGGAGACAAAATCAGCCTATTGGGTTTCTTTAATATTTACATGATTTTCTAGTAGACTTAAGATATGAAGACCCAAATTACAGAAAGATCTGTTATCTAAAAAATCCAAGGTCCAGAGCATTCTGGATAACAGGTCCCATACCTGTATTAACATTGATTCTTTACTTTATTTTTTTTATTTATTTTACCATTTTCACTTTTAAATAAATAATGATATGGACAGACACACATATCTATTACACCAGTCACTATAAGGTCTTCAATTTCAAGGGATGCCCTTATGTTCTCTGGGAAGCTTTACTGTTGATTTACTATATGGCTGGAAGAAGAGCTTAGTAAATGAACCCATATACAATTACTAACTGATTAATACACCAAGAAAATGCCTATTCTTCTCAAATGGAAACAAAACCCAACCTGGTAAGCCTATTTGCCTAACTGTGATTTCATATTATGTTTATGAAATCTCTGATTATGGACAACATATGCATTGTATATTATTAGTATTATTATAGGCATAGAATCCTTTATTCAAAAAAACCTTTAATACAAAAAGTTTCTAATTACAGGAAGACCATCTGCTAAAGTGTCCATTTTAAGCAAATAATTCTAATTTTTAAAAACTTTTTTTTTCATTTTGCTCTGTCATCATAAAACAGTGGGGGTCATTTATAAACTTCGCGCAGGGCAGATTGGTTCACAGAGTGAATATATTTGCCCTGCGCCTGGTTGTATTTATAAAGCTGAATAAGAGTGTGCAAACAGATTTGCAAATTTGTTTTTCACATTGCGAATGTCTATAGGAGCTTTTTAAATATGGCAAAAATCACAAATTGTGAACACTCTGCGCCACAACTTTGGTGGCGGAGAAAATATACGCAAAACTGTTTTGCAAATTACGAATTTAAGTTACTGTTAAGCTATTTTCACGCAAAACAAAGTGCCTGTACTCACGCAAAGACCCGTCTTGTTTGCGAGTTGTTTGAGAAAATTAATTCACAATGCGAATTCGCAAAAACTGGAAAGACGGGCACAGTAGTGCAATATTGTAGCGTTCAGGAAAACGCATGGGCAAAACTACCATTTGTGAACAATTATGCGCTGCGCGAACTTTATAAATGACCCCCAGTATCTTGTACTTAAAGGGGTGGTTCACCTTCATGTTAACTTTTAGTATATTGTAGAAGGGCCAAATCTAAGAAACTTTTCAATTGGTCTTCATTATTTATTTTCCATAGTTTTTTAATGATCTGCAATTTTCTTCTTTTTCTTTGCAGCTTTCAAATGGGGGTCACTGACACCATCTAAAAACAAATGCTCTGTAAGGCTACAAATGTATTGTTATTTCCACTTTTTATTACTTATCATTCTATTCAGTCCATCTCCTATTCATATCCCAGTCTCTTATTCAAATCAATGCAAGGTTGCTAGGGTAATGTGTACCCTAGAAACCAAATTGCTAACACTGCAAACTGGAGAGCTGCTGATTAAAAAGCTAAATAACTCAAAAACCACAAATAATAAAAAATGAAAACCAATTGCAAATTTTCTCAGAATGTCACTCTCTACATTATACTAAATGTTAACTCAAAGGTGAACAACCCCTTTAATAGTGACTATGCTACATTCATCCATATTGGTGGCACAATAATCCAATTGGGTTTATGTAATGCTTAAATAATTTTTAGCAGACTAAAGGAATAGTGATTGAAATTACAGAAAGATTTCCTATCCAGAATCCCAGGGATGAAGCATTCATGTAATAGATCCGAAATACATGTACTATTAGTATTATTTATAAAAAGGCAGAATTAAAATACATTCCTATAAAGTTATGTGCCTTTTCAATTAAAGGAAATATATATATAGTATGTTTCCCAGCAGACCTTTCATAACCAAGTTATTTTCTATGCTATACTGTATCTGAAATGTCTAAATACCTTTAGACACCCTTCAGAACCCACCCACGTGCAATGTGTTTTTGCCATGATACGCCTGAAGAAGGGAGGTCATGGCAGGAAGAAGCAGTGCAGGGTGTTGATCTGGGCCCACGGGGCCCACAAGAGCCCAGCATCCACTGGGTTTTTTCCAGGTGTCCTGTTGGCCCAGTCCAACCCTGTATTTTTCTTTATGGTAGTGTCAAATTATATTTAACCTAAATACACCCTCTGCTTCCTCTGCATTTACTCTATCCATCGACTGGTCTATACAATGGGTAATACATATATTCCGATAAAGTCAAACAAAATTGCTACTTTCAATAACTATTTTGTTTTCTATTCAACACAAAGATCCAGCTCTCAAAATTTTGAAATAGAGAAATAATTATAACCTTTGTTTCACATTTCTACATATTAATTAAAATTATTTTTAATTATTTTATTAAAATACCAGGCTGATGAGCCTATCAGTTCTGCAATAACAACAAATATGGGCAATAGAAAAATGCAACTAATACATGAGGTTCCCTTTCATATTAATAGTTATTTAATTTTCAAGTTAAATTGCAAAATACCATCTTATATATTAGTCAAATAAGAGGAGGGTGATTAATGAGCCTTACAAACACCAAATATGAAGCACAAGCTGTAAATATATTTTCTTACTCAATAGATTATGATTTATGTTTTCATGCACCTCATCACTTGTTTTGGAATAGAGGGTGTTGGCTACTCGGAAGAACCCTTGGAAGACCCTAATGTTACCAGTGCAAAAGGTGACTGTTCCAAATATACTGTAGCATACACAATTATTTTGCCTTGATTTATTTATAGATCTAATAAAACCGTTTCTCAGCATGCAGCTTTAGACTTACCTGCCACTTTTTTTAGACTGGCTGTTCATAGCCTTTCTTATCTTCACCTATAGCCCTCCTTTACAAGAAGAAAAGCTTAGTATCTCAAGGGGCTGTTACTTGCTAGAAAAACAAAGACTCTAATTCAATAGACACAGTTGCCTAGATCCTGTCCAAAGATATAACATAAAACTGTGAATGCAAAAATATTCCCTTGTAAGAAGTTCATTTAAGTAGGGGGTTCACATCTATAGTTGTCATTGCCATCAGGAGCATATAGGTGAATATAATCTCAAAGTACCTGTGGTAGTTAGAAACCAGATACTGACCAAAAATTAACAGATTGGATATTGTTTGAACCAGTAATGAGAATGTTTCAAGGTAATGGGTTGCCATTCAGAAGTAGAGTGCTGTACCTGTTATTCAGTCAGCCTTTTCAGGTGTCAGGTGCTAAACAGCCTATAAGACCCCCTGCTAATGGTAAGTGTAATCTGTTACACGTCCACGATCGCTGTAGCTCACTGATCCATTTTTTATGCAAAAAGTGATTTTATTGGCTTAATGTAAATATCAAAGCATGGCAACGTTTCTGGCCACAGCCACACAGGGCTTAATAAAGGGCCCTGTGTGGCCTGAAACATTGTCATGCTTTGATATCTACATTGAGCCTATAAAATCCCTTTTTGCATTCAGGGTAATGGGGTGTGACTTGGGTAGATTTGGGAAATGGTCAAGTGTCCTAAATATTTGTTGGCAGTTTTTTTTTATTGGGGCCCAATTCTAATTAGTCGGTAGGCCCACCTGGCTAGAGTGCTTTGCTGGCCAGTAGATTTAAATGGTGGTCTTCTGCCTTTAAAATTGATTGTCGGTCCGGGCTGACTCTCTCACTCTTAAAAGCTGAAAATGGGGCGAAATTAAGCCTGTGGAACCAATGCTGTGTGCTATGCAATCCCTTTCCTTTAAAAGCTAATAGAGGGGGAGGACTAAGCCCTTTGACTGAAATCAATGCCCAGGTCAGGAGACACTTATCTCAAGAAATGCTACCATGCAGGGAGGTGCCAGACTTTGAATACAATGACCTAAGTTAAATAGCTAGGGACCACTATATGGGTTTTACCTTGATATGGTATGGCGTCTTACCCATTTAATGATCATAACTTTGTAATTAAAAACCCCTGTTTTCAAAATACATGCACATGCATAGATACTAGATTACTTATAAAACAGGGGACCAGTGAATGTGCATTCATTAATCCCCTCTCTTTTGTTTGCTTGTTGGCAGTAGATGTATAACTTGGGCCTTCTAGAGTGAGAAGGAGAATCTTGTTAACAATGTTGTAGGGGACACCACAATTTCTGATGGTGGCCCCTTACCCGACTAAAAGGATTTATCTTTTCAAAATATCCTTGATTGACCTTCCCCATGTATCTTTCAATATTGTAAGAAAAATGTAATTGTCACAATCACAATTCACTAGCCATATATTGGTAAATACTGTATGTATTAAGATAACACCTGCAATATTACATATATATTTGAACATATTTACATATTTACCATTATTCCTGGCTACTTTACAGGAGTCTCCAAATATATCAACTGTGATGGGTTTGTGTTACTGCATCATTAAAATAATATTTCCTGCTTGTTCTGATGTTTCCCTGGTTCTGCCAAGTCTCGCCAGGAGAAAAGAATGTTTATTCAAGAGCCCAGACGATCCTTAAAGAGTTATCCCTTATAATAACATAAAGTCACAAATACCTCATAATGCCATAAAATATCAGTAACCATTACACAGGGAAATATAGGGGGGATGTGTTGGTTTTATAGAGGATCCAAGCACAGTTACTGCAATAAATGGAACTTACAAATGAAAGAAAGATAAATATGTCATAAAGAAGACTAATTTGCTGTGCTTCGCTATGTTTCACAGACTGCTGTTTGAAAAAGGTCAGACATCTGCAGCTTGCTGTAGTTGGAGCCTTTGAGTTTGCCTTTCCTGAAATCCATTAAAATAGGGCATTCTGTTAATAAGCCTGAAGAAATGCATTTTATACGTTACACTTTGTTTCATGTTGCACAATGCTGCTGTCAGTTAAGACTATAGTATCTTTTTCTTCTCAACACTAGAGCATTTTTTTAAGGGACGGTATTTGGAAGATGCATTTGCCTTAGGCAATAAGCTTTAACCAGAAAAATACTTGGTTAAAGGGCAAATTTTGACTATTTACATTGTCAGCTCAATATGTGTCTCTTCAGCTACTGTGGTTCAACGTCCATGAACCACTGAAGAGTATATACAAATTGGAACTTTTTCGTCTAGAGTTAATTAAAGGGACATGATAACCACTTCCCATCACAAGCCCATTGTACAGAGCTTGTGCTGAACAAACATTTCCTATTCTTTTAATTAAGAAACAATTAATAAACATCTCAACTTTCTTATATCTGGCACTGAACAAATAAAGGGAAACAACGTTAGCACTTCCTGTCACTTCCTGTAACTTCCTGCAGAGGAGAAGCTGATAAAATTAATTACCTGTCCTACCTGAACTATTTTTATATACTTATCTTTTTCTGTTTAAAATTTCCCCTACAATCAGCAAGAACAATTATAACAATGATCAAAGCAGTAAATATCATTTGAACTGGGTGCTGAAGCTCAGTGGCTGTGCTGGACTCTAACACCGCTCTAAACAATACATCAATGATTCAAACTGCAATTGTAATTAAATACTTCAATTGAATAATTTGCGATATCTATCCTACAGTTATACTGTAACTGGCCAACTTTTCCATTGTAGTAAACTGAAACACACATGTATCAAACGTTGTACCCTTGCTTATGTAAGGATTCTAGAAATTAAATCAGAGGGGAGTACCAGAGGGGTGTGTGTGGGTTGCCCTAAAATGGACATAAATGTTCTACTAACTGATATAATTCCTTAAAGGTACTTGTGTCCAACTATGCTTCTTGCACTTCCATGTAGTCCCGTAAATGTGCTAATGTAATTTTAATGCCAAGCAATGGAAATCATTGAGTAACTAAAGGTATATAAACAGTTGTCCAGAAACCCATTATCCATAAAGGGAAAACCAATAACCATGGACTCCGTTTTAATCAAATAATTTACAAATTGTTTTTAAAACTATTTTCTTTTTCTCTGTAAGTATAGAACAGGATGTTGTACTTAATTCTGACTAAGATAAAATTAATCCTTTTTGGAGGCAAAACAATTATATTCGGTTTAATGAATGTTTAAGTAATTTATTACAATTTATTACTACATATTGAATGGATCTGGTGAAATGCAGTGGATGCAACTCAACACCTGCCTGTAATTACCTGGAAGTTTAGAGGGGAATTATGGATAAAAACATAACAATATGCACCGAATATTGCATTTTTATCTTACTGCTGGTGACCAAGATCCAGCCCTGCCTTAGATCCCATGCTACCCGCTGACCTCCCCCTTTGGCCCTGATTACAGCTGCAAGAATAGCACAGGTACACAGGGTGAGGTGTCGGAGGGGGGTTGTAAATAGGGTGAAGGGACCAGAGGGGGCTTGCCTTGGGGAGCTTGGGGGTTGCAGCTGGGTCTGGAGGGCCTGGAAGGGAGTAGTGGCTGGGGCAGGGGGCCTGGGGAAAAGTGAGAGCCCCTGTGGTGGACACGCTGGTGTTCCTTGGACCCTCCAGTTGGATGCTGAGTCATTTGTATTAAAGTGGACCAGTCACCCAGACACAAAAATTTGTATCATAAAAGTCCTTTTCAAATTAAACATGAAAACCAATTAAAATTTTTTATTAAAGCATTCATAGCTGTTTTAAGCTCATTTAAAAATCTCATCTGTCAATCAAATATTGTCTGCCACTCCTCTATGCCTTAGGCATAGAGGCGGGGCAGATAAATACTTTCACTTTCCATTCAGCACTTCCTAGATGCCACTGCTCCCCACACATTCCCCCAGTTCTATTAACCATTTAATTGTGTAGCCAGGACATGGGGATAGACATTGGGTCCCCCATTCTGGTGCACAAACAAGATTCTGAGATGATGCAAGGCTTGTCTTAATAACAGTGTCCACAAAATGGCTCCTGCCTGCTTGCGATAATTATGAATTGTTTAAGAAAACGAGATTAAAATAATTTATTTACTGTAGTGTAATTAATGTTCATTTTGCTTGACTAATGTGATAAAATATGATTTAGAATTTTTTTTGGTGGGACAGTTCCACTTTAAAGGAAATACTGTACTACAATGGTAAGAATTTCCAAGTCAATGTTGATGTTGCAGATGGTACATAATCATATAAATATATTATTGCCTTGATGAAAATATGTATTTATGTGTGTGTGCCTTTGTGTTTGTGTTACAAGGCATCCAGACCAAGCTGCACATCAGTAGTTAGAATGATATTTCCCTTCTCCAGGTCTAACTGAATGATCTATTCCAAAGAACTGAGTCATTTGGATTTTTTTGTTTATCTAATGGATCCAGTTATTATTCCTACATCTTTTTTAATGAGGGATAGGGATGACAAAAGCTCCAGTCCTCTTTTGCTGAGCATCTGCTGGCTGCACAAGAAATGCCCATGCTGAGATGAAACAAGGGATGACATTTTTTTTGGCTGTAAGAATGTTTTAGAAACAAGAACTGATTGTTGTCAGAGCCATATTTGTTAAGGTGACAAGAGCATGGCACACGTTCCATGCTGTGCTATGACTAAGTCCATTATATTAGTGGCTTGGCAAAGGGAAATAAATGGTGTCCGCTCGTTAATGGGAACATGTTTTACAGATTTCGCATCTTTGCATAATCCTATTTGTCCTGAAATTCATCTCGGATCAGTGGAAATATTTCCTAGTAACTGCGGGCATAAAACAGGATTAATACACTGTATTGTGTTTGCTCTTGCATTTTTGTATCCTGACTGTAATAAAGTTTTCTGCAAATATTTATCCATTTGCCTCCCATAGATCAGCAGCATTGGCTTTCAAGATCCTGAGATGCAGCCATACATATCAGTGGCGTAACTACTGGCACCCAGACCTGCTTTCCATTGGAGACCACCAGAGACCACACAAAAGTGAATGTGGTAAATACAATGTGTGTCTGGAGGGATGGGGGCCCAGGAGCACATCCTGCACATGGGCCTCGAGAGGATAGTTATGTTACTGATACATATAACTTAATATCATTCTGCTTTTCAAACAAGAGAACAAAGTAGTGTGGGAGGTGTGAGCGATAGGGGTGGGGGATAAATGAAGGTGTGCCCCAGTCATAAACTATGAGGGGTTATTTATTAAAATCTGAATCCTAAAAACTTGGCAAATCTGAATTTTTAGAAAAAAAAAAAAACCTCAAAATTTTCAGGATTTATTATACCCAAAGGATGGAAAATGTCAGAATCTTGCCAAGGTTGTATATAAGTCAGTGGGAGAAGTTCCGTGGTTAGTGATTAGTGATGGGCGAATTTATTCTCCTGAGGCAAATTTGCGGCGAATTCCTGCTATTCACAGCAGGTGAATAAATTCGCAAAACGGCAGCAAACTTTTGCCTGGCGAAAATTTTCCGGCATCTCATTTTGGACGCAGGTGTCCGTTTTTTTTAAACGAGACGCGGCGGCGTTTAACACATTTTTCTCCCTTTCGCAAATTTCTTTAGAATCTTTTTTTCTAAAATTTGGTGAAGCGAAACGCAGCTGATTTGCCCATCACTAATGCTGATCTGTGCTGGGTTTCATACAATAATCTGAACATTTAGGGCAAATTTTAAAAATTCACGTGAAATGATCGAAGTTCGATCGAATACGATCAAATAATGATCGTACTAATTTTTTGTATATTCTAATTTGGCCTCTTCAATCATTGAATACCATATTATCAAATAGATTGAATAGATCGAATGATCGGATATTTGATAATTTGATCATTCGATGATTGAAGGAATAAAAATTTTTAAGTTGTTCGACTGCCTACTTCGAGTCCTGCTCGAATACCATTCATACGATCGAATCGTTTGATCGTTCGAATCGTACACATTTTTCGGAGGCTCGAAGGAAATTTTAATTTTTTTTCGTGAAATCAAATAATTGGTATCCGATTGTATGAATTAATCGAGAAATCGAATATCGAGCAAAATGATAGCCTAAAACAATTCGATAAGCATTTGATGGTCGGATGCTTATAGAATTTCGAGTAGGATCGAGCCAATTTTGGTGAATAATAGTAAATTTGCCCCTAAATAAACCCAATTGGCTGGTTTTACTTCCGAATAAGGATTAATCATGTCTTAGTTTGTATAAAGTACAAGGCACTATTTTATTATGAAACAGAAAAAGAAAATAATTTTTCAAAATTTTTATTATTTGGAAAAAATGGAGGCTATTGGAGAGTGCTTCCCATGATACAGATCTTTCTGGATAATGGTTTCCAGTTAGCAAATCTCATACTAGCTACAACTATAAACTTTAAGCACAAAGGATGCACAATCCCCAATAAAATCTTGTGGACTTGCATTTGAATGCTGTTGCTTCATCAAGTTTTGAGGTCAGGATAATACTTTCTGACTTTAACAGTGCCTGAAGAACAGCAGAGCGAGAAAAATATATGGAACAAAATTTAAATATTACTGTCAATAATTCCAATTATCATTGGGCAAGCATTAATATTTATGGATGGAACAGCTATATTGTTGACATGTGACATGTTTGCAGCTGAAAGTTGTTAACAAATAGCCCAGACGCTGACAGATATGGAGGTACTTTTCATTGTGTTCTCTACATGGAAGTTCTGTCAAGCCTGCGTCTAGGGATCAATTCCAATCTGCTCTCAGCAGAAGGAATTTGAAGAAACTTGGCAGTATAACATCCGCTGTCTGTCTTCCAAACATGCTGCCCATCAGATTCAACACATTTCTGGTTACAGCTGTTTTGTGACATGAGATCAAGAAGCTTACACGGACATGAAACCTGATTAGACCAACATGCTGAAACCAACAACCCTCGAGCTTTAAACACTGAAGAAAAAAATCTGTGTTCTATATTTGCATTTCCTGGTAGGAAATTGGCTCAAGGTTTACATAGAATTGGCACTTAAGATTAACAAAGAACAATGATCAGTGTATTGGAAGATTTCAAAAGAAATGCATGGTGCCATAGAGAACATAAAAGCAAAAACTACCCAATCACTGCGCTGGCAATGCCAACAAATTAAAAATAGGCAGCTGCTTCAGACCTGGGTTCAATGCCCAAATGTAGGTGTATCTGACATTTCAGTTTATTGATGACTTATATGTGATAAGTGTCTGTCCTGTGTCTATAGATAGAAAGATAGATAGATGTTAGGAGACCCTTCTGCCTTATCTTGTTTACTAATTTTTACAATGTTGGACCCTAACAATCCTTAACCTGCCATGCAACAGCATATAACATGACTTAAAATGTCATCACTTCTTATATTTTTAGAATCAAGGATCAATTCACTAAAACTTCACTCGTCTGACTTAAAAAGCAATTATTGTTCATTCATTTTCAATTAATTGTGTGCAGTGTTTTATAGAATATGCTATTTTGTGTGTTATTTTGTGTGTTATTTTAAGCCATTAAGTCACATGTTATTAGTGCAATTATAGCCACTGACAGAGTAGAAGTCTCTTTTTACAGTAATCCAGTCATTCCTTTTCCTGGGAAACTTGATAAAATTCACAACACAGAAGGTAGTGCATTCAGGACCTACCAAAAGTACCATGAAAATGTGTTAGTGGCTGTAGGTAAGGCTCCAGCTCCTCATAACGGCCTTTAATTGCTGCCCTACAACTCCTCACTACATCTTCCTCTATTAATCCATCTGATGTTGTTTAGTAATGCCTACTCCTGGGCGGTGTTAAATTTCACAGTAATTATCACACTATTTTATGCGTTTATCTCTTAAAAGATGTTTGTGAATTATACATTAGAATGAATTATATTCTATAAGTCTTGTGATGCAATTAGAATACAGCCTTGCGGTAATGTAGATTTAATGTTCGCAAAATGTCTATTAGCGCATGTGAAAATACTTAAATATGACTTAAATAAAGCATAATGTATTTTGTTATGAATAATACTACATCAGCTTGATTTTAATGATTTGCCATATTTAGTTATCGCTTGCTTTAATTTTTTTAGTTTTACTACCTTTTGGTTTTCCTTATTTTTTTACACCAACTTTTGGTTTCTATGGTAATTAATTGGATTCCTATTTTTGGGGCCATGGTTCTTAAGGGTTTATATTGCTTATATTCTTGTTATGATGTGATTGAAATGTTGGCATTTCTTTTGCTTGTTTATTAAAATCAGTTACTGTAACTAAGCCTGTTGAGTGTATTACATAGTCATAGAACACACCGCACATCCAGGACTATTATCAAGTGAAAAAAAGGTTATTTATTCTCTCAACGTTTCGGCATCCTAACTGGTGCCGTCCTCAGGAGGACGGCACCAGTTAGGATGCCGAAACGTTGAGATGTTTTGACCAGCATGATGTTTTGACCAGCATGGTCATGGATTTATATATATATATATATATATATATATATATATGCAGAAAGAGATAATGATGAGTGTGCCCAAAAGAGATAATTTTCCAAACTTTTTAGACTGGGAAGCCCTAAAAGGATTTCTCTTTGGAGTTCATTAATTTCTGTCTGGAATAAAAATAAAAATTGTGGGGTCCAAGGATCAATCCTGACCAATGCATTATATATATGAAATATAAAGTTATCTGTCTCGGCTTTGCTGGATTCTCTTATTTCCTTATTTCTGAGAAAATGACTTAACAGTGTATTTTGCTACTCTGGTGCAGGGACCAATGGGGATACAAAACTATTCTTTGTTATGTGCTGCATAATATTAATCATAAGGAACTTTCAACAAAGAATTATAGATGAAAGGGAAATTTTGTAAAAAAAACACGCAGTTTGAATTTATGGAACAATCATGCGGAATGTTCCTAATTCCTAAGGTGTGCCCCATGTCTGGAACTGTACATAATGCACTTGGGAAGTTGCTCATAGGACTGTAGGCTATACAACGTGCTCCAACCGATAAGAAAGAACAAATAAAATGTAAAAACAGTAGAACAAGAAAGGAATTTCCTTAGCAAGAGGATCTATAATGCAATCAATACTTTCACATTGTTATCATCCTATTTTGTTCAAGCAGGCAGTTCCTTAAAAAATGGTTCTCATGATGATACCAAATGAATCATGGGAGCTTGTGATTGAGGAACATGACAGCTTGGCAACATTTGTCAAATGAAATATTATCATCAGATTCGTGTTGGGATCATTGGCTTCCTCCTGAGGGCAGTAAGCTGATCAAGGCATCTAGATGTTAAAATGAGGGCTGGAGATGTATTACAAAGACATAACGATCAATATTAAAGGAACTGTTTATCAAACTATGAAAAAGTGATTTACACCACAGAACCACTGTAAAAAGGGGTATGAAAGAAATGGTTAATTTCTATAAATGTTATATTTTATATTGCTATAAAAGTTATCCTTCTATGTGATTTTATGTAAATATCCATTAAAAATAACTAGTCGTAGTAATTATAAAGGTACATATTTTCTTTTACACCACCCAAATGGGCATTATTTTATCTTGAATTTTGTGTAACCTAAAAACTCAGGCCAGAAATTCCATATCAAAAATACAGCATGAACCACTAACAAACCAAAATAGAAATAAAATGAAAAAACTACTGCCATACAAAATACATATACATACACACATGTACAAATAATAAAACAAAATTAAATTTATGGAACCTAGGGTGGAATCTGTAAAGTCATGTGCAAAAGATGTAATGGTTCTGTTGGAATATGATTAAGACTGGAGGACTGGTAGAGGGGTAGTCTTTAATGAGTAAGGAAAAGTAGGATGCAATGCTTAAGCTTTCAAAATGTTTTTGGAGTGTATTGGAGATACAGTACCTAAAAGGATATTGGTGCCTGTATGAAGAAGCACAGTTTTACATTTAATGCTAGAGGTTGGTTTGTATTGCACTCCATTCCTTTTATGAAATTGGCATAAAACTTAATTAAGGATGAAAGAGAACTAATGGGAATTATTATTAACATGTATTGCTATAGCGCCAACTTATTTCGTAGCTTTTCAGCCATTCTTAAATGTGAATATTACTGTGTACTTTTTACTTTATTTGTCTATATTGGACATACTTCATTGGTGCTATAAAAACTGTATCTGATGATTCCAAATTCAATTGCAGGAACAAAGAATATTGATCCAGATTTATATAGATTTTGGTAGGAGATTTTAATATACTGTCTGCTTCCAGAATTTCATCTCTTAAGGTAGCCATAACCAGACCAACAAAATCTCCCTACTCAGTTTTTAAAGACAGTTGTTGGCTTATTGGCCTTTGTATGGGCCCCATTAACTGGCTGTCTCATAGATATGTGGTTGAAAATCAGCCATACTGCAATAAGGCAGGACTGAGCTTCCTGTCGTAGCACATCTGCTCATTAAAGCAGTCCTCTTCTGATGCATTTACCTTTGCTATGATCCCATTGTTGGCCCCAAATGCTAAACATTATGATAAGGTGTATGGCCAGCTTGACTCTTCTTTAATTCTTGTAAATGTAAATATGATATGTAATGATTGAAGTTGGTCAGCTGTTCTCAGGGAATATCATTTTTAAGCTGTTTTTCATTTTGCACACCTGACAAGTGTGAACTAGAAGCTGGGTGTGTGGGCATTTAGCCATGACCGCCATGCATTAAACTATAAATTATAGTAAAATCCATGCTGTTACCAGTGATTAAAAGAGGCAGAGACATCTGTAGCACATTCTAACAAATGTTGGTGAAGGCCTCACAGAAATAATCACTATGTATTATTTACAGGGTCGGCCTTGGGAGCCCAGGGACTGGGGCTGCTGCTTCAGGGTCTCCCACACAACCCCTTGCCCCAGCCACAAAGCCCTTTATGGCCCACTGCAACCACTCCTCGGCCCAGCCCCCATTCGTACCTTTCAGGGGTAGCGGCAATAGTGGGTCTGGGCTGGTGGTGACCACTGGGTTTTTTTACCCCCCCTCCATGTCTGACACTTATTATTTAGAATTGGAGAGCATATCTCTCATTTTTTTATTTACAATAGAGCAATGGTTTTCTGTGATTCTTCACAGAAGGCTTTCACATTTTCACCACAGGCCACACAGCCATTGTTCACATTTATGACTTTTAGAGCAAAATATTTGAATTGCAGATGAAAAAATTACAAATGTGCCATTGCCTTAAAATGGCAAGTATGTTTAATTGTTTATATTTAGGAAAAATGTTGAAACTTGGTAATTTACATAACATTTACTGTTATGATAATTCCCTTTTAAACGAATGGCAAGTGCAGTGTTTATTGCACATTGCAGATTATTATGTGTATAATTCACATGTATTTTATGTACGTGTGTGTATTTTTACAGTATCTATGGTTCATGTGTCTGCACTCACATACACCCACCTTGTGATTCTTTCCTGTCTCTGCCCTTCCAGATAAATATCTCTTTTATATAGTGGTAATTACTTCACTGAAGCAACTTTTTCGATTCTGTCTGAAATGTGGCAGCAGGCAATTTGTCCTTTGCTGGTGACTGATAGAAAAATTACAATCCCTTGCAGTGCCTTAACACCTCATCACCCCCACTGTGACCTGTCTCTTCCTTTTCTCTTTATACAAAGAGGAAAATACATTGACTTTCATGTGATTTGATTATTCCTGAGCTTACTGTATCTAGAATCACACCAATTATCACTTTGTATGCTTTGAGTTGTTTTTTTTTTTCCAGTAGGAGAATGTTCTGTTAGGTTATTAGTAAATGGCTCCAAGAACAGGATGGAGAGAACTGTATGTCTTTAGATAGATTTTTGGCTTGGACAATTAATCTTAGTGATAGTAATCTCATACAAAAAAACAGTTTACATTTGTGGTTTAAATGATCGAATTAGTTTGGGGAGACATAAAAAATGGTACAAATTATATATATATTATCAGGATACTGGTCTAGGCAGGGTTTTCACCACTGCATGTCTGTTAGAGAACAGAATTAGACAAACTGAACTGTACAGTACATCTGGCACGACTCTTGGTGCAGGGCAATTGCCATTAAATAGCATTAGTACTGGTGTAAGGTATACAGAAACATTTTGTCTTACAGGCCACAAGGGTTTTTGAAGTGGGTTTGTGGTCCGCAAGGGGGCAGAATGGGGGTTGGGGCCATGGGTCCTTGCTGAGCCCTCTCTGGCTGCAGGCAATAGGTGGCAGTATTCATTTAAAAAATATGGAGAGTGCCTTTACTGGAGTTTTTGAGCACCCTATTAAATGCATAAGCACAAAAGCACATATGCAGAATAACAATGATATATACTCACATAAGCTATATTCTAGTCTCAGTTAGCAAATATTTAGTCATTGGCAAGTTGCTCCTACTGTTAAAATAGTAGATATATATTTATATTATAATTTTGAGTACATTTATACATTATGATTGAGGAGTCGGATCACAACGGATGACATGGCACTTTTTTATTTGCTCTGGATAGGCCACTGTTATGATTGGATCATTTTTATTTGGTTCATAACCGGGATGAGCAAATCCAACAAAGATACACTCATTTGGTAACCTCAACATGCTCAGCTAAATGCCATTCTCTTTTGGCCGAGTCATTTTCTGGCTTCTGTTTTGTAGTGCAAAAATTGAATTAATTTGTCCTGTAATTCTTTACAATTATGCCATGACTATAGTTTAGAATTAAAAAAATTTGCTCACAGTATTTCTCAAAACTCTGATAATGTGGAATTTTTTACTTCCTAAAGATTATTTTGGCCTATTTTTATTTCAGAACAAAAATCATTTACTATGGCTGTACTTAACAGATGTGGCAAAAACAAAATAACAATATAATACTCAAGATGTCAAATGTCACCGTGAATTTGTAGACTTTCAGTGTTGCCATGGGAATGAATCTGAGACAAAGTAAAGTGAACAAAGTGCAGAGGAAGAAAACAGCTCAGGTGGAAACTAGTTAATTGGGAAGTTTATCAGTAGTTGACAAAGTGTGTTGAACATAATGAGAAGCTATTGCAGGTTGAAGATTGATTTGGCTTTTCTATAAATATCAAGGGGTTATTTCATGGTAGGTTAAACACTTAAGGGTGCTTAGATGGAAATGATATGCTAATATCATCCTTAAAGGAATGGCTGTAAAACATTTTGCTGTCCTTCTTTTACCCAATAGCAATTAAATGATATTGCCTGTAATTACATTAAATGAACATATTGGGTACATTATGGAAGGGAAATAAAAGGTATATCATTCCTTTAACTCTTTTTCTAATGGCTTTCTGAGACATTCGGTTCATTATTCTTGAAAGTACCACACTTGGACACCTGGGTAATACCTACTACTTAATCCCAGCCATGCACAATGGTCAAAGATGCTTGGCCATTGGGAACTTTACTACCTGTGCCTTAGATTCTATCTTCCATGGAAGGAGAAGTTAAAATAACAATTATCAGAGAGGAGAATCAACAAAATTTGCTGGAAGTGGTGATTCATATGAAATGTATATTTTGACAGATCATCTACACTAACATGGGGGTTAGCTGCAAGCTAAACAAACTTTGAAACCTCTGGGTCTCAGTGATTGATGATGCTCAATTCAATGTATGTTTGATAAAGTAGTCATCAAAGATAGGTACAAATGATATTTCAGAGGACCCAGTAACTTCAAGTGCATTTCTGTTAATCCTTATTTAATAGTCTTATCAAGAGAAAGGTGTGATCATGATCAGTCAGGAAAAGAATGGTGTATAATAGAACTCAAGCTGGGGAACAGACTTGTTGTTCCCATGATTAATGGAAGAATCATAATTTCACTTAATGCAGGACCATCTGGTTTGACTTGAGGAACCGCTGACACATATAACAGGTTTGAAAACCATAACACAATAAAGATGGTTATAGCTCAGACAAAACTTGAACGATTACAAACCGTGATTACTCACTGTCTGTTTTTCCTTAAATCTTATGTATCGTAAAAAAAATCTGTGACACGTGTGCAGGCCAATTTTATTTTATTTTTATGCAGAATGCTTTTATTAATCAACTGATTATCTGGCATGCTTCACATAAGCCATTGATTATGCTGAAAATTTCAGACTAAAAGAAGATCATTATGCTTCAGTGATTGAAAAGAATCAGACTTCAGTTATAAATTCCCTGATGGTGGGCACAGGTCAATATGGTTCGGGACATGTCAGAGCTGTCAATATTTTAGTCTCCTGCAGCTTAATTCTTTCAAGACTATTAACAAAGAATGGCTGAGATGATCAACACATAACACAGAGCCTTTTCCATATTTACAAGCATTGTAGAGACATCTGCATATTTCATGCATAATTTTGGTTTATATACACTGTAAGTATTTATTTTTTACAAGACTAAAACGTTATTGTATCTAAAAAAATTTAAACGGAAGAATATGTATATTATAAATATATATATATTTGAAAATTCACCTCCTTAAACCTGCTGCATTGCTATGTTATGGAACGATTTTACTTTGATCGAAAATGGACAAATTTAAAAAGATAAAACCTTCAATAGTCGAAGTTTTTAAATTTGATGGCTGAATTTCAAAGTTTTAGCATTTCGAAATTCGACCCTTAGTAAATCTGCCCCTTAGAGTTCAAGTTACCGATGATGTGTAATGGCTGCATAAACCTGCTAATAAAGCACTGTTATACTCTGCTCATTCTTGGCTACCTAACAATTGTAAAAATAATAATGCTTCTCTTGTACTGTAGATTCAACACTTGGCTATGCAAGTTTAGTCCTACAACCAAGAAAGGTAACAATTGAATAAAACAGGATGATTGATAAACTTATTATTATATCATTGTATAATTTACATTTTGGAACAAAAAGTTGTTTATTCTAAGAAAAAAAAATAAATGCAGGGGTATTCGCCGTTCTACTATAAATTCATGTAAGAACATGGTCTGTCCAGTGAAACCCAACAATTATTCCAGACAATGAGGACAGTACAGTATGAATGTACAAAATGTGTGAGGGCTAAGCCAAGGAGTTAAGTCTCTCTTGGGTTTGATTCCTTTATTTGAAGATAATCCAATTTAGTGCAAGGTCCATTACCTTCTTCATAAATTGAAAGGAAGCATGGGAGGAAGGGAAGGCTACAGTGAGGTAATTGTTTGGATTTCCTTAGGCAATTGAACATTGATTTAGAAATATACCAGTTTATTCACAATTGTGCTATTGGTCATTTGGTCCAATATATATATATATATATATATATATATATATATATATACAACCTGAAACTGGTGCACTCTTGACCAAAATAACTGCCCAGGTGCTGGTTATAGTGTATGTAGAATGCCAAGAAAGGACCGCACTCATGGGACTTTCGTGAAGAATCCAAAAATTTATTGCGACGTTTCTGCTCCTAAACTCGAGCCGTCATCAGGAAGTCTTCTGATGACGGCTCGAGTTTAGGAGCCGAAACGTCGCAATAAATTTTTGGATTCTTCACGAAAGTCCCATGAGTGCGGTCCTTTCTTGGCATTTTATATATATATATATATATATATATATACAGTTTGGAGGCCATAAAGAGAATATTCTGATCACTGAATTGACCCCATGCATATTTTGGAAGGAACATTTTTGCTGTTCTAGCACCAGTTGATATCTGGGTTACATATGTAGAGCAAATCACTTATAAAAGCACCTGTACATCAGTGATTTAAAAATAAAATGTCGACTTTATTTGATCAAAAATTGTGAAAACCAAAACTGCAGATATATATAAAATCAAATAAATATTTTTTATTCTATTATTAGAGATTATTATTTATGGCATGAGATAATGTCAGACTTGTGAAAGATGACATATGCTAATTACTTAAAAATTAAGCAATGGATAATTTATTTGCAGAAGACAGAAACAAATTAGAAATTCTTAATTTAAAATCTATAAAGTCTGCCATTCTCTTTCTTTTTCTCCACTCAAAAGCCTAGTAAGAAACAGGCACAGAGAATCTACTATTGTAAATATTTCTTTGAACTAAATCCAAACGGATGTACATTTAAAGTAAACATCACAAGAGTATTTAATAAATCCTATAATGCCTGCCTCACTTTTTACATAACTGTCTAATTGAGCATTAACAATTTAATAAATTCTACAATGGGGTGCAAACAGTAAGTTTAAGTTGAGGGCCTGCAAAGTTCAGAATTCTGTTTCTCCAACAGATTTTCAATTAGATTCTAATTATAATTTGCCTCATTTAGAATCGCATGAGTACTGACCCCGCCAGCTCTGCTGGACCATAGCATGTCTATCTTAATTAAAGCAGATTAGTTAAGCACTCAGAGTTTCCTTTGTGGATTGTAACAAGGGCAATGATAGCTTCCCTGCTTGGCAGCTGCTGTCTTCTCTGTGTCTGTTATACAGTGCAGCCTGGTGATGGTTGTGTCATATCTACAGTACCGATCTCCAGAAAGAGCCATTAATCAACTTCAATGGTCACTGGGGATTCGGAATCATTTACAATTGAATATATAATAGCATATACATTGTTAATGTTCGGTTATTCCTGCACTCAAAGGAGATGTACTGATTAGTGAAATACTGAGAAGACATACTTTTTAAATAGCAGTAGAACGTTAAAATAAAAAAATGGCATATCCATACATTTCCCAAGACTGGATACTGTTACGCAAGGTTATAAGATAATTTGAAAATTTGTGGGGGGGGGGGGGGGGGGGGGGGGGGGGCTTCAGCTGAAATATTTGCTGTTCATTTAAAGGGAAACCTGGCAACTTGCATTTATTAGAAGGTCCTCTGATCTTACCTTAAACTTAGACTCATGCTACACAAAATGTATTCTCTGAATGCCTTTTTAAGCCAGCGAGGAAGCACCCAAACTTGATTATTCAGCATGGCATTTGCATTAATGAAATCCACTTGTCCCCTCTGAGCCTTACCATTGTTAGCCAGCACCAAGCCATTTTTTATCTATAAATGTTAAGACAAAGAACTTGGTAAATGATCATAATGAACATGTACTGTAACTATATTACCCACACAACTCAAAAAATAAGGAGTTTTAAGATTTTGTTTGAGAGATGTCTATTTCTTTTTAATTATTTGTCTGTTGCCATGCCTCTCTCTAACCTAATGTTTTAAATTCAATTTTAGTGCCTGGGGCCACCACAGTTTCACCAATCTTGCTCAGAAGAGAATAGTGGCTGTTGGAGTTACAAAAGTCCAACACTGAAATGGGCATCATGTAGAGAAAGGGAGTATGTCTAATGACTTTGTTAAATACCAGCCCCTCTAAGGAATCTCTGCACTAATTGGGTAAATGACAAGAGTTAGTGTGTGGTCTGGATCTGTCTTCTCATATTCCCCCTTGGGTGGGGATCTGTCAAAACTTCACTTACTTGACCTGCCTTGGAAAATTACAGATTCCAATGACAAAAATTGCTGCAGGAATACATCATAATTATTTTACTGTAAGCCTCCTCTACAGGAAAGGGAATTCTATTTTGCTTTTGTTGCTTATTATTTCAGAATTATTGAAGACAGTTTTTAATGGTTTTATTTGACTTTTAATAATGTTGGCTGAGTGAATAAGAGTATTGCTGGCTTCATCTGATTTGTTACAAAACCCTTCTAAATGAAGTATCATAGCCAATAAATATGATTCATTTTAAAACATGTGCCTTTGTCAAGCTCCAATAGAGTGATAATAATAAACACTTTCTTTACTGCAAGGCAATGAAGCTGTTTTCCCCACTTTAATTGGGGATTGTTATTTAGCACAGGAAAAGAGAAATATTATTAAAATAACTTCAACTGCGTTGAAGATATTTATAAACATTGTAATTAGATTACAGACCCTGGCCAAACTCTAAATGATACAGAATGGGTTTTAAGCCAAAAAAAACTGAAAACCAATTCTCTACATGCCGGGCCTCCATTAGAAATCACAGGGCCCTGTCCCAAGCCCCACCCCAGATCCCGCCCATACCACAGTTAAAACAGACATCAGAGCTAAAAAAGTAGCCTCCCCACACACAAATTATAAAAAGCTACTGATGGTCAGTGCCACCTTGTAAGTTAAAAAAATTGTGGCATCAGGGCCCCCCATAAAAGTTTTTTTTTTAAAGGGATCCTGTCATTGGAAATGTTTTTTTTTTAAAATACATCAGTTAATAGTGCTGTTCCAGAAGAATTCTGCACTGAAATCCATTTCTCAAAAGAGCAAACAGATATTTTTGTATTTCATTTTGAAATCTGACATGGGGCTAGACATTTTGTCAATTTCCCAGCTGCCCAAAGTCATGTGACTTGTGCTCTGATAAACTTCAATCGCTCTTTACTGCTGTACTGCAAGTTGGAGTGATATCACCCTCTCCCTTTCCCCCACCCAGCAGCCTAACAACAGAACATTGGGAAGGTAACAGATAACAGCCCCATAACACAAGATAACAGCTGCCTGGTAGATCTAAGAACAGCACTCAATAGTAAGTAAAAAAAAAAAAAAATGGTGCCCCAGAGAATATTTAAAAAAAAAAAACATTGGCGCCAGGGCTCCCCTTCAATTTAAAAAAAAAATGGGGCCCAAAAAAAATTTTTTTTTTATAAAAACATTTACAAGTTGAAAAAATTGGGGCCCTAGTGAATATTTAAAAAAACTTTTGTGCCAGGAACCCCTTAAAATGGAATAAATTGGGGCCCCAGAGAGTATTTTTCTAAAAAAAAAACCTTTGTGGAAGGGGCCTATTGAGTATTCCAAGAACAAACTATAGCAAGGCACACACTTGACCTTCCTCTGGTAGAGTAGCCTGGTACTCAGTGTAGAGGATATGGCAACCCCCAATAATTCCAGTAATTAAGAAAACTCGGGCACTTAAGGCAGTTTCAATGCAGGGTTGCCCCTTGCAGTTTAATGTATGCGAACATGCTTACATTAAACTGCAAGGGGCAACCCTGCATTGAAACTGCCTTGAGTGCCTATAGAGTATTGACATAATACATTGGTAACCAGGGGATTAAAAAAAAAAAATGATGTTCAGTAGAACGGAGACCTCGAAGACCCCTGTGTTCCCCTGATGGTGGCCCTGTCTAGATGCTATTTGATTTACTATGTAAAGCAAATTAATGCAACTGTGCCATTCTTGTACATGGACAGGTATAGGATCCGATATCTGGAAACTCGTTCTCCACAAAGCCATATTTAATATATAATTAATCCTTATTGGAGGCAAAACAATCCTATTGGGTTTATTTAATAATTTATCATCTATCTATCTATATATTGAGAGAGATAAAATGAGAGATGCAAAAAAGGCAGGGTCTATTCTAACATTTTTTTTTTTGCTTTATACATTACATATGTGCATCCAAATTTGGATATCTATCATCTATCTATCTGTTCATCCTTATATCTCTTTTCAAAGTTACCAGCAAAGTTCCATCCACATTTGGATATCTATCAATCTATTATCTATCTATCTATCTATCTATCTATCTATCTATCTATCTATCTATCTATCTATCTATCTATCTATCTATCTATCTATCTCTCTCTCTCTCTCTCTCTCTCTCTCTATCTATCTATCTATCTATTATCTATCTATCATCCATCTATCTATCTATCTATCTATCTATAATCTATCTATCTATCTATCTATCTATCTATCCATCAGCTATTCATCTATATCTATCAATCTGTTCATATTTATATCTATAGTCAACAATTATGTAAGAATCAGGATATATCCCATATCCTTGATCTGCTTTGCCCATACACCATAATGACTAGTTATGCTCTAGTCTGTCCTAAACCCCGCTCATTTTCTGGTAAACATAGCTTATTTTTGCCATCTGCTTACCAGGTCTTTCTTAGCTCATATAGGACAGTTGACATGTATATTCTTTACAGGCCATACCATTTGTTATTTCCATTTATTATTCATACTGTTAGAGTGCCTCGAGGATCATCAGCAAGTCTTTTGAATTAGAGGAGCACAACAGTGAACCTAAAGACGCCTGCATCTCAATAAGTCTCAGAGGGTTGTCACCTGCTCACACGGCGTGATAGTCATAGGGTCATTTTCTGACCTGAGTAGCAGCTCTCTAAGGTATCTAGGCATGTCATGCTGTTTTGACAGACACAAAGTATATTTTTAGAGTTGATAAATTCCTTTTAATAAGAAGCACCTGCTCTTACATATGTAGTTCAAATAATAATACAAGAAGAAACATCAGAAAGCAGGCAGTATGATGAATGCTTCACTAAAAACATACACTGACATTAAGCCTTTCATTACAAATGGTAGAAATTTGAAGATGTGTAATTATATATTTATCTGGTATTACATTTCCCACAAAGAAACCCTTTCCTTTTTCTGTCAGACTAAATAAAATGAGAATTGTATACTATAGCAATGCCATTTCAAATGACAACAGTATGAAACCCATAGTTTATTCCTCTGTTATCAGCAGGATCAGACTGGTTTTGCTGTCTCATGGACCCCCTCAGGGACCCCAGCGTCTGGGCCAGAGGGATCCACGAAAGCCAAAGACGAGTCTGACCCTGATTATCTACAGTTCACATTATTATCAAATTAATTCTGGATTATCATAGCAAAAAACTTTAAATATACAGCAAAACATGTTTGTCACTCTCTGAGGTCATAAACTGAATATAAGTGATCATAAAGGACATAGTTATGTCCATTCATTAGCTAATGAATGGACAGAGCTGTGCCCTTTACTTCCACACTTCTTAATACAGTTAGAACTTGCATGTCAGGTGATCAGTGAGTGAGTGACACGGAGAACATCACAAAATAGTGACTCCAGGTAAAAGATGTAAAAGGGAAATGTGATTTATTATAAGCCAATTTGATAAGATTATTTTATAGTTCTCATATTTTGATATAAAGGGCCACATTCAATTCAGTGAAGAAAAAGGTTTATTATGTTAAAACCCATAGATGAAATTAAATGTTAGATGCAATTAAATACACAAAAAACTTTTCTCACAGTTTATCATGTGAAAACTCTATTGAAGTCTGTTGGAGGAAAAACTGGAACTGAACTTGGAGAAAAACTTTTTCTCCGTGAATTGAATCTCGTCCATGAGTTCTCACGTTATAAATCATGAGCTAACTTTTTTTTCTCACTGGCCCAAAGTTTCAGTTGTACAGTATAAAGTAAAAGTTATAGTGTAATAGTTTTCCTTTAAAGAACCAATCAGCAAAGCTACTGCCCATTACTGTTACTCGATTTAGCATTAAGTATAAGAAAATATCCAACAATAAAAAACAAAACACATGCTAAACGCACACTCATTATGCCAAGAGATGAAATACATCAGGCATTTAATAAAGCACAGACATTGCATCCCATTAAACTTTTAAGCATTTCATTGTTAAAAGGCTCTGTGGGGCCGTATTTAGCAAGCTCTAAAGATGCAGAGAATAAAGGAGCACATATAAAATGAATGAAGCACAGAGAACAGGTTTTGTTAATGAATTTAGTTTAACATCTATCCATAAAAAAGCAGAAACTATTAGTGCTGCTGTATGATATGTTTCCTCATTTGGATCCACACCTTGTAAAATGAATTGCAGAAATGTTATTATACTGTAGGTACCACCAATATAAGATCAATAAACATTGAATTGATTCTTTCTCTATAATAGGTGATGTACATATAAATGAGCTCAAGATGGACTGAATGAATCTGCAGAATGTTTGCATTTGATGCTAGTTAAATATTATACAAGCTGGTGTGACTATGCTTTGATGTGACCCTACACATCGCATACTAGATGGAAAAGAGGGGTAAGCGGAACTTTCCATGCATCTAGTCCATTATCTCAGTTGAAAGAAGAAATTGAACCACACACATTGCTTTGTTTGTTCAAAATCATACACTCCTGACCATACTAACCTGGACATTCTAACTGTCATCATCTTTGGCATATATGACTTAAATATTTCCAATTTGCACTTGGTTTCCAGGAACATAAATATACCTGAAACTGCTGGAAGATTTAAGGCTTCTTTTCAGGATTATTTTTTTAATTAGCACTGAATCAGGCAACAGGGTTATAATAGAAAAACTTCAACTTAATGCCACTGTTAAAGTCTATAACGACCAAGCGGAATCAAAAATAAAGTCTCATGACACAAGGGGTTATTTAGGGACGTAGCCCAAAGTGCAGTGGAACCTTATATTGTGGTTATTGACACTATTCATTGACATTCACACATGCTCTTTGCACTACTGGAGGTATCCATTCCTTTTCTTTTACTGTATTATGTGCTAGTGCACCTATAGTGATGGGCGAATTTATTTGCAAATTCGCGGCGAATTCCCGCGATTCACTGCAGGCAAATAAATACGTGAAAATTTGCCGGCATCCCATTTTTGCACCCATTGCTGGCATCCGTTTTTCTCCAAAAACGAACAGACGTGTCCAAAACAAGACGTGGCAGCGTTTAGTGATTTTTTTTGCAGTTTTGCGAATTTCTCTCGAAATTTGCAAAAAATTTGGCACAGCGAAACGTCACAGATTCGCCCATCACTACACCTATTGATATAGGTGAGTATAGGTAACCCTGAGGATTCTACCTTAATGGTAAATCCTGAGTTAGAATAGAGAAATGAAAAGTAATGCTAACCACTGAATTTTAAACCATTAAGCGGGGGTGCATTGAGGCTGTGGCCACAGAACCCAACAGACCTGTGCAGAAAAAACAAAAAAATAATAAGGAAACTGAAAGTCATAGCTTTTTTGTGATTTGCCACAATGTGCAAACACTTTGGTAGAGTTTGAAATTCTAGTTCTTTAAATCATTGCAGTAATTGATTGAATAAATGAACCACTTACGATACCACCCATAGAACGTTTGAAGGAAACTTGCCATAAGCTATACCGCCCTTGTGAGAGATTTTCTATAAATCCATGTGAATTCCAAGAATGCATAATATGCCATGGGTAATTAGTGTATCATAAACACTGACTATATGAATCTATTCATGAATTAAAATGCGTCTATCTATATTTGCAGCATGTTTTCTTTCATATGGAATAATCTTTCATTGGCACCATTGGGAATCATGGGTAAATGCCATAATTTGCAATTTTTTTAAATTCTCTTACTAAAACATGCATGAATGTTCACATTTAGATAACAACCACTTAGAAGTTGCTGATCTTAAAATAAATAAATAAAATTACCTGAAATCCTTCCATGTCCATTTTGTACTTATCCTTTGGTCTTGGATTGTGTAGCTTTAATTTTAACTTTTTTACTATGTTGTACATTAAAAAATTATTGCTGGTGTACTATTATTATATATGTATTGTTTAATGATAGATACACTAATAAGTGGTTACACTATACTGTATTGGGCAGATTTACTAAGGGTCGAAGTGAAAATTCAAATAAAAAAAATTAGAATTTCAAAGTAATTTTTGGGTACTTCAACTACCGAATAGGCCAAAATTCAATTCAAACTGAAAAAATTTGATTCAAATTTTAAAATGTTGAAATTTAAAATCGAAGTACTGTCTCTTTAAAAATTTCTAAATTGACCCTTCACCACCTCAAACTTGCTGAATTGCTGTTTTAGCCTATGGGGACCTCTTAGAATCTTTAAAGAGTGTTTTTGAAAATTTTTGAAAATCAATTTTTTTTTTGTGAAAATCTTTTGAATCATTCGAATTGAATGATTGCATCAAACGATTTTCATTCGGTCAAAAACAGACCTATTCGATAGAAAAAGTCTGTTTTCGATCAAAAAAACACTTAAAAAAATGTGTTCAAAATTATTTCATGCTTTAGGAATCTCAAAGTAGGTAACAAAGATTATGTTTAGAGACAGAGCAACTAGCAGCATAGGACTGGAGCCCAACCAAATTTAGCAGTAATGTGAGTCTATTTAGTGTTTAATGTGGAAATATTTACTAATTTGATAGTCTTTTTGTATTTGACATACTTGTAGTTGAGTCCTATTTTTTCTCATTCCACATCAGGGTGCAAATCATGCGCATTGGACCTGGATGTGCATTGAATTTTTTTAAACCATGGTTTTACCAAGCTTTACTGCATTTCATTGTTCAGTTCATTTTCTATAATATTTATTATTCTGCTCCAATTTGCATAGTTTGTCTAGGTTTTGCATGAGCAAATAAAACCCTGTAAGAATAAATATAATAAAGAGATGGCGGCATGACCACTTACATCTTCTAAACATACAGTAATTCTGCAAGAAAATATTTGTATAGAGGCCCTTTAAAATCCAAAGATAATGGGTCCTATATTGGTCTGTCTGAGAGGTTGAAGAAATATTGTATAACTAATGTTTCAAAGAGGTTGCACACTCATACAGATAAGATAGGCAGGCCTGTGAATTCTAATCTTTCACCTCTCTAATAAATCCCTGGTAATCCTATTCCCACTGCACTTGCATTAAACCTATCTTACTCCCAGGCTGGTTATTGCTTTCCTGACTTTCCACCAGAAAATGTTTTATTTGAAATATGATTCTGTTAGCAATCTCTTCAGACTGGCCATATTTTCACTGCTTCAACTAACTGAAAAAATCTACTGTTTGAAAAGGAATGTGGATCACTTTTGAATTTTGTATTTTTTTGTGTTATTTTTAAACCTCGGAAAAAAAAAAAAGAGAAGGAATTATAGTCTTCAGCATTTGCTAAAACAGTATTCTTATATTTTCATTAGAGGAAAAGTCTGATGTTCATAGTCGAAGAGGTTTTCTGGATAGAAGTTCCATATACTGTATAATGTGGAGCATCATGCTATAACTCTGATAACATTTACACATTAAAAAACACATTATTTTGCATTAACATACATTTTTTTCTTCTAATTTAGCAAGGAGAACGATCACAAATCACAAACAAATTCCCATATTGGAACTATTTCAAAAATAGGTTTATTTTATTGTTTTTCTATAAATGGTTTATTATTGTGCTTTTTCAATCACTGCTTCAAACATCTATACCATTCTGTCTCTCAGCATTGCACTGTAAATGGTTCACTCTGATTCTGAGCAAAAGCAAGTGAAAGCAGTCAGTGACTTCATCATCATCATCATCATCATTTATTTGTATAGCGCCGACAAGATACGCAGTGCTTTCCTTAGTTATAACAAACAGGGAATAAAAGTGGATAACAATCAAGGATATACAGATACAATAGGATTAGAGGGCCCTACACATTAGAGTTTACAACTAAAGGTTAGGGTACAATTGAGACATTAGGGTTTCAGACACAATTTGTGATTTATGCTACAGCAGTGATTGATTATTTAAGGTACATTGAATACGCTTCTCTAAACAGGAGGGTCTTTAAGGAGCGTTTGAAAGTTTGGAAAGAAGGAGAAAGTCTGACAGCTCGAGGCAGAGAGTTCCAGAGAAAAGCAGAAGCCCGAGAGAAGTCTTGTAGACGAGAATGGGCAGAAGTGATTAGAGGAGAAGCGAGGCGAAGGTCAGAAGCAGAGCGAAGGTTGCGTGTAGGAGTGTATTTGGAGATCAGAGATGAAATATAGGGAGGGGCTTCATTGTTAAGGGCCTTGAATGTGAGGGTTAGTAATTTGAATTTGATTCTGAAGGAGATTGGGAGCCAGTGAAGGGACATGCATATGGGAGCAGCGGATGCTGAGCGGTTAGATAGATGAATAAGTCTAGCAGCAGCATTTAGAACAGATTGGAGTAGTGAAAGTCGACTTGTTGGAATTCCTGCAAGTGTTTTGGTTGATTCTGAGCTGAGATATGATCGTATCCGGGCAATGTTGCGTAGTTGAATACGACAGGATTTTGCAAGTGTTTGAATATGTGGTGAAAAAGACAGATGTGAGTCTAGTATAACTCCTAGGCAGCGTGCCTGTGAGGTGGAATGAAATGTAGTGTTGTTTACTGTGAGTGAAATCTGAGGGACAGGGGAAGATCTTGGAGGAAAAATAATGAGTTCAGTTTTTGAAAGGTTCAGTTTCAGGTGGTGCTGTGACATCCAGGAGGAGACAGCAGAGAGACAGTCTGTAACTTGGGAAAGGACAGAAGGAGAGAGGTCAGGAGTGGACAAGTAGAGTTGGGTGTCATCAGCATAGAGGTGATACTGAAGTCCAAATGACTGAATAAGTTTTCCTAGTGAAGTAGTATAGAGCGAGAACAGCAGAGGGCCTAGAACAGAGCCTTGAGGAACTCCGACAGAGAGAGGGAACGTAGTAGAAGTAGAGTTAGAGAAGGCAACTTGGAAGGAACGGTCAGAGAGATAAGATGTAAACCATGAAAGAGCAGTGTCACGAATGCCAGCGGAGTATAGAATGTTGAGGAGGAGTGGGTGGTCAACTGTGTCAAAGGCTGCAGAGAGATCTAGAAGGATGAGTATGGAATAGTGACCTTTAGACTTTGCCAATAGAAGATCGTTGGTTACTTTAGTGAGTGCAGTTTCAGTTGAGTGTGTTGGGCGGAAGCCTGATTGCAGGGGATCAAGAAGGGAGTTGTCAGTAAGATGCTGGATCAGGCGTTTGTAAACAAGCCTTTCCAGTAATTTGGATGTGAACGGAAGAAGGGAAACCGGACGATAGTTAGCGGGAGAGCTGGGATCAAGGGAAGGTTTTTTGAGGATAGGAGTGATTAGTGCTTGTTTGTACGAGGATGGGAATGTACCAGTGGAGAGTGAAAGGTTGAATAGGTGGGTAAGTGCAGGAGAGAGTGTATCAGAGATTGGATAGAGGAGGCGAGAGGGTATGGGGTCTAGGGAGCAGGTCGTGGGTTTTGAGCAGGCTAGAAGTTTGCCGACTTCATCTAGTGTTGCGGGGGCAAAGGAGTGTAAGGTGGATGTGAGTGGACTGCAATTTAGTCTGAGATTGTTGTCGGACGGTATGCTCAGTCTAATGAGATCTATTTTTTCATTAAAGAAATGAGCAAGATCTTGGGCAGTTACATTAATGGGTGGAGGGGGTGGAGGGGGGCATAGAAGTGAGTTAAATGTGGCAAACAGTCGCTGTGGTTGAGAGGACAGAGTGGAGATTAAAGAAGAAAAGTACTGTTCCTTAGCTATTGATAGAGCTCGATTGTAGCAGGAGAGCATGAATTTGAAGTGGATGAAATCAGGATCAGTTCGTGACTTTCTCCACCGTCGTTCAGCACATCTACTACATCTTCTGAGATACCGGGTTACACTAGTGTGCCAGGGTTGGGGTCTAGTTGGTCGGCTGTGACGGGTGGTAGAAGGAGCAAGGGAGTCAAGAGCTGTTGAAAGGGCATTGTTGTAGAGAGAAAGTGCCTCATTTGGACAGGAAAAATTGTTGATATGAGAGATAGATTGTGCTGTTGATGTTGATAATTGTTGTGGATCAATTGCATTAAGGTTTCTGTATGTGTGGGTGGAGAGAGATGGTTGTGATAGTGCAGGTGAGAGTGTTATGTGAAAGGACAGTAGGTGATGGTCTGATAGGGGGAAGGGAGAATTAATAAGGTTGGATGGGTGGCACGAGTGGCAGAATATAAGATCAAGAGCATGACCCTCGATGTGAGTAGGTGAGTCGGTCCACTGAGAGAGACCAAATGAAGTTGTTAGAGAGAGGAGTTTAGAGGTGGCAGGAGAAGCAGAGTTGTCAATAGGAATGTTGAAGTCACCTAAAATGAGAGCAGGTGTCTCACTGGAGAGAAAGTATGGAAGCCAAGCAGCAAAGTGATCTAAAAAGGTAGAATAGGGGCCAGGGGGGCGATATATGACAGCAGCACGCAAAGAAATTGGAGAAAATAAGCGTAAGCTGTGGACTTCAAAAGAAGAGAAGGCAAGAGAAGCTGGTGTGGTTATATTTTTATACCTACATTTGGGGGAGAGAAGAAATCCAACCCCACCACCATGACGGCCATCCGGTCTCGGGGTGTGACTAAGTGAGAACCCTCCATAGGAGAGGGCAGCAGGTGAAGCAGTGTCTGAGGGAGAGAGCCATGTTTCAGTGATAGCCAGAAGGTGAAGAGATTTGGATATAAAGAGATCATGGACTGCTGTGAGTTTATTGCAGATTGACCGTGCATTCCAGAGGGCACATGAGAAAGGCAGACAGGGTGCTGGTTTTATGTGAATAAGGTTTGCAGGATTAGAAGTGCGTAAGGTTTTGGAGACAGGAGAAGACATTGTTAAATGCCTGAGAGTGGGAATAGGTGATGGTAGGAAAGAGTGAGTGGGGCCAGGGTTTGGGGAGATGTCCCCGGCTGCAAGTAATAGTAGTAAGGAAAGTGAGACAAGGTGTGAATAGGATTTGACAGTCTGAGCATTGTGTTGTTTGATGTGACTTACAACATGATTGCATCTGTAGCTGGAGAGAAAATGTTAGGTTGAGCAATACAAATAAATCATTGAATATATAAACATCTTTAAGAAAAATAATGTAGATTATTTTGTGCAACCACAATGGTTCCCCTTAAAACTTAAATCAAAGAAGATGAGTAAAAAAAAAAAATCAAATTAGTGTATGCCTGCTGTTTCAACACACCATTCGCCATGTGATAAGCATTCGATTAGTAGAAGTTAGAAACAGTCGTCAGTCTGCAATCACCCTTTATTTTTGAGTGAGATACACCAATAAAGGGTGATTGCAGACTAAGTACTGCCGACTCCTGATCTGTTTCTAACCTCTACTATTTGAATTCCCCCTTATTATTATTAACATGTATTTCTATAGCGCCAACTTATTTCGTAGCACTTAAAACCTCTGGTACCAGGTACTAGACACTACTAATGTGTGGGGCAGTATTGATGCTACATAATATGGTGCTTCTTTGGCAGCTGTAACTGCAAAATGCATTTGCAATTTTGCATACATTTGACTAGCCTTACAAGAGCAGTTGATTCATTGGTACTTGATACAATCATATAAATGCGCTAGAAGAACTGCCAGACAGTTGCCTATGAGCAATATGAATAAACTCTACTGTGCAAAACTATTTTTTTTTTAGTTAGACATAGCTTTTAGGCACAAGCACAAACTTTAAGTAACTGGGTGGAATAGATAAGAAATGTCCCAGAACCCAGTGCTGTCTGTACTCCAAATGTAAATAATATAACTAGAGTGTATAAATGGCCAGGCGGCTTTTCAAAGGCCAAGTTTTAGCCCTTGTAGACTTATCCCTGCCAAAAAAATTCTGCTGATGGATACAGATTGACTAGTCTGCACAATATCACTACAAATGGATTATACCACTGCCTGGATATATCAGCTGGTGATTGTGTGCTTGTGTGAGCACCCTGGGGTACTTAAACAGTTCCAAAGCCAACGTGTTGTTGGCTCTGACTCATTGCAGCTTCACTTCAGTACAACAGAGAAATTCATCCATTATGCCATTCATCAATCAAGTTAATTGTGCTAAAATAAGGTTTCCGTTAGTGAGAACAGACTCACCTGTCTGGTTAATGCACCTCAGAGGGTCGTGGAGGGACTGATATAAATTAAATATGCATATTATAATACAAACAAAGCAAATGACCCACCATGGCACATTAAGGACACACTTTTCACTTACTTTCCAGTCCCCTGTTGAAGCACACATCTTCATTAGACACACACTGTTCCTTGCACAATTTCTACACTCCTTTCTTTAGAAACTCAATGCTATTTAATTCTTTTTTTTTTTCAATGCACAGCTCTCAACTATAAGGGTGAATCCATGGGAAAGGCATGCATATAAAATATTCACAGCAGGGACTGGGGTTTCCATAGTGAAAGGTGTTGGATTCAGCAGACAGAATGGTACAGTGTACCTAAGACCTTTAGCAAAATTCCAAGCCCAATGAAAGATTGATTTGACCCTTTAAATCTCTTAACACCTGCTATAGCAATCACCCACACCAAAGCAATTTATGCATTTAGGATTTACAGGAATAATCTACAAGTCTACCACCAATATATAATGAGCATGCATATAATAAATTGAAAAAGTATTTAAATCAAAATAGATTTTAATAAGTACTGTATTAACACTGATGTGATTAAGATACAGTATGGCCTTATATTAAGTACATACTATACATAAAGCAAATAAATGACATAAATCTGTACCTCCCTCCCCCACACAAATCAACATGTCACAGCATTTAAATGTGGTGTCAAGTGAGTCATCTGAAACAAGTATTTAGATATATTTATATCTTTAGGGATCTTTAGATCCCCATATTCTGGCTTGAAATATTAGTAATTTTGAATCTATTATGTAATAGAAAAACAACGATCTAGGGTGCTTTGTAGTAAAATTTAAGACTGCTTTTTGTTTCCACAATTGAAGAAAATGTTTTAACATACAAGCTTTTTTAGTTTTCACATTTTCTTAAAGAATGAATGGAATGCTGCATATTTATTGCAATTTTCTATAAATTAGCACAATTTTGTTTTTCTAATTTGAGAAATGTAAATTTGTTTGCATTCAAGAAAAAAAATGACAATGAGGTTTATCAATTACAAAGATCGAGTTAATTAACATTTTTTTCAGAATGACTATGAAGATTTTCATTCATTCAGGTCATGGTATATCTGATATAAGTAATTATAAAACTCAGCAAGTCCAGTTGTTTTAGAATTACTTATATCAGATATTTTTTCATGAATCAAATAATAAAAAAAAATCTGACTCCACATGTGTGTTAAACATTTCAGGGTATATAATTTACAATATTTTGGAGTCAAAATGGACCTGTCCTATTGACCTGTATTCACTTTTTTTCTATTCTATTCAATTAAGAAATCGAGACTTCTCTGTAATCGTTTATGAAGGATAAACATCCCAGTTTTTCATGCACAGTATTATGTAATTTTCCACTCTTGGCCAAATGTATAAATAGAAGCATTAAACTTTATCTTTCTTATACCTGGAGACTGTCAGACAAAGCCCCTGAGTCCTTGCACTTATGTGCAACTTCTATACTAGCGTTATTTGTCTTCATTTTGCCATTATATTTCACCTGTGTGTTTCATCAATTCCAAATGTTTCAACAGATGGAGCACCATATGTTCTCTTGGATACAAATGCTATTAATGCAACATTGATGTGTCAGATGAGCAGAAATACAAGAACTGCTGCAACTCTCAGAGAGCATAATGGACAATCAAAATTGAAAAAGCAAGAAGTGCCAACTAAAGCAGGAAAAGTCATTGTCCTTCTTTTACAGCAATGACAATTTACTTATAGATAAAAACAGGAATTTCTATCCTGATAGAGAATATGGATCACTGATCTTATGGCCAGAAAACATAGTCTTACAACTAGTGATGAGTGAATCTGGCCTGTTTCGCTTTACCTAAAAGTCACAAAACAGCAACAAATTTGCCAAACAGATTAAAAAGATACTGACACCAGAAAATAGCCTTTTTTATATCTGTTGTACTATTGTCTTTGCATACTATTTATAATTTTACTATAAAAGTATTTGCCAGATGATTTTACATTACCTTTTTTACATTCCTCTATGAGGGAGCTGCCATATTTGTGCAGCAGGAGTCTGTTAGCATTAGAAACGCTAACAGACAGGTTGAGAAGGGACAGTCAGGTTTAGGAACTTCAAGTAATAATTACTTATTACTTACAAAAGCAGAAATGTCAGTGAAAAACGATAAACATGACCTATAGGTTTTTTTTAATGTAGATTAATATTTTGAAAATAAATTTTTTGTGCATTTTTCAAACCATGGGCATTTTTTAAATTACACATTGAAACCCCAGAAGAAGGAAAACTGGGCATTATCAAAACCACAATCTGTGGTTTAAGAGGAAGCCAATAAGGAGCTAAGTGTAGTTGGGACAACGGGAAGCAGCAGAGAAGCCAGGCAGGCCAATGTCGGGATTGGATCAAGTCATGTACAACAATTGGCTCAAAGATCAAGAGCACTGAGCTGGCAGAAATTATTTCCACAGAAACAGTTAATAAGCATTTTAATAAAGTCAGTCCCTGGAACTTGTCCCATTTTGAATAATCATCCAACTACAATTACTTGTAGTTATGTTTGGTGGTTATCTTCAAATATTTGACATAGTTTCACAGTTGTCACTTTATAAATACAGATCCAAACAGATGCCCTTGACAATTTTTATACGCACGTCTATTTTGTCCAAATGCATTAAAGTCAATGGGTGTCCAAATTATTTTGATGTGCAAAAAATTTTATGTGCACTACGCACACTCCAAATTTTTTTTACGTTTCTAATTTTTCGGTGGGGAATTTGCACCTGCAAAATTATAGTTTTTACCTTAGATAAGGAGAATAATTGTCTTAGACATATTTTTTCCCTGTATAAAATCTATCATAATGCAATTTTTGGCTGTGATTCTGATGAACTGACTGTGCTGGCCTGGTAGGACAGGTTCAATGAATGATTAAATACTAAGGGCAAGTATAAACAGAAGATTTTATAATCCCTGATAGCAATCATAAATCCCCATTGAGGATGAAATAATGAAATAAGTGAGATAATCCTGGTTGGCAACTACAATGGTTTACATCAAATCATGTATACAAAGCAAGAATACACTTTTGCATGAAACTGATATAGAGAATGTTCTATTAGCAAAAAATCCAGTCAAATGTATTCAAACATGCTATTAAGCTTAATTTGTCTGGATAGCAACTCATACAAACAAAGACGAAAGGTTCTCTGTACGCAACCCATTGTTGTTTGTCCATACTGTATATTGCAATATATTTAAGCTGGCCAACTACATCTGCTTTCAAGGTTAAAACTCTCAAGTGGGTCTCCTTTTACTAACCACCACTGAGATCACCTGACTGTAGCTGAAAAGGGTGGGAGCTACAACACAAAACTGACCATTGATCCTGTAAAAACTATAATAAAAAAGGGGAAAGTTTTGTTCACCACTAAATGCTAAACCATTATGCAGAGGTGCAATGAGGCTGTGACCACAAAATTCATACAGACAAAGACAAGAGGTCCTCTGCACTCAATCCATTTTCAAAATATTGGGGACATTTTGTGCTTTAAGCTACTAAAATTAGCAACAACAATGTGGCCCCTATTAGCTCCTGGTCAGTGCAATTTAATGTACCTTGTGCCCACTGGTTCTCTGTGGTTTTATATTTCTCCCCCTGATGTATCATTAGCCAAAACCAAACTGTGCACTAATTCTGCAGATAAACAATGTGTTTGCACAGTTGCATTATACTTGGTATGTCCTTAATTTTAGTAGTTGAAGTTTAGACTGTTTAGACTGTCTCTTTAAAATCCTTCAAAACCGACTATTTGCCACCTTAAAGCTGCTGAATTGTCATTGTAGCTTATGAGGGACCTCCTGGAAGCTTTCCTGAAAATTCCTGGAAAATCTAATTTATTTCTTTGAAAATCGTCGATTCAAATTCAAATGAATTCAATTGAAAGCAGACCTATTCGATCGAAAACGGTCGAATTTCTCTTTTTTTTTTTCATTCGAAATTCAACCCTTGGTAAATCTGCCCCTTAATGTTATTTTTGGGAATGAACAGTTGATTTTTCATGCTCAAAAGTGTAATAGTGTTCAGTCATAGCAGGAGCTCCCATATTGACTGGTGGCTTTCATGGAGATCAGTAAGGCAGACATGTAAACACAGCATGGTGCCTCTAATCTCTTAAACAGTATAAAGAATTAATAATTGTATAAAAAATAAATTAGCTCCTTCTTTATGCTGAACATTGATAGAAGTTAATTTCCTTGTAATTTATTATTTTTTTAATATCTTTGCAAGGCTGGGGGAAGGGTATGGAAGAATTCTTGGCCTAGCAAACACATCTAGTGTTATTTAAAGGCTTTGTTTTTAATTGCAATAACTATGTAATGTAATTTTCTATACAAATAATGTATAAGGTTGATTTGCAAATGCAAAGTTATGTATCTGGCTTTGCTAATAATTATGAGTAAGGGGTCAGCCATATCAAATTAATAAGTATACAAAAAAGTTAGTTCCATGCCGAGTTTCTCATGATGGATTATGTGACCTGCCTTCACTATGGCTGGGATGATCTAATACCAATGCACTAGGATAAAATGAATATCAGAAGAATGAGAAGTAAGGTAAGGGGACCTCAGAAGGAGACTATATTTGAATTTTACCACCCCAGTTAAGAAAGACAAATGTTGTAGAAAAGTTACAATTGAATCTTGGAACAAAAGCCCCCAAAACACTTTTGCAAAACAAGTCAAGCAGGCTCAGTCCTATTCCTGAATGGGCTTTTCGGCACTTTGCTGCTTGGCCACTTCTTTGTTTTCATACATAAAATTTCAAGATTGTAGGGTGTCTTGTTGGCATCCTCACTATTCATGGGAGGTAGTCATATATGATATGATACTTCATAATGTGACACCTGGGTTTTATTACTAATTGTAAGGTGCAGCTTCCAAGATGTTCCTTGTGAGCTGCAGATTAGTGACATCATTGCATGATGTCAATGCACCTTAGTTTGCTGTCAAACTCAAAATAAAAGGGCCAGGTTCAGTGTCTGAATATATGTTCTACTCCTGAATGTTCCTGGGTATGCTATAATTCTTGTTTTACAGATTTCTGTTTTTTCTTGCTTTGACTTCTGACTATCTTGATAACAAGTCCGCACCTGACTTATTACTTGGATATTGATCTGTTTAACCCTTTTTGTATCATGAATTTGACTATTTCCTTTCAGGTCTGCACACCAGCTTCTTCCTCAACCTCAGTACAGCAGCCATTTGTTCCAAAGAGCAATTAGAGTTGATGAGCTCACTGTAAGCATCATATTGAAAGTAAATATCTGATAGGTTGCTATTTTTTACTGCATGGAGGTAATTTTGCCTAGTTCAAGTAAATGAGCCCCATTCACAGCTGTAAGGAATTATCCCTCTGCTGGGTTTGAACCTGGGACCTCTTGTGTTCTAGCCTGTTCCCTTACCTTTCCCCTATTCTGGCAGACTAGAGGCATGGGCTCACCTAGTATTGAGGTCCCTATGGTTATCCCTTGTGCTGCTGATTAATCCAGCTGCTCTGCACTAACTGGCAGGTGCAGCCTATTCCCTAATTACCCCAGCAGAGGGCCCTTATTTAAAGCTTGAGCAGACCTCCCCCCAGTTGCCAGTTCATAGTTCTACAATCTGCTGGTCACCCGGTTCTATGTTTCTAGTTTGACCTTGTTCTTTGACCTTGTTCTTGGATTCCTGATTCCTTGTTCCTGCTTCTGTATTTGGACTTTGTTTTATCTTGATCTCCTGAGCCAGTAAGTTGCTGTATCTTCTGTTGCCAATAAACTTTCTGCAAGCATCCTATCCAGTCTACTCCCTCTAACTACCCTTTAAATATTAACCCAGTGGCCCTTCTGGTTGTTTCTGTGTGGGGTTTGGGCCACTGAGCGTGACAACAGCCTTGTAATCAATACCCCAGTCGTTGCCTTAACAGTAGAACCATTTTATTCCATGTCACACTCAAAGCTCATCATTCTCAAGACACAAAGATACATATATACCACTATGGTCAAAGCTTTGTTTGGCCTTAACTGGATTCTAAGCTTACATGAGGCTTATGTGTGTTTTATAGCTGTTAAGCTTCATATTTATGTTCTTCTTGTTACATCTCAGGTTGAATAGATAACAATGGGTTGAATAACCAGGCATTTTAACTGAGAATGTGAGCATTAATATACAATATCCTCCCACACTAATTTTAAAGAGTTTAGGAGGTGGGTGTAAGAGCAAAGAGAAACCATTCATTCGTGTGTACTACATTTGCACTGCTTACAACAATACATGCTGCTCATTTGGCTAATGTTAAAAGGAGTTCGCATTGATTCTTTATAAATAACTGTGGTGGAAATTAAAAGAATTGCAAAAAATACAACTAAACCATAACCTTAGTTGCCCCAAAAGTCTGCATTTTACAAGAAAAAAGGTACCACGTTCTCTACATTTTCCGGTTAAGAGCAATGTCTCTTCCACAGTCCATGATTCTGCTACTGTGCTACTGTAGGTTCTTTACCTGCTTACAGTTCATTTGCATGTATCCAATGCTGATAGAAGGAACAACTTGTATACCATACTACTGCTTATAAAAACAGAACATGTTTAACTCAATAAAAATGTAATGGCACACTGATTTAAACATAATGAAACTGCAATTTAATCAATCTGATGATAGCCAAGTATTTGATATATATTTTCCCCCTTATAAAACTACCATTCAGCTGGTGTTATTTATATGGCTTATAAATTACATGCCTTACCAGTTTGGGGAGGATGAGGTCAAGATTGCTACCAATACACTATATTAGGTGAATATGTTTTAAAGCAAACTGAATAAAATATAGAACTTCTAATATTAATGTAGCAATAGTAAGGTAACCTAATTAAAATGCTTATTAAACTGGAAAATGTACATTAATGTTGAAAATTCGATTTTACATGGCAGCAACATTTGCAGGTTAAATTAATATGCAGACTGTAAGGTAGCTATGAAGGCATGCTATCTGTAATAACTTGCGAAGTGATTTGTTGGTACAGTCCAGACCTAGAAATGAAGAATAACACGAACATCTCGTAACAGGTCTGGGAAGAACATAAACACTCCAGTGCCCTAAAATGGAAAAAGGGCTCTTTAATGACCACAACCAGAGTTGTGATTATAATAACTGGGTGCAGTTGACGCCATTGCGTAAAGGTACCTGCATCCTAAGATGCTCTTTGCATTGGCCTATGGTTTTATTTGGTGCCAATGGTTCGGTGACACCTCCTGTTTTGAAGAAGAAAGCTCAGTTCCCAAGTTTGTATGATTCCATACACATTTTCCCATATACTTTATGAAAAGTGGCATGGATATCAGTGACAATATAAAAATGTTTAGTACATTGATTGTCCATACGTAGAGAGGAGCATCCACTTTAATGATATACCGATTCCATGATTATATTGTCACGTTTTCCATGTTTTACACAAACAAGCTAGAATTATACATTCTCTACCACTGTAGGAATTTATTGACTTACTTGTATCTATCAGATACATTTTAATTTGAAGCTATACTATTATCCTCCTTTTTCAATAAAACAAATAAAAATATACTTCCTCTTTTTTTCTTTCATAATAACTATTGACTGAAAAGTGGTTAACTATGAATCCAGACAGTGCAAGTGCAAGAGTAGTAACGGGCGCGAAAACATAGACCCGAGGCAATTTTCAGAAATAGAAAGACACAAACAGTAGTGATGGGCGAATTTATTCGCCAGGGGAGAATTCGCGGCGCGTCGGAATCGGCGCAAAACAGCCAAAAAAATTCGCCAGCAAAAATTCGCCGCGTCAAAAACGAGTCGCGCGTCGTTTTTGACGCGACGCGCCGAAAACGACGCGACGCGTCGGAATCGGCGCGACGCGCGTCAAAAACGACGCGACGCGCGTCAAAAACGACACATCTGTTCAGTAGTGCATCAGGCCACTCCACCCAAGATTTTACCAGGAATACTTCTTTTTGTAACTCTGAAGTTAAATTCCAGCTGAAGCAACATTTTCTAATTGTCAAAATTAGTGCAAAGTACAAAAAACTGGAGAAAATTTGCAGTGTGTTTTGCTGTTTGTTAGTGATGGGCGAAACGGGCGCGTTTCGCCGAAAAATTCGCGAATTTTTTGCCGATTCGCGAAACGAGTCGCGCGTCGTTTTTGACGCGCGACTCGTTTCGCGAATCGGCGAAAAATTCGCGAATTTCTCTGGAAATTCGCAAATTTTTCGGCGAAGCGAAACGCGCCCGTTTCGCCCATCACTAACAAACAGCAAAACACACTGCAAATTTTCTCCAGTTTTTTGTACTTTGCACTAATTTTGACAATTAGAAAATGTTGCTTCAGCTGGAATTTAACTTCAGAGTTACAAAAAGAAGTATTCCTGGTAAAATCTTGGGTGGAGTGGCCTGATGCACTACTGAACAGATGTGTGGAACTGCTCTCCATGCGGTACTGATATTCTGATTAATATTATGCAAAAACTAACTGCCAACACTTCCGCGGACTGACAAGGATGAACTTATCAAGTTTCTCATTAACAAGGAACGGAATGTGGCCCTGGCAGCAACACGATGCAGCAACCCCTTATCGGTGCGAGGGATAGTTTGATCCATTAAAAAATTGTGCACCAGTTCTAACTCAACCCCAGAAATTAGTTTGGATGTTGAAAAGGCCCTCCCCACAATGTTTATTGCTATTGGTACATTCATACATGTCATCAGAGAGTGTCCCCCAGTACATAGATATTGGCAAACGGTCCTACACTTCCTTGTGGATGAAATAGCAGTGCCTAACATATTTTGCCTAAATGTTTGTATCCTACATGTGATTCATGACCCACTACTTAACATCCACTTGATGTTAATGTTCCTTGTTTTGTTCTATGCAAGAAAATTGGTGGCTATGACATGGATGGGTCCTACGCTTCCAGCTGCACCAAGGAAAGCCCTAGTAAACTAACAACTAGTGCTTTACAAACTAACATTCTTCACAAGAGGGGTCCCTGACAAGTTTGAAGAAATATGGGGACTCTGGATTGATTTGCTACTGTAGTTACTGTGGCTAATCAAATGCATCACTGTGTACCTTATCATAATACTTGTCAATTGTAATTCTTTTTTTCTTTTCTGTAACTGCACTGTTATTGAAAAATTAAAAATAAAAACCTTTAAAAAAGGTGGTCTTTCTTACAAGGCAACCCTCAAACAAATCAGTAGGTCAATGGCCAAAAGCAGTCTAAAATAATTTAACACTGTGTTAGGCAGTAAAGAGAGCAGGACTGCATTTAATATTTTCCATTTGGTATCACATTAATCATGATTAAGTTGAGCTCTTGATGTATCAGTTAGCCATCAGTCTTTCCAAGCACACTTCACAAATCTATTCCATTATCGTATCTATTCATAGGAAACATTTTACTGTAATTTACAGAATCTGTCAAGAAAAGGGTCTTATTTATGGTGCATCTACTAAATGTTAATGTATACTTCTCACAAGTATATTTTTTATATAAGTTCCTAATTGCAACAAGTTTTGAGGTTTTAGGCTAATAGCACATGGGTAGTTTTCACTGCCACTGTTATCAGGTTGAAATAGTGCTGCTTAAGGCTTAGGCCAGACGGGGAGATTCGGGGGAGATCCGTCACCTGGCGACTTCTCGAGGCGATGAATCTCCCCCGAATCAGACGGAGTGGCGCAATTTTAAAAGTCACTCAAAATTGCCTCGCCAGGCAATTTTGAGCGACTTTTAAAATCGCGCCGCTCCATCTGAACAAGCGCAGGCGACTTTAAGCCTAGCAGGCGCGCAGCGCTATCTAGCTATTCGGGGAAATTCGGGGGAGATTCATTGCCGCGAGAAGTCGCGAGGCGACGGATCTCCCCTGAATCTCCCCGTCTGGCATAAGCCTAATACACCCCTAAGTACTTAGGACTGCTTCCCATAGTGATCTATGCAAAATGTGGTGTCTAAGGCAGACAAAGTGGTGACAGATCTTACTAGTGGAGGTCAATGTTACCACCATGTCTACTTTGGGCAGTTTATTCTTCATAAATCTCTCATGTTCAATCTACTATCAGATTGCTAGACCTACTGATCATCACAACAATATGGCATGTTAAATTCAAGGTACTAAAAAGGCAAAATTATAATAATAATCTAAAAACCTTTTAGTGGTCCATGTCAGGATAAATTGTTTAAACATGATAGTTATGCCTTATATAGATCATTGCAATTCCTCAGATAAATGATTATGCCATGCTTAATATGTTTTAAGAATGCTTAATAAACCTGCAGATGTCTATAAAGGATGCAGCAGAGGCGTAATCCCTTAATGTGATTTCATTTAAGATTGATGGTCTTCTGCTGTGTCTGCAGGTTCTCTTCCTTTTTGGCAGGGTGTTCCTCTGCTTATTTAGGGGATTTTCATTATACTGCCTTATGACATCTTAGAAAGCACAGACCATTTTCCTATGCCATTACCCTTTTAAAATTCTGTGCTTTGTTCATTCAGTCTAAGTCTCAAAAATGTTAGGATTGCTACAAATTTGATTTGAATAATGTGCAGTTTTGGTGCAGAAAAAGGCAAGCATGTGCTATTTAATATTACTCATACATGATGCTATTGCAGAAACCATATTTATTAAAAGATAAAATAAAAATAGTACACAAATACTTCTCATAAGTGCACCAAAGTAATTTTCCAAGGAGTCTAAAGCCTCCAACATCATTTGTTTTATATCAGTTTTTTGGGTAGAGCCGCTATGCTGCTTTCGAGAGCCAACAACTCCATGCCAAATGATATACACACTCAATAGGGATGTCGCGAACTGTTCGCCGGCGAACTTGTTCACGCGAACATCGGCTGTTCGCGCTCGCCGAATGTTCGCGAACGTCGCGCGACGTTCGCCAATTTGGGTTCGCCTTAGCTGGCGCTTTTTTTTTGCCATTTCTCCCCCAGACCAGCAGATACATGGCAGCCAATCAGGAAGCTCTCCCTCCTGGACCACCCCCACACCCCCTGGACCACTCCCCTTCCATATATAAACTGAAGCCCTGCAGCGTTTTTTCATTCTGCCTGTGTGTGCTTGGAAGAGCCAGTGTAGGGAGAGAGCTGTTAGTGATTTGAGGGACAGTTGATAGTAAGTTTGCTGGCTAGTAATCTACTGTTCTTCAAACAACTGCCATCTAGCTGTGTGAGCTTGTTCACATTCTGTCTAAATATCAATAATAATACCGTCTCCAGAAACACCATCCTGAGTGACGTTTTTCAAGCAGCAATAATATTTTCCGTAATCCGTATCCACTGCTGTAGTAGTGTATACGTTGACCTTGTAGGCATTGTTTGCCCAGTCTTTAACCAAGTGCCACGGAGCTTTTTCACATTCCGTGTCCAGAAACATCACCTGAGTGATGTAGTGTGATTTCTGCCCTTTACAGCACAAAACGCAGCGCTGTGTCAACAATGTATTTTTTATAAACATTTTTGCCCTTGATCCCCCTCTGGCATGCCACTGTCCATGTCGTTGCACCCTTTAAACAACTTTAAAATCATTTTTCTGGCCAGAAATGTCTTTTCTAGCTTTTAAAATTCGCCTACCCATTGAAGTCTATGGGGTTCGCGAAGTTCGCGAACCGTTCGCATTTTTGTCCGGAAGTTCGCGAACATGTTCGCGAACATTTTTGCCGACGTTCGCTACATCCCTAACACTCAATATTTTCAAAACCAATGTTCTATGATTCTTTTAAATGGCCTTCCTGTTCTGCATCCAGCACTAAGCGCATGCCCATTGCTCTGCCTGGGGATGCAATCTAGCAGCATCCAAGTCCATGGAGATAGAAAGCATTGCCAATAAATTTAAGGTATACTGTTCTTTATCTATGTATTTTTTGCTGGTAATGCAAGTATAGTATAACTCTATCTTGACTTAAAAGTGCCTTGTCCAGCTAAAGAGTGTAGAACATGGGTCACACTTGACACCTTTACCCAGATGGGCCCTTGCTAATGGAGGAGGAAGGGAGAAGTGTTGTGCTGATCTCTACTGCTGTATAGAGTGTCTGAGTTTATACTCAGATCAATGAGGTAGCATTATATGCAATCTGACATAGTTGTAGGTAGAGCAGGGTTCCTTGTCTTCTAAGCAACTGTGAGAACATCCCTGTTCTGGATCCCCACCAGTGGAATTGTTCAATGTGTAGAATACAAAGCCCAAATTCCATCAGAACCGTGGTCCTTCACTTTAGGTCAGTTATGTATAAAGAGAGCTATCTCCAGCTATCAATCCTGTGCTGGAGCACAAGGCTGCCCCTCCTAGCTATGTCTCACTATGTTACATTGCTTAAATGTACTCTGACAAATCTATCAGTAGATAAATTGGCAGCTAACCAGATAACAGCTATCTGACACTTCTACTGAAGGATGTGCTTGCATTGCCCTCCCTAGTGGTAGACATGAGAATAGCACTAAAGCGGAAAAACCCTGCTTTTTTCCTACTTGGGTTCTATTCTTATGTCTACCACTAGATGGTGCTTGGGAGCACGACCGAAGTCATTGTATACCTCAATCGGAAGGGGTGAAACAACAGCTGTCTCAAAGCAGTTCCATCCTGACGTGCTTGCTCCTTCTCAAAGCTTAGATTCAGGCACAATGCACTGAGATGGCTGTCTCTACACTAATATTACCAATAAAAAAATAGATTTGTCAGTTAAAAAATAACATTTTAAATAGTAGAGGGAATTATTTCCAATGTAAACAGTGTAATTTAGAAATAAAAAGTAAGCCATAAAAATCATGACATTATCCCTTTAAGAACAGACAGTAGCAGGAAACATATGCAAAACAAATCTAAATGGATTTATATCATATGTCTTTCACACAAATCCATCAGTATTAGACAGCATTTCACCAGAAACCAATCATATCAAACAAAGGAAACAAGGAGGTACTTTCAGGTTCCATGAATTAGCCACATTCTCAGTTGATGAGATTTGCAGATTCCCATGGATACCATCAATGAACCATGTATCTGCCATGAGCAAAGCCCCAGACACAAATGCTTAATTATATCTGAATTTTTCAGGGTCCAAAATCCCAGGAGATTAAAGACATCTGGAAGCGGAAAAAAAAGATTGCTGAAAAAACAGATCTGCAGAAGCAAGTAAAAGTGAATATTTTGTTATATTTGTTGTATCTCACACATGTAGCGGTATATTACGTGTTAGAGATAGTTCCTGAGCTCATTTCGTTCCACTGAAATCTTGTGCATCCTGGGGATACTTTAGAACACTCTGCATAGCACCAGCACATGCAAAAATACTCAAGTATTTCACACATATCCCTAAACATATCACTGTGCATCATGCAGCACATTCTCTTGAAACTGAAGCCACTTTGATTTCAGGCATACCCATGACAATCAGAACATTATGCGTGCCACTCACTTCCCCAGTTTACTATAGGCTATCTCTGAGCTTCAGGCTAAGGCATAATCTGCTTGCAGAATTTAGCTGAAAAAAATATGCACTTGAAATGTTTATCCAGGTGGCATTATTTTTAAAACTTGGTTTGGTGCCATAGTTTAAGAAGGCATTTAAAACTTTTTTTTAGTGGAACAAGATGGGATAAAAGTCATAAGGATAAGGGGATGTTTGAGTTTTATAAAAATAACTGGGGTATAGGCCTGCCACATTTTTCCCTCATAGGGTAAGTAACAACAGAAACAGCAGAGTATTTTATTCATTACATCCATGTTAGCACAGAGATATTTATCCATTTGCTATATATATATATTTTGCTGAAAATTAACTTTTTCCTATTAAAATGCCAGTACAATGCCAGGCAGGTGGTAACCCTACTAGACTATTGCAGTGTTCCTTAAACCAGATGACTTCTGCAAGTAAAGTGGAAATATCTAAGGAGTTTGAGATCAAATTCCCTTATACGGTATGTAGCAAAGTAGGTTGGGTGGGGTACTGAGGATAGATAGAAAATAGGTAAATAGATAAATAGATGTATGTTTGTATGTTTGTATGTATGTATGTATGTATGTATGTATGTATGTATGAATAATAGCTAACCATCATTGTATCCAACCTCATTCCATATATGTATATAGGGACCCATAGATCTGATATGTCCCTATGACTTTATATCCCTACACTTCCTTATTCACCCTAGTTGCTCCACTGTATAGGATCCAAAACACTTTTGAGATATTTCTTCCTAGAGATGTACCTTTCTACCTTGGCTACATCCACAAGGGGTCATACTGAGAGGTCTCAGTCTAACTGTCCTGTCATGTTACAGCTGCTAATATATCACTTCTGTGGATTTGTGAGTTTTACTGCAAGAAGTTTACTACAACAAGTTTGCTGAAAGAACCTCCTTGCATCCTTTATTTTATTTTTAAGCACAGTAGCCTATGGGATTTGTAGTTCCAATACACCAACATACCCTTCTTTCCTTACTTCTTAGCAAAAACCCTGCCTTAAGTGTTAGCGTCAAATGTAACCCATGCTCTATTAGTTTATCTGGACATTTTTGCTCTAATATAATATAGCCCAGAATAATGTTACTTTATATATATATGTTTTTCTCATAAATGAATAAATGATAGAAGGGAGTTGTGGAAGCAAACCAAAGCTCAGTAAAAATATATGTGCAATGTGCAACTACTGATCTGGCTGGATTAGCTACAAGCATACAAAAGAGAAGAGAGGTTTGAGCAATGCACATTCCCTAGTACCCAGTTCATTACTAATTTACTATTTGTGCAATCATATATAATACACATACACGTGATATATAATGCACATAAACATATATTTTTTCTAAAACAGGGTTTTTAGTTAAAAAATTATGATCATAAAATTACCAACCTAATATGGTGTCCTAACTTTTTATAGCATAGGTATGGGATCTGTTATCCAGAATGCTTCGGACCTGGAGTTTTTCGTGTAATGGATCTTTTCATAATTTGGATCTTGGATCTTCTACTGGAAAATTATGTAATCATTAAATAACCCCAATAGGCTGGTTTTGATTCCAATAAGGATTAATTGTATCTTAGTTTGGATCAAGTACAAGGTACTGTTTTATCATTACAGAGAAAAAGGAAATTGTTTTTAAAAAATTGGATTATTTGGACAAAATGAAGTCTATGGGATATGGCCTTTCTTTAATTTGGAGCTTTTTGGATAACCAGTTTCCAGATAGCAAGTCCCATACCTGTACTTCCAGTCATATTTCCTCAAGAAATGGAAGGGGTATGCCAGCCTATAAAATGTATGATTAGAAGTAAATAGATAATCATATTGAGTTTACCTTGAAGTGGTATGGTGACCTGACAGATCATCATAACTTTGTGATCAGTAATGGCAACAGCACTGATTATTTGCCCCAGGTTTGACGTTCAGGCATGGGACCTCCCACGATTCTTACTTATCCCCTAAAACAGATTCCGTGTAGAAATACTACAAGGATCTTCTAAACGATCAGCATATTGAAGCAATTTGTATGTTGATCCTTAACAGTATAAAATCAGCCTTAGTGCCATAAGCACAATAAATAAAGTTACAGCAGAACACACGACGATCAAATGATATTTTAGTGTTTATTTTTGCTATTAGGTAATTTCCTAAATGCTTGCATAGAAAAGAATATTCCTTTCGTTGGTTAAAAAACCTCTTTGCTTTACAATTTGCAAGAAAACAAAACCTGATTGAAATGAAGCCCTTAATCTGTGAGCAAGGTTTAAATGCACATCTGAAAGAATGTCTTTTCCTTCCATATGGAAATATAATATTTACATATTCCTGCTGTTTGGCCCCTAGAATCCCCCCACCCTTACTCGTTCAGGCTTCAAATTTCCAGAAGCTTCACTGTTTAGTCAAAATGTACCCTGACAGCTTAGTTATACCATGTGGCTGAAAGGGAGTGTGTTCTGTGTTTATTTTGTACAATTAAGTGGAGCAAAAAGTAGGAAAGCAATAGCTATCTGCCACCTACAATTGCTTGATTTATAATAACTTACAGAATTTCAGTTTGTATGACCTAAACCTCAGTTCAACTGGAAGCCAATGAGACTGGCGCTTGTATTATATTGTTTATTCACTCCTAAACTGAAAATATTTTAAAAAAATTCCTAGCCAAGGAAATGCTGGTGTCAACTGACAGAAATCCTTCAACCACCTTTATAGTTCTGCCATCTATAGGTTATCCAGCTAACTGTAGCTGACAGATGTCACAGTTAGGAGAATTATCCATATGTATTTATAAAGAAGTGACTTTGGCTGGCGATGCTATGGTGCTTCTGATATGGCAAAATTACAGTTAAACAAACTGTTACAGACATACTAATGCTTAATGGAAGGAATTATAAAAATGTATTGTTAATTATGCACCACAAAAGGAACATGTTGCATAAAATAATCACAAATAAAGTACTGAAGCCTGTAGCATACATATGATTTTCCATTGCATACACATTCCATATGTAAAGCCTCTGGTGTGACTGTTTAGAAAAGTGGTTATGCCAGGAATTTACTTCGGTAGACTGATTTATGAATGTAAGTGCAATGTGCTAAAGTTCTCCAAATCTTTACTCAAAATTCAGTTTTTTCCAAAATTTCTGTGTCAGTGCAGGAGTGTGAGCGGACACCACAATCCTATTAGGTTTATTTAATGTTTAACATACCTAGAGGTGTTTTCGACCTTTGAGTTAACTTTTAGTATGATATAGACAGCGAAAGTCTGGTACAATTTGCAATTGGTGTTCATTTTTTATTATTTGTGGTTTTTGAGTTGTTTAGCTTTTTATTTAGCAGCTCTCCAGTTTGCAATATCAGCATTCTGGTTGCTAGGGTCCAAATTACCTAGAAACCATGCACTGATTTGAATAAGAGATTGAATGAATAGGAGATATGAATAGGAGAATGTGTGAATAGAAAGATGAGTAATAAAAGTAATGATGACAATAAATGTGTATCCTTACAGAGCATTTGAAGAGTCAGAAGAAAAAGGCAAATAATTTTAAATAATAATAATTTAAAAACTATAAAAATATAAACAAAGAAGACCAATCGTAAAGCTGGTTAGAATTGTCCATCAACATACTAGAAGTAAACATAAAGAAGATCCACCCCCTTAAGGTTCTATATGGTGATTCAGATTTCCAAGCATGCAGGATAATATATCCTATACCCAAATTTGAGTTCACGTTGGTAAATAACATGGCAGTTATGACTAGGGATGCACCGAATCCACTATTTTGGATTCGGCCAAACCCCTGAATCCTTTGCAAAAGATTTGGCTGAATACCGAACCGAATCCGAATCCTAATTTGCATATGCAAATTAGGCATGGGAAGGGGAAACGTTTTTTTACTTCCTTGTTTTGTAACAAAAAGTTACGTGATTTACCTCCCTGCCCCTAATTTGCATATTTGGTTCAGCCAGGAAGAAGGATTTGGCTGAATCCTGATGAAAAAGGCCGAATCCCGGCCGAAATCCGAACCAAACCCTGGATTTGGTTCATTCCTAGTTATGACACATGCTCTACTTATTGAATTTGTGGCATCATTCTGTGTGTAACTGAACTAAGGGAATGTGGGAAGAAAGCCATGCAGAGAACATTCCATGTAGATGTAGTGTTCTGGGTGAAATTAAACCTAGAACCCAAGCTGCACAAGAAGTCAAGCTAACCATTGCAACACAATGCTGTCAACCTTATTTTACCCATGAGCCACATTAAAAAGTAAATAAAAGTTGGAAAGCAACACAAACATGCAATAAGTCCCTGGGTGTCATTTATGGGCTGTGATTGAATATTGGTGGCCCATATGTGGACAAGTGGCCTACAAGGTAGCGCTATTTGGCAGTAAACCTGGTTTTTAAGTAACCAAAACTTTCACCCAAGGCCACTGGGAACAACAATCAAGGGGTTGGTGAGCAGCATGTTGGGATTGGGTTGGGGACAACTAACTCTACATGATGCCTGAGAGCAATTTTTTTTTTCAGTAACATGCTTTCTTGTGATGGCCATACACATTCCCAGATGTGTGGGATGACCAAAAGTCCTAAGGTAGCAAGTTATTAAAGGCATTGTTTAGTGTAAAAATGAAACAGGCTAGACAATAATGTAATGTATAAAAGCTGGGGTAAAGATATGCCTAAAGTAATAGCTAGAACACCAGTCTGCTAACCTGTTTCTCTGCTGGTGACTTGAAGGAGCAGGGCATCTGGCACAAAAATGTACAGAGTTAGTTTGCCTATCTGATTTGCACGCTGCAGTGGAGACAACTAAAGATTCCAGCAAAATTTAGTTTTGAGACTTGTAGCTGAGTAATTTTATAGGGTCCAATGCATTATAATATTGGAAAAAACTACCTTAAGTATGAGCTATTTTTTTTTTTTAATAGCTGTTCAGGCTTGTGATTGTTCGGTAATTTGAGTCATTCCTGCTTTTTTCTCAGTTTCTTACAAATTCAAATTCTTTGCCATTTTTTAGCATTTAAGGCTAAGCATACAGTAAACACAATTCCAATCCTTCAAATAGGCCCTGAATAAAATACCTATAGAAAGCAGAATAAGTCAAAATGTCCATAGTGAAAGTAATTATTCTTATAGTTCTGTATTTTGCTGTGTAAAAGTAACTCAGCTTTATGTAATAATGTATAAATTAGCTGATGAATTTACAAGCCAGTTAATACTGAAAATGTTTGTTTTGCTCTGCAGCTGCAGTAGGTAACCGTTACTTCATAATGATCCCTTTTTAAGTTATGTGTGTTAAGGGAAACTAAAGTCTTGCAGCAACTACCTTTAAAATTATGTTTATAAGGTTGTGACAAGAAAGTTATGTGTATCCTTTGACAGTGAGATGATATGATATGACTCTGTTGAGCCTGTATGAACCTGTTGACCACAGTTTTATCTATTTAGCCTTTATTGATCAAAGTATAGTCCTGTATTTTATAATGTTATACCTACCCAGCCTCTGTAGGCAACACTGGCAATGATCCATACATGGCTCATAATGTTAGTACTTGAAGTAGACTCCACTGGAGATTTATATTCTCCCCATGCTTGTTTTCATCATAGTGAAATGAGAAACGTTCTAAATGCAATCAATTAAAAATTCTATACTGTTTCTGAAATAATACATTTTATCTTCAATATCCTTCTCTCTGCATCCGTTTTTCTTCATTCTGTCTCCTTGCAGGAGTTTTTATTGGTAATTAGATCCGATATATCTTTTAGTGGGGGACTTCAATTCCTAGCAGATAGTGATAGTCGAATAAATTCTGCAGGTGGAAAATCTGCTGCAAAAATTAGATGGCAAAAAATTTGCTGTGTCAAAACAATTTGGGCACATCAGAATAGTTGTGCTCATAAAAATTGTTGCACATCAAAAATGTGGATGCCCACTGACTTCAATGCATTGGGACAAAATGGGTGCGTCCATGAAAATTGTTGCAGGCGGTGAAATTTGCATTTCGTAATTTTTTGCCATTTTGTGACTTTGTCTGGAAGTTCACACATTTTTTGGCTAAACGAAACAGGACAGGACTAACAGATGTCTGCCTACTTCGCCAGATTGAACCTACCAAATACCAATAGAAGCCTTTGGAAAACCCCCCATAGGTTTCTTTGGCTAAGTCCTGCTCGAATACCATTCGTACGCTTCGATCGTTCGAATTGTACAAATTTTTCAGAGGCTCGAAGGAAAAAGTAAGATTTTTTGGTGAAATTGAACGATCGGTATTCGATCGTATGATTTCATAGAGAAATCGAATTTCGAGCAAAATGATAGCCTAAAACTATTTGATAAGCATTCGATAGTCGAATGCTTATTGAATTTCGAAGGGAATTCATAGGATTTTTGGGGAACGATAGTAAATGATAGTAAATGATAGTAAATTGGCCCCTAAATGTTCATTTTAGTAATAGTTTCCCTTTAACCACAAAGTAAAAATTTGCCTGGCGAAAAATCTGTTTTTTCGACGCCAAAATGAGACGCCGACGGTTATTCTTGAATTTTTCATCGTTTTGTGAATTTCCTGAGAAATTCTGGAAAAATTGTGAAGTGAAGTGACACACCCCAGATTCGCCCATCACTATTAGACTATAAATCTTATAATAGCTGCTCTGTGCATCTAGTATGTCACATTATAGTCCCCTCTTTGAGCTCATGTATAGTGTGAGATGTCTTGTATGATCATAACTTCCTTGTCCACTTTGTTTGTGGCTTATTTCTGCATTCCTAAAAATGGTATACTGCTCTATTGAGAGCAAAGGTGTGGCTGCTGTGATCAATTTTGATTGCATTTCTTTTATTTTCCTGGCAGTCAAAGTTTTGTGGGATCTCTTTATTATACTCAGTGTGTTAAAGGAAATGATATCTTCCAACAACATAGGTCTCCATAAATATTGCATAAATCAACTCATATGTTAAACCCTGATTCACATAAATAAACAATTTTCATAATAATCGCATACGCTATTAAATTTTAAGAACTAAGGGTCACCCCCTGGGATCCTACAATTTACAGAGCACACAAGCAAACCATATATGTTAGGTCACATGAGCCAATTAATGGACAAAATTCTGTCTTTTGCTTCCTGTTACAGTTGGAGCTGCATTATTTCTGGTCAGGGGATCTTTGAAGCTGCACACAGGCTATTATAAAATGAGGGCTCAAGGGAAAAAGATGAAAGGGCAATATTTACTTTTATTTGCTTACATCCAGTCCCCATTTATTAAGGACATAGATAACTACAGAGCATGATTAAAGAAAACAGTAAAAGACAAAAGTTCCTGGAGTGGCTAGTCATATACTCATTGCCAACTCCAAAATCCCGTTCTTCATCAGGCTTCAGCACAAACTGTAGCATAACAACTGATGGACCAGCACACTTTTGTTTTTTCTGTCCATGTACAGTACTTCTGAGCTGTTGCACAAAGCTCTGACCCCTCAATTGTTGTACTACAAAGCATGATTAAGCATGGCATCAACTAAAGTCTTTTGTTCAGGTGTAGGATCTATTGTCTGGAAATGTTATCCAAAAAACTCTGAATAGCCAAATGGCCATCTTCCATAGACTGAATTTTAATGATTTTGAGTACACTTAGGGGCAAATTTACTATTACTCCCAGAAATTAGCTTGACCAAATTCGCAATTCGATAAGTATTCGACCATCGAATGCTTATCGAAATGTTTTAGGCTATCATTTTGCTCGATCTCCGATTTCTCAATGAATTCCTATGATTGTATACCGATCGATTTCACGAAAAAATCGTGAAATTTCATTTGAGCGTCCGAAAAATTCGTACAATTCAAACGATCAAACGCTCCGATCGTACGAATGGTATTCGAGCAGGAATTAGCCTCAGAAGCCTATGGGGAGCTTCCCATAGGCTTCTATTACAATTCGGTAGGTTCAATCTGGCGAAGTAGGCAGTCAAAATTTTAAATCCTTCGATCATCGAATGATCAAATTATCAAATATCTGATCATTCGATCTATTTGATATTCGATGGTCGAAGAGGCCAAATTTGTATATCAGATTTCACGAAAAATTCGTACGATCGGTATTCGATCGAATTCGATCATTTCAAGTGAATTTCGTAAATCGACCCCTTAATGTATGAAGATCCTAAGTACAGAAAGACCACGTATACAGAAAACCCCAGGTCCTGAGAATTCTGAATAATTGCTTGTATATCCATGCACATTGATCTTTTTCAGTTGCAGTGTATTTATTTATTTTATGGATAGCAGTGTTAAACCCTAATTGCTCCAGAATCCACAATGAAATGAAAATGGCAATTTTTGGTTTGAACAGCAAACAAACCTTTTACTGGAAAAATAGTTGTTTCCGAACATTTACTAAAGCAAGATTACATTGATGTTATGATAACTACTACAGCTTGAAAATTACATAGGAATTACATACAGTTTCTGGCTACACTAATTGTCATGACAACTAATACATGATAATTTGCACTATTTGTAATAGCATAAATAAGCCTTTTTCATTTTCAAGGTTTTCATACCAACACATACAGTACGTAGATTCTTCATACCCTAACATTAACATATGAACAGTTTGAAATTCTAAGAGAAATTTAAGAATACAGAAAAAAAAACAAATAATAAAAAGTAGGGACCAGATGAACACATTCAAATGTTGGGCTTTTTCATGTATATAACTCAAAATATGCAAACCTTGTTTATATGGTATTACTATCCTTTTCCAGTTAATTACATGCATAAAAAACAGACACATTTGAATTTTGAAAGTGAAAATGACCAGAACTTTCACAGAGGGCATGAAGATTATGACTTGCCACTTTTGCTGTTCTGCTTGTCATGTACTGAAATAGTAATGAGTGGATCCATTCAGAGACTATTCATGCATTACAACTGATATTATTTTTAATTACTGTAATTTATATCTTATACTAGCTCAGATACTGTTAATGTTAATGTTTTGAATTTTCAGTAGATATCAGGCTCGGGGCCTGTCTCCAAGTACCAACTCACCTGACAATGATTTGGCTACAGTAGAACCCAACTTTTAAATTTTTAGAAAACATCCCAAATTCTTAGAAAACGTAAAACGGTGAAAAAGGAGATACCACTTACCTGTATGGGACTGTGAAAAAAGGGCATCAGTTCTTGCAAAACATAAAATTTGGGTACTTAAAATCTGGGTTCTACCGTACTATGAGTGTGGTAGTTCTTCAGAAGCTTAAGCTAAGTGGTCAATAGTAGGAACATGATCTGTAGATATAGATATAAAATTGTGAACCTTACCCAAAAAAAATGGCTTTGGGAAAGTATAATGCTGCCCCACTCCCCAAAACATAGAACAGTACAGGTATGGGAACTTTTATCTAGAATGGGACCACAAGTTTTCCAGGTAATGGATCGTTCTCTAATTTGGATCCTCATACCTTAAGTCTACTAGAAAAACATTTAAACATGGCTGGTTTTGCTTAATAAGGATTCATTATATCTTAGTTGGGGTCATGTATAAGGTACTGTTTTATTATTACAGAGACAAAGGTAATAACTTTAAACAGTTTGGATTATTTGGATAAAATTGAGTCTGTGGGAGACAGCCTTCCTGTAATTGGGAGCTTTCTGTATAATGGATTCCTGGATAGCAGATCCCATACCTGTACCAACAATGAACGGTCAAATACAGTATATGAGCTCTTGCTCTAAGTCAGGGGTGTCCAACCTTTTGGCTTCCCTGGGCCACATTGGAAAAAGAAAAGTTGTCTGGGGCCATACATGAAATACACAAACACTTTTGAAAATGCACAGAAAAGAACTACAATACTTATTGAATAACCAGATGGAGCTATACACTGGAATATGGTACACCTAGATAGTAAATAGACTTATAATTATTATTACTACTACTAACTAGGCAATGGGCAGAGTCCCCCCTCCGGCCTACTTCTATATCCTTTGCAACATGATGTTTATGTCCATCCTGCATGCCCGCAGGCCACAGGTTGGACACCTCTGCTCTAAGTCCGAGGAAGAGTATAGGTTGTTTGAAGGATGTCTATCAAGATAAATGAGCAGAAGGTGGCAGCATAAAATAAGCTTGATTGTCCCATTTTGTGCCTTATTGTGTGCTATCATTGCATGTAATTCTTTTTGAAAAATGTTCCTGAGCATAATAGCACAACCTGCTGTGGGAAAAAACACCATGTTCTGAGTTGCAATTGCTCCAGAGATCCCCAGTGGCAATAGGTGCATTTCAGCATGATGAATGCAATGACATTGTATAGTGCAACTACACAGAAGTGCAAGGATGATGTCTGAACACAAGTCAATTTAAAGATTTTTTTAGTGATGAGTGAATTAATTCACCAGCCATGGATTCGGAATTCACCATGAAAAAAATGCCTATTGACCTTAATGCATTTGGAGAAAAAACTTGCCATAAGAGAAATGCCCATTGACTTTTAAGAATGCACCAAATCCAGGATTTGGATCGGGATTTGGCCAGGTTACGTCACATTTCAACTCTCGCTAACTCCCTCCTCACCCCCTGCTATTCCCCAAAGATGTACCTACCGTGACCTCCATGCTCTAGATATGTCACATCTCTTTCCTTCCTTTGACTCTCTTTACTCTGATATCTCCACCATTTCTTGTCCTAATGTGGCTACCTCTGTCTACTACAGCACTCTCACCACTGCCCTTAATGAGCTTGCTCCTACAAAAACTAAACGTGCTAGACCCAGACCACTTCAACCTTGGCATACTGCTCACACAAAAGCGCTCCAAAGACAATCACGTGCACTTGAGCATCGCTGGTACAAATTTAGCTCAGAATCAGGCTTTGGGAGCTACAAATCTGCCCTGCACTCCTATAACACCAGCCTCTCCTAAGCCAAACAAACATACTTTACTTCACGCATTAACTCCCTTTCTAAAAAAAATGGCACAACTTTTCTCCACCTTTAACACTCTCCTTTCCCCATTTCCACCCCCTCTGTCTCTGCTCAAGATATTGCTGAACACTTTAAAAACAACATCAACACTATCAGAAGGGACATCACACTACTCAACCCCCCCTAGACTCCCACCACCCTCCCTCCACACTACCCATTCTCTCCTGTGCTCCTTCACCCTTGTCACTGATGAGGAAGTCTCAAAACATTTGGCCTCTTCCCACCTTACTACCTGTCCGCTTGATCCAATTCCTTCAAAACTTCTCCGCAATAACAATCCATGTCTAATCAAAGCCTTAACTCATCTATTTAATCTCTCGCTCTCAACTGGACTGTTTCCTTCTCAACTAAAAAAAAAATCTTGTCACCCCCATCCTGAAAAAACCCTCTCTTGATTCTTCCAATCTTGACAACCTCTGACCTATCTGTCTGCTACCTTTCATCTCTAAACTACTGGAGTGCCTAGTCTACAACTGACTAACCTCATTCCTCTCTGACAATAATATACTGGACCCCCTAAAATCTGGTTTTAAGCCACAACACTCCACTGAAACTACCCTGACCCGACTAAGTAATGACCTTTTAACAGCTAAAGCCAACAAGCATTTCTCACTACTAATACTACTTGATCTCTCAGCTGCATTTGACACTTTAGATCACCCTCTCCTCCTCTGTCCCTGTCCTGGTTCTCTTCTTACCTCACTAATCATTCCTTCAGTGTCTCCTACAATGGAATAGTATCTTCTCCCCTACCTCTTTCTGTTGGGGTTCCTCAAGGCTCTGTCCTGGGATCCTTATTAGTCTCCCTCTATACTTCCTCTCTCGGCAAATTAATCAACTCATATGGCTTCCACTACCACCTCTATGCTGACGATACTCAGATCTATCTCTCATCTCCTGATCTCAACCCAGAACTCCTAACTCGCATTTTCTCCTGTCTGTCCACAATCTCTACCTGGATGTCGCAAAGCTACCTTAAATTAAACCTCTCTAAAATGGAAATGGTTCTCTTTCCTCCAGCTAACACCAGTAACATCCCTGAAGTATCCATCATAGTTAACAATTCCATTATCACCCCATCTCCCCATGCCTGGTGCCTTGGGGTTATCCTAGAATCTGCCCTGTCATTCACTCCTCATATCCAGTCACTTATTAAATCCTGTCACTTCCACCTAAGGAACATATCCAAAATATGATCATTTATCACCCAAGATGCTGCCAAAATTCTTATTCACCTCTACTGACCTGCTACGCAACATTTCTCTTACCTCCTCACATGCTCAGATTCAAGACTTTGCAAGAGCTGCTCCCCTCCTGGAATTCTCTCCCACGATCTGTCCGACTTTCTGCCAACCTTTCTGCTTTCAAGAAATCTCTTAAAACGCACTCCTTTCAAGAAGTCTACCCTCACTCAACTACCAAATGCAACACTACATACAGTACCACATTTCTCACCCACTTAATTTGATCTTACCCATTCCCACATCTTATGTATAACTCCCTTACCTTTATATTGTAAGCTCTTTCTGTATAGGGCCTTCCTCACCTTTTTATCTGCATTGATTGTGATTGAATGTAACTCCATATGTATGTAATTCATGTGATTTAGTTGTATAATCATATTTACTTTAAAGCGATACGCAATATGTTGGCACTATAGAAATACATGTTAATAATAATAATAATAATATTAATGCAAATAGATCCCTTCCAAGTATAGCAGTACCCTTATTCTCAATACAAAAGTCGCATTTTGCAGTTTGATTCAAATTGTACAGTCAATGGCAAGCAACCAAGCACAGGGATTGGATCCTTTAAGTAACTAACCAGTCTCAGGGCAGGTGCAACAAGCATATCATTTGCAATATTTCTACAAAATATTCTTTGGTAGTATAGAAACAGCTGAACCTGTATCAAGCATTAGGTCAATGGAGTGTCCCTTGTCAGCAGAAACAGTATTGACATTGACTGTGCATTTATACTTGTCTGGAATAAATGTACCAGCTTTATCCACACTGAATACTGTAACATTTGCAGTAATGCGTTCATGAACATCTTCAGCAGAACTACGGCAGACCTTAGCAAATCGACCTGCCTTTGAACATTTGCGGCACTGTATAGTTTTTGCAGGACATGTAGCACAGTTTGCAGTGTGTTGAACTACAGCGGAAGCAGTATTTTTTATTTATATTTGCTGCATGGCTTTGCAGTGGATCCCTTTCCTTAGCACTGTATTTTGCCTGTGACTGTGCATTATTAGGCCACAGTACTGGATTCACAGTCTGTACATTCCCAATTTTAGCCTCAGCCACTACTGTTTCAATTTGGCTAGCCACTGGAATAGCCTTTGCAAGGGTTAAATCCTGCTATAGGAGCAGTCTCTCTCTATCTAATGCGATGTGAGTTTGTTTTTTGCACTATTTGGTCTCTTAGCATTTCATCTGTTAGATTCCCAAACTCACAGGTAACAACCAGCTCTCTCAAAGCTACTGCAAAATGTTCTGTGGATTTGCCATTATGCTGTCCACGTTGGCGGAATTTATATGTTTCAGCAACCATATTTACTTTTGGCATGAAAAAGTTCTTTATACAGTAGTAGTAAGAGCAGTTTCATAAGTTTCATCAGGTGATGGTAATGTATAGAATACATACTCTCTCTCTGCTCCCAGGCAGTGAATAAGTAAAGCTTGTTTTCTAGCAGCAGAAATCTTCCCTTGATCAGCGGAAATAATATAAATTTCAAACATACGGATCCAAGCAGTAATAGGTATCACTATAAGCGAAATTGAGTCAGGCACTCCCAGGTTAACTGCAAAAATGTTTATTCACGACATGTTTAGGGCCCAGGCCCTTTATCAAGTGATAACCAAGTACCTACACATACTTTATAAAGGTTAAACCACACCCATATGAACAAATAAGTGGGAAGGGCCACTGCTTTTTGGGAGTATCTAGCCTAGCCCACAGGTTTTTAAGGTTATAGTACAACTATTAAATAGTGACAAATAGGTGCAAGTAAAATGTTAAAAACATTTTAAATATAAATGACAATTTATACAATCAAGAAGCAACGTGGGTGGATAAAATCCATACAAAAATGTCCATGTGAAATGTCCCAAGGATTATAGTCCATTGTGCCTTTGTAGGGTCTTTATATTTACAACTCCCAGGTATTGCCGATGACGGCCTACCATAAAGGGATCCATTGCTGTAATAAACCCATTTTTAAGCACCAAAACTGCATTAAGTATTCGAGAAATTGCATCAATTATTAAAAAAAACTTATTGTTCTGCCCAGACTTACCAAAAAGTCGGTTCTCATAAAGCTTTTATAAAGGGCAGCATTATGTTCTGTATATTTTCACTGTGGAAGAAAAGATAACAATAACTGCTTTCTGTCGGAGTAGTTTTTTTATGTAACCTCCAATCTGTGGTTTAGATACCACCTCAAGGACTAGCCATTTAAGTTGTGACTGGTTATGTTTGTTAATAAAGAAATGTCTGGATTCTGATGTATCTGTTGGAGTATTGGTTTTATAGTTTCTAATATCAGACTTATGTTCTTTTATTCTTTCTTTTACTGGCCGTATGGTTTGTCCAACATAGACTTTGCCACAAGGGCATTTCAGCAAATATACTACCCCTGCTGTTTCACAGGTTGCATACTGTTTAAGGTAAATTTTATTTCCTTTCATGGGATGACAGGAAGAATCCCCCTTTATTACAGAAGAGCAGCATACACCTAAACCCAAGCAAGAAAACATGCCTTTTTTCCCAGATCCCTGGAATAAAAAATTGTGCCTTGTTTTTATTTTTGGTTCTGCTGCGCATAAGTGATCCCTTATGGTGGTTCCCCTTTTGTAACAAAAGAAAGGAGGCTCAGAGCAAAGTTTATGCAGTGATTTATCACCCTGTAAAATAGGCCAAAACCTTTTAATCACTCTCTCAATTTGGTTACTTTTATGATGGTATAAACTTACAAAAGGTATCCTAGTGTTCTTTGTTACATAGGGTTGAAAAAAGACAAAGTCCATCAAGTTCAACCTCTCCAAATTAAAACGCAGCATACACACACACACACACCCCTACACTCTTTCACACAAACCATATGCCCATAGCTATAGTAACTGTAGAGTTTAGTATCAAAATAGCCTTTGATATTATGCCTGTCCACAAAATCATCCAAGCCCCTTTTGAAAGCATCAACAGAATGAGTCATCAAAAAATCACCCGGGAGTGCATTCCACAACCTCACTGTCCTCACTGTGAAGAACCACCTACGCTGCTTCAAATGAAAGTCCTTTTCTTCTAGTCTGAAGGGGTGGCCTCTGGTGCGGTGATCCTCCTTATGGGTAAAAAGATCCCCTGATATTTGTCTATAATGTCCTCTAATATTTTTGTAAAGTGTAATCATGTCCCCTCGCAAGCGGCTTTTTTTTAATAGAAAACAACCCCAACCTGAACAGTCTACCTTCATAATTTGTCTTCCATTCCTCTAACCAGTTTAGTTGCACATCTCTGCACTCTCTCCAGCTCATTTACATCCCTCCTAAGGACTGGAGTCCAAAACTGCACTGCATATTCCAGATGAAGTCTTACTAGGGATCTATAAAGAGGCATAAACCCCAATATCCTTCTCACTTAAGGAAACTCCCAAAACAGCCTTTGAACCAAGCAACAGGGAATTTCTTGGGATCTCCCTGATTTCTCTGGCTGTTTTATGGAGGGTTGACCTACTGTAGCCTTTCATGCAGAACCTTTTGATTAAGTTTTCTGCAGCCTCCCAATATTTACCATCATCTGTCGCTATTCTGCGTGCCCGCAGAAATTGCCCAGAAATACATTTTCTGTTATGAAAACTGGCATGATTAAGGAGGTTGTTTCTGTCAGTGGCCTTTCTTTAGAGATTTGTAAGTATAACCCCATTCTCAATAGTTAAACTCACATCCAGTGTCATGCACTTAAAAAAATCATCTCACTTAAAAATACCCATAGACTTCATGAAATTGCGCGGATTAAAAAAAAAATTTATGCAGTTTTGTGAATTTTTCAATTAATCAAAATGGGACAGATTCACTCATCACTAATTGTTGTCAATAAGGTCTACATTTGAGTCAATTTTTGTGATTTGGCATAGGACCTTATGGGTTGTTTGTAATTAATTAATTATTTACATAGCAGCGACATGTTTGCCAGATGACTTTTGGCCAGATATCGATTGGGAAAGCCTGTCGGAGGCTGATGACTCTGTCTCTTGGCAGCTTTTATCGGCCCTTGTATGGCCACCTTAAGTTCCCTATACTCCCTATATATATTAGGATCCAGTCTGTACATCTACATCCACTGCAACAGAGAAAGTCCTACCCCAGTTCACTACAGAGCAGAATGTACCCTTTGCATGTCTATAAAAACAATTAACATTTTAATAAATAACAATACAGGATTTTTTTTCATGTACACTTTCCATGATGATTTAGATTAAACCATATCGACTGAAATGGCAGAAGAAAAATGTTGCATTGCCACTATAAATATATTTCAGCAAGATGAACAAACTGCAGTTCACTGGTTTGTACATGCTTCTGAGAAGTTTCTCTATTCAGCTTTGCGTCTGCTCATGCTACTTCTATTTCACATTACAAATCACGTTGAGGAAAGGTGCACATTACTAAAAGGTTACGGTTACTCACATATTCATGTTACACTATTAATATTCTCTGTTTCTGTGTTTTTGGAAAAATGCCTTAATGAATGAGGGTATTATGAGCTCAACTTGCCTTGGGCGCAAGGAATTTTTCCTGCCAAATCGTCCTTGTAAATCAGTTGGAAAACATGCTGGACGGGTGCCACATGAATAAAACTCACTTTTTGTTAAAGAGGTGTCAAAAAACTTTAATTAGTCATACTTTCTGTAATGCATTCAAATACTAATCACCATTTTAATTGCTAGATTTATATCAAACTGACTACTCGTGTGTCACAGCCTGGTGGCCTTGGGCAAGTCACTTAATTTCCCTGTGCCTCGGGCAAAGAAACCCAAATGCAAGCTCATTGTGCCAGAATAATCAGCATTCATTACATATATTTTAGTTAATGCAGCTTATCAACTGTCAGGCACTTTATTCTCAAATATAAGTGCATCTTTAATAGTTTTTAATCCTTTTACTGAAACTGCTTAGGCAACCATGGTAAATGTGTTATAATCAAGAACCAGGTCCACATTCTTTTTTTCTTGTTGGTATAGCTAGTTTGGAATTATATTTTTTCTAAATTTTTTCTAAAGTTTCCTGCAGGTTTAAAAAGGGGAAATATAACATAAAGTGCAAGTAAAAGCTTAGTCACTGGAGGGTGATTTAAGTTAATTAGTTAATGACCCCCTTCCCCTTGCCAGTGTTTAGGCTTTCTAACCACAGACCCCAGGCTGGCACTCCTTTTTCTCAAAAACACACTGGGCTGGGGTTATATTCTAGTCTCCAGTATCCATGCTGCTGCCTTGGGATGTGCACGTGAGCCATAGAGCAAAAGTTTGGCTTTTAGTGACTGATTTTACCTTGTTGAGCCAGGGCTACGGCACCAGCCTAAAATACAGATTGCTCCTATGTTTGTAGGATTTGCTGCTGCATGCAAAAGCATGACACGGACATTTTTAGAACCCAGAAGTGATGTCAAGTGCATTTATGCAATATCTCCTGAAGCCACAGATTCCATGCTGTGCATGCATCACTCCACTGACATCACTGAAATGTTTTGCACATGATAAAGTCGAGTTTTCAGAACGTTGATCGTCAATCGTATAACAATACGAATTGACATTCGATTTTGTACCAATGTATTTTTGGTTTGACGTTTTCAAGAAAATTGATTAATAAATTAGTTCAATTCATGGAAGGGAGTTTGGTAGACTTTGTTTTTATAAAATTAGATTCGAGTTTTGGTAAATAACCCCCTACATTTTACCCTCTTTTGTTTGGCATTTTACAGTAGATTAATATTGCACTGTATTTATCAGCTGCCCAGCTCCAATAACTTGAGTTTTTGATCTATGTTATACCCATCTCAAGAATCACATTTCAAGGACACTTTCTTGATCTGCACAAAAAGTGTATGCAAAACCACATGGTGGCTGTATTAAGCAGATCAGACAATCCTGCACTACACTGATGAGCCTCAAGAAAGGCGAAACCAGTCTGTTGTTGGGAATCTGATCAGCTATTATCCTGGCTTTTGCTTGAAAACCCAGTGGGTGAGCTTTAGCCTATTGGATAAACCCATGTAAATGGGATTCTCTTGGAGCTTGTTTGGAATTCATTCCCAGGATTCCTTTTGTTTATTTAAGTCTGTATGAGGCAGTCTCCTCAACTGTGTGGAGGATCATTCAATTTGGGTACCTGTCCATTTGCTCTTCGGTTTGGATCCACTCCCTTAGCTGAAGGTTCAGTAGTGATGGACAAATTTATAAGCCAGGGGTGAATTTGCTGCAAATTTCCGTGTTTCGCTGCCTTGCAAATTTCCCAAAAAAATTGTGGGCCAAATAATGGATGCCGGTGTCCAAATAATGGATGCTGGTGTCCAAATAATGGATGCCAGTGTCTGAATAATGGCCGTTGGTGCCAATTTTTATGCCCACGTCTATTTTGATGCCAGAATTGAAACTCGGTGGGCCCCGGCCTTTGTGGGTCCCATTGACCCAGACCCGATCCCCACCTGTTCTGTTGACCAACTTTCTCCAATCTCCATGAAAAGGGTAAAGTACATGAAGGGGGGCTGGCAATGGGTGAGCAAATGAGTGAATGGGCACCCTGTCGGCATGGGGTAAGTCCACTCACATTTTTTCCAGATAAAACAACCACAACCTGAGGCAAGAGTATCAAAGATACTGGTTGTTTTCTGTATTTTATTGTAATCTTCTGAATATTGACAAGCAAAGAAGTGAGCTGAAGAATAGCCTCACCACTGAAAGCACTGACTTTAAAACCATATTTACTACATCATGAGCAATCCCATGTTATACACTTAGACATCAAATGTCTAATGTTGAAAATATAAACATATAACATCATAGTCTGTGAAACAGTTGGATATTGATAGTGCATTCCTGCCTTTATGAAGTGTTTGATGGCATTAAAGTGCCTTCAGAAAACTATTCAGGTAACTGTTTGCAACACTGAAGCCTGTCAGTTCAGGGAAAAAAATATATCAAAGGATTTTCTTGTCAAGACAGGTTAAACTCATGCCTTTGATCTTGAAATAAAAAAGGTAGCAGTGTGGGAATCAATATCTGTCTAAGGTTTGCTTTAACACCTGCCTCCTCATTTTCATATTTCTTTAACACTTCATATGAAATGAATGTCTGAGAAATAACAGACATTCCTCAGAGAATATGCAATGGAGTAAGGTGAAACCAGAGACTTTTTTTCACAGTGGAATCATTGCTTCTAGTTCCCCCACAAACTTATATAATAAGCAATTCTACTGCAAATCAAGCTTATAAATTGTTCATTTACTGCTGAAATAGGTTTTGTGGAAAATGCAAGTTAGCAGTCATTAAAAATTCATTAGCATCACGGTGCTACCAGGAACTAAGCAGTGTATCTTAGAACAACAAAGAGAGCAACTGAAAGAAGTATTTGAACTCAAAACAACTATACATTATGTGAACTATTTCTAATGCTTGGACTTAACAAACACCAACTTAACTTTCCATCTAACTGAAGAACATGACCAGACCAGAATAACTAAACAACCATATACCTACAGGTACAGATTCAAACCAACTGTTGATAGGGCATAGATCGATACAACATAGAGACTCCATACGACATGGAGTCTTAGTCCATTAGAGTTATACATCATATAATTTATGTTGTGACTGTAACGCTAAATGAATGGCATTGTTCTCTGACTATGAGCTTTACCCCAAACCTTAATTCTCGGGGGGGGGGTAAGTCTTGTGCCGGTGTGGAGGAAGGGTGTTGTACAACTGTAAATATGTTCAGTGCACAATAATTGGGTGCCAGTGGTTCCACAATGGAATGTACATAAAGATCAAACAGGAACATAGAGCAAGAGTGGATAGGCAAATACTCACAAGCACCAGTGGTCAGTACTAGTCCCTACAGCAATGAAGGCACACCCAGCTTCCAGCCTTTACCCTAAGTAGAGCCTAGGGGAATCCCTACATACCTAAGTCTGTACACTTAGTCCCTGTTGTCGGCAATTGGTACCCAGAATCTTAACCCCACTCAAACTGCTGGTCTGAGCATCAGGCTGCTCAGCTAAATAGCCTGAGTGACCTGCTAAGGTGAGTAGCCTATCCTTAATTGACCTGGACTGTCTAGGTTCCACTTCACCCTTCATGCCTGCTCAAGTAAGGGCTTAACAAAATAAACCCTGAGTACATGGCTGCTCAGGACAATATACTTTAGCACAGTCAACAAGTGTCCACAGCCATCTGTTGGACACTGGTTGAACTATAGGGGGCAGGATATAGAAACAGGTCCCTCTCCTAACTGTATTTTTGGGCCCAGTTAAGGAGTTTATAACACTAGGGGACTGCCTAAATAATACTGGGAGACTAATTGACAAGTCCCCTACTTGACCATACTGATTATATGGGATCCTACTTTTAGGGCTAGAAGCCTTGGGCAAACCTATTCTGCTAGACCAAGCCCATGAGCCAAATAAAAAAAAAATAAGATCCTGCTTTTGAGATTAACAACTAAGGGGTTGGTTATCAACATGATATTCAAGAGCCACTTTTTGGGGATCACTGAGCTAGACATAGTTTTGTGGCAGGAATTGACCAGGAAACAGCTAATAGGTTTGAAAATACTCTTGGCTACATTCATGAATTATTGATGTTACCTATTCTTATGTGTTACAGTGTCATTATAGTGGCACCTGTTTAGATTTCCTTTATAAGCTAAGGATGGGTTCAGTCAGAGGAGTTCTCTTTAAACAAATGTGTTAGGTAAGACACATGCTGGGAACACAGCAGGCAACATTTTGATGTGATGTTTGGTGGTTGCTTAGAGAATGTTGAAGGCCAAGATCCTTTAGAAGTCTATGGCCTGGAGACTACATCTACCAGATAACAAATAACTGTACTAGGATGAAGGCCATGCCATTCAAATTCAGGCAACAACTCCAGTATGTATCAGCTTTTCTCCCTTTCCTGTACAAAACTGACAATGGCTGGTCTCACTCTGCAATGTGTAGTTAGCCTCCTAACTAGGCTACCAACAGAGCTTGGTCAATGGAGTGTTGGCAGTCCAGGCAAGGCGGCCCTCATAGGCATAGCAGTATTTTCATTTTTCAGAGCAGTATGGTCTGGTAACATTTTACCTTAAGATTGACTGTTTGAGTTCACAATTCATTTTGACAAATAGTTTATTTTCTAGGCTACCAACTCATAGGCTACAAATCTATTGGTTTGAGACAAGCATTAAAGAAATGCTAATCATGGGAAAGGAGGTTTTACTCACTACTTGCAATTAGATGTGCTACAGCTATAACATTTTATTAGCTGTGTTCACAAAATCTACTAATTGTTTGTTATTCATGTGTAAAATTGAAAAAAAAGCAGAAGCTAAAACAGACTAAAAACATGTTATCATTTAAAACTTAATGAAAATTACCTAGCATTAATTTAAAAAATCCTGAAAAAAAAACACTAACCAGTTTAGTTGCATGTCTCTGCACTCTTTCCAGCTCATTTTAGTTGTTATACTGATGTGTAGGCAGCCATCTCAGGTCATTTTGCCTGGTCATGTGCTTTCTGAGCCAGTGCTGCACTATGGAACTGCTTTCTGACAGGCTCCTACTCAATGTAACTGAAGGAGTTGCAGTGGGACCTTTACTATTGAGCTCTATTTTTATACCGTATCTACCAGGGAGCTGTTATCTTTTGTCACAGAGCTGTAATCAGGTTACCTTCCCATTGTTCTGTTGTTAGGCTGCTGGGGGATGATATCACTCCAGCTTGCAGTGCAGCAGTAAAGAGTGACTGAAGTTTATTAGAGCACAAGTCACATGACTGGGGGAACGTGTGAAACTGTCAATATGTCTTGGCCCATGTCAGATTTTAAAATTAAATATAAAAAAATCCATTTGTTCTTTTGAAAAAACTAATTTCAGTGCTGGAGCACTATTAATTGATGCATTTATTTATTGTGATACTTGTTTTATGGCTTCTCTTTCCTGGTAGACATGATTTTATCTACTTCCTAAAATCTAAATGTCCACAACCTTTTTTTAGCCATGAGCCACATTCAAATGTAAAAAAGAGTTCAAGAGCTACTGAAGCATAAATAAAGTTCCTGGACAGACCAATTATGGGCTGTGATTGACCATTGGTAGCCCCTATATAGACTAGAAGCCTATAGGAGGCTGTGAAGCAGTACACCTTGTTTTATGCAACCAAAATGTTACTCCAATCCTGGAATACAAAAATAAGAACTTGCTTTGAGGTCACTGGGAGCAACATCCAAGGGGTTGGAGAGTAAAATGTATCTCACGAGCCACTGAGTTTCAACACTTTACACTGCAGTAGTATACATGGTCTAAAATAGCCTAGTATAAGACTAAGGGGACTATTTTATCAATTAAAAAAAATCAAATAAAAAAATTTGGCATCTAAAACCTGCCTGAAGAAGTCAGTTTCAGATACATTTTCAAAATTCAAGCTATTTTATTTTTTATTTTAAATTTTTTTTAAATAGTTGTATTTTTAAAAATGAATGGATTTTCCCCCCCACAAATTACCGCTACTAAATTTTTATGATTCTATTTTTTTGTTGACAAATAAAGTTTAATCAGAGCTTGTATTTGATAAGATTTACTAAAAAGGAAAAGAAAATGTACTGCTTTCAGGATCATGAGCAATGCAAGTGGTACCTGGAAGAAGTTTTTAGGTAAGTGTTCTGTTTTAACTCTGATTGGTTGTTTTTTGTTTTAAATATGCTATGGGAAGTGTGAACATTTAGTCTATGATTAAGTATCTAGATGATTTGAAACACATAAGGCTGTATCTTGTGCACTGAAATAAACTGTTTGATGATTTGACAAGCCTGCCTGGAAGATTGGTCTTTATAAGTGCCTGCCTTTTGTCTTTACATGGTTGTCTGCTCCCTAAGCTGAGGGTTCAGGGCGGTGCACCTGGACCTCTCCTCACAACTTGAGAGTTCTACATAATAACCCGTGTTTTTTCTACTATTTCTACTTACAGATGAGCTCATTAGTGAGGATCTTTGAATTACCAGTTCTTTTCAGTGGCAGTTTCATACTTAAACATTTTAGTATCAAGCTCTGAAGTCACATATTGGAGATAATTGCAGCTTTAATAATTGTAATAAAGATCTAGAATCATCTGCTAGAAGTTTTTATGATAACACATAAGAACTTAGTAGCAATAACATTTAGGAGATGCTGTCCATTCCATTGCCATGATTTGAAAATCAGTGTTGCCTTTTAGATTTTCACTTTTTTTTCCTGCTTCTCTGGAACAAAGAGCCAGATATAAGGCTGCAAATGTATTTCTCGACCATGACAACCTACAAACTCTTATAACTCTTATAATCTGTGAAAACAAACCAATATAATGATTCGTCATTCAAAGGTCAAATTTGTCTAAGGGAGCAAAAAGTGGAAAAACAATAGCTCATTCTAGAACTGGATGTATACTTTAATTTAATAACTAATTAGCTAACATAAAGCTGGTACATCCCATCATTAGTGTTACCAGGTTAGGACTTGTGTGGATGACATCATTAAGCAAACAAATACATATTTCAGGTTAAAGAGGTTATGCATGCAGTGGATTACTTTCATTTTTGCAGTGAGATTTCCTTAGATCTTTAATATAAAGCTCTAACTTCTTTGTAAATATTATGGAACATTCCCAAGGTGCACAGCCAGAGAAATTACTCTTCACTCACTCTTCACTCAACAGTTAGCTTTTACTTTTACAATAGGTAAAACAGCTTTTACTTATTTATTCCACATACTGTAATTACACAGTTAGACATGTTAAAAAATAAGAATGCATCAAGTTTTTTCTTGTACAGTACATGTTAACCAAGGAAGGCAAATAAATTCCCCCAACCTCAACTAACAGGCTAGTTTTTCATGGGTTATGATAGGTCTTAGTGTAGATCAATGATTTTATATAAGGAATGTAATTGAGAAATAATTGTACAGCTTTAAAATATGTTGATACATCTTGCCTATTATACTTATTATAATTCCAGACAAACCTAATGGGTGGGCCATGAATTATATCCCAACGTTTACCTTGTAGAGAAATAGGCTGGCACTAGAGAGCACTAAATCACGTGAACCTGTGATTAAATGCCTATGATTAAACAGGCTAGTTTTATGATTAAATTCCCCCTTTTCTACAATGTTCCTGTGACTTCTCCTTTTAACTGAAAGTCTGGAACATGTGCACCTTGACTCACTGTATCATGTGGTGAGTCAACTTTTATACTGGGATAAGTTATTGTTTTCATGTTTGCAAGTTACTAACATGTAGTCTATATGGCTTATCAAGTGCAAATGTTTTGCATCAGAAATCAGGAGAAGTGTGATCTTGTACAATGTGCAAGGTATACAGTTTGCTAATGGGTACAACTTTAGACCCGTTAACATATCAACATATGTTGACAACAGATATAATTAAATTAGTCCTTATTACAAGCTAGTAACCATCAAATCAATATCACTAATGATTTCTTCTAACCAGGTATTCAATTGTGTAGCAATCTAAGAATTTCTTTTGACCTTCCCATTTTTTACTACAGGCAACAAAATAACACAACTGATGAATTTAAAAGCCAGAATAAAGTTGCAAACCTATGCCTACTTTATTGTAGAAATGTTGAGTAAGTTAGCTCAAGAACAGACTAAATGCTGCTTTTTTCCAAGTAGTCATTAAAGACACCTGGATCAGGTAATACTAATGTTAGTAATAACTCCAAGGGGGTTATTTATTAAATTCCAAATTCCAAAAATTCAAAAAATTGTGGTTTATTTTTTTCAGGATTTATTAAACCCCGGGGAGGAAAAACTCTGAATATTAAAATCCGCCATCTCAAACCTGCCGAGGTTGCATTTAAGTCAATTGGAGAAGTACCATTGAATATTTTATGTGTGTGGGGTTTCGTGAAATTCCACAATATTAAATGAGCTTTTGGGGGAAAACTCTGTAAAATTAGTTTTTCCCGCAAATAAGATTTTTGGGAAAATTTGATAAAAAATAAGCCTTAAAAACCTTTGTAGACTTGCTTGGAGTTTCTAAAATAAAAGATAAATTCAGAGCTTGATAGAACTACACAGACGATTTTACCTGCGCTTACCTCCATTTCCAACGCGATACAAGGACACTCAGGCATCACGTTGGATGTGACAAATCTAATGTAAGTAATAGGAATGTCACACGCAGAAGCTAATTTCATCCTACAAGTCACTACTATCGGATGAAGACGCAGCATGCAGCGTTCATATTGGACAGTCTTCTCATGTCGGATGAAATCAGCTTCTACGTGTGACATTCCTATTACTTGCATTAGATTTGTCGCACATGGAGTGACGCCTGCACTACCTCACCTCACGTCGGAACGGAGGCAATCGCAAGTCCATGTAGTTCTACCCTAAATCTAGCCAAAGTTAAAGTAAATGTGTTTTTTTCCACAGCACTAATGTAGAATGTTGATTAAGGGCAGAGAATAATCATAGAATAAAATTGTATACAGACCTACAACAGGTATACAACAGGAGGATAGGGCCACTTGTGTGAGCTTCCAATCTAGAAAAAAAGAGTAGGGAGACACAAGGTATGGGTAAGAAAGTGGACAAAACAGAGCTTTAGATATGTGGCATAGGTAAGTACTGTAGCAGCAGGGGCTTACTAAAGGGTGTGGCATAAGAAAAAATAAAAGAAATCTTAGTAAAGATTGTGAGTGAGATTTTTTGAGGTGAAAGGGGAAAATCAAAGGAGGCGTGTAGCTGAATTGTCCTGGCACACCACATGTGCAGAAATAATGAATTAACATTTAAATAACAGATTATGGCACAAAGGGGCAAATTCACTAAAGCGTGAAGTGTCTAACGCTAGCGCTAATTCGCCAGCGTGATGTCAATTCATAACTTTGCAAAAAACACAGTCTCTGGCGAATTGTCGCTAGCGAAGTAGATAGACTAGCGCAACTTTGCACCCTAACGCCAGGCGAAGTTGCGCACTGACGCGGGATCGTAATTAGGCAAATTCGCTAAGATGACCATTTTACTGAACGGTGCCACTTATGCTAGACGTTACATAGCCAGGTCAGACCTGGCGAAGTTCAATACAATAGAAAAATTGGAAAATATGGAAATTTTTTCTAAGTCCCAAAAAACGCTGGTGTTTTACCTTTTGTAGGGTGATAGTCTGAAAAAGAGCAAATTTTTTTTGTAGGTTACCCTCCTTCCCCCCTACATTTCGTAACATATGACAACTCAACTATACAGGGGGCACATGTTTATGGCAACAGGACAACTTTATTTTATTTATTAAAGGTTTCCTGCGCTTGTGTAGTGTAATGTAGTGGCTGTAACATATACTTCTATTACACTTTGAAATTTGCGCTGTATGCAAATTAGGCATTGCTAGCGTAAATGCGCTTTGCCTGGCGAAGTAACACTAGCGCAACTACACTACCGTTCGCCGACCTGAGCTTAACTTCGTACTTTAGTGAATTTGTGTAGTGCTGGCGAAAATATGTCTGGCGAAGTGCGGCAAACGTTAGCAAAGGCAATGCTAGCGCATTTTTACAACTTAGTGAATATGCCCCATAGTTTGAAGGTCACTAAAGATGTTCATGGTAGAGTTACAGTTTGTAGGTTATGGGCACATTGTCCATGACAAGCAACTGAAAATATCTAATAGTGGCCTGAAAATTGGAAGGAAAATTAAGAAAATGTAACTGCAAAAGCATCTGACAAAAAAAGAATATGAATGTTGCAATGAAACTTGGGTTACATTAAGGGGCAGATTTACTAAGGGTCGAATTTCGAGGGTTAATTAACCCTCTAATTAAATTAGTATTAAAAGCCCTCAAATTCATATTTCGAATTAGAGGGGTTTTAACACAATTCGAATTATCAAATGATTGGATAGCAAAAATTGATCGATTGATCGATAAAATCGTTCATATTGATCGATTCAAACAATTTTAACCATTCAATCAAATTTTTTTATTCAAGCTAAAAAAGCAAGAAAAATCCCATGGGAGCTTCCCATAGGAATATATAGCAATTCAGTAGGTTTTATCTGCCGAATTGTTATTTAGAATTTTTTTTTAGAGGGCCAGTACTTCGACAATCAAATTCAAATTAGAATTTTCGAATTTGGCAAATTTGAATCGAATTTTGGGCTATTCGATAGTAGAATAAGCCCAAGATAAATTTGAATTTCAAATTTCAAATTTTCAAATTCAAAGAAATAGATGTAAAGGAATACAAGGGGTGTTAAATATCTTATCTAAAACATGACATTTAAAAAATATTTAAAGGATAAGGAAAGCTACCAAGGGCGTTCATTGCCAATGGGTTAACCACAATAAATACAAGCTAGAATGCTACATTTATTCTGCAGAATGCTTTACCATACCTGAGTAAACAGCTCTAGAAACTCTCACTGTTTGTTTGGTATAGCAGTTGCCTTATTAGCTATGTGTGACATCACTTTCTGTCTGAGCCTCTCACAGCTCACTCATAGCTCTGGGCTCAGATTACAGCAGGGGAGGAGTAGGGAGGAGGGAAAAGGGAGGAGAGGGAGAGAGGAGCAAAAAAAGCATGCCTGGAGGTTTTAGATAAAAACAGGAAGTCTGATACAAAGGTCCATGTGTACACAACAGAAGGACAGAATGCAGATGTATGGAGGAATCAGGAAGATCTAAATTTAAATTTAAGTTCAAATACAAATTTGAGTAATGGGATAAGTAATCCACAAAGAAAGGGGAACACAAAGAAAGGAATAGATTCACACAAATATGGGAAAAAGGATTTTTTAGGGGTAAGACAACAAACACCAACACGGAGGGATTTTTTAGAGAGGGGACACCAAACCATAGTTTAACAAAAATGCAAGAAAAAATACTCCAGAAGGGCCTACATTTTGCACCCAGTAACCAACCAAACTATTTTAATCTATTCATAGATGCTCAAAATGCATAAGGAAGCTAACCTTAAAAAAATACTTCTTGAATAACAATGCTGAAATTAAGAATTATGGGATGAAGATTACTACAGTGAAAAGAAAATCAACATTTAAGTAATTGAAACTTATGAAAAACTAGTACAAAGGGATTTAGAGAAAATAGGACAAAGTAAAAAACAGAATATAACTAAGTCAGAAAGGGACGTCCTAAAAGAGTTATCAAAAAATAAGACAATAATAATAAAGCCTGCTGATAAAGGGGGTGGCACGGTTATTATGAATGTAGATGATTATAAAAAGGAATGTGAAATACTATTGGGTGATATTAATACATACAGAAAGTTAGAAAATAATCCAGGTGATATTTTCCAAAAGAAATTTGAAACCTTTATACTTAAAGCCCAGAAGGATGAAGTAATTAACAGGACAGAAAGGGAGTATATAATCAATAAATATCCGAAAACACCTCTCTTTTACATCCTACCCAAAATTCATAAATTTTTTTGTATATTTAATTATAAATAAGTGTACTCGAAATATGATATTGTACAATGTATTATTTAGAGCATTTGCTCAATTCTGTACCCTAATTAAAAAAAAAAAAAAAAAAACCCTTCTTAAATAAAGAATTATAAAAAAAAAACCAAAAAACAATCCCATTACACCACCAGGAAGACCAATTATCTCGGGTATCAATTCCTTGACAAGCAATTTGTCACAATTATTTTTGGTATGATGGGGGCTATTATCTCCAAATATGTGGGACCGCGATGGGAACGAGGTTTGCGCCCAGTTATGCAAATTTGTTTATGGGATACTGGGAGAAGGTGATATTGGAACCTCTAGTACCGGACGCAAGCCTCGTTCTCTGGAAACGCTATATAGATGATATTATAGTAATTTGTAAAAATTGAGAAATAGAACTGAAAGAATTTTTACAACAAATCAATACAAATGATTTTAATCTAGAGTTTACTCTGAACTATAGTAGTAAGAATATAGAGTTCCTAGACTTACAGATATATATTGAAAATAATAAATTACAGACACAAACTTTCATTAAGGAAGTAGACACAAATAATTATATTTTGGTCTCAAGTAACCATGATCCTCAATGGATAAGAAATATCCCAAAGGGACAATTTAGAAGGATAAGAAAAATTTTAGTAATATAAAAGATTACGATATACAATCAAAAATCTTGAAGAACAGATTTTTGGAAGGAAAGAGGGTATAGGAAAGAAAGTATACAAGGGACACTAGAGGACATGAGAAAACAGGATAGGGACAAAATGTTGGAATATAAAAAAGAAATACATCAAGAAACTAAAGTAGAGGAGAAATTCAATATGTGTTTCGTGACACAATATAATTCAAGGCAAAAGAAATAAGTAAAATTATAGAGAAACACTGGAACGTATTGAGTTTGGACAAGGAGTTGGAAAAAGTTCTCCCAGAAAAAAAAAAATGATATTTCAAAAAGCCCCTAATATAAAACCGAAACTAATACATACCTGTATGACTAAAAAAAGTGAGAAGAAGTGTGATATATATCAGGGATGTTTTCCATGCAGCTTATGCAAGGCATGCTAAATTTGGCACAAAAACAAAAAATTTTGTAAGTAAGGTATCTGGGGAGAAGTTTGAGATAAAAGACTTAATAAAATGTGAAACGAATAATGTGATCTACATATTGGAGTGTCTTGTGGCCTCCAATATGTGGGTAAAATGAATAGGAAATTAAGAGAGAGAATGGGGGAGCATATAAACAACAAAAAGAAAGGAAACATGAAACATTTAGTGTCAAAACATTTTTTAGAGAAGCATAATAAAAATCCAACCAGTCTAAAATGGGTGGGGATTGAAAGAGTTAAGAAGGATTGGAGAGGAGGAGATTTGATTAAAAAAAACCTACAGAGGAAAAGTTGGTGGATCCATAGGCTTAAAACCTTGGTTCCACAAGGTCTTAATGTGGATGGTTGAAACTCACCTCTTGTGAGTATATAATACCACCCGGAAAGTAGCAATCTGGAGTTGTTGCCAACCATCACTACCCCTTAGTTACGGATCCACCACCCATGTCTTGTTTCTTGTTTAGAAATAAGGGTTAAAAAGGGTTAAAAAGTCGTAAATGAACACACATGGTGAATAATTGTAATTTTATTGTAATACACAATTGTATGTATTTGTGTCACAGTGAAGGTGTGCTTTAATAAGTACTGGAGGACACTGTGGGTGTGCTTTTATTATTGAATATTGAAATTACTACACTATATAAACTTTCTGTTATTTCCCCTCCCCTCTGAGGGATACAGCAACATAGTTTTTTTCTGTGAAATTTTTGTATGGGCAGAGGAGGGCCCTAAAAGAAGTTGCTGGACTTTGGGGGAACCTCAATCCCGGGGCTCGGTTTTTGCATTTAGACATAATCTCTTTGCTGGTATATAGTGATGGGTGAATCTGCAAAACTCAAAATAGCGAGGATTTTTGGCTGAAACACTTAATCCAAGCCTTAATTTGCATATTCAAATATGAGAAAAATAAAAGATGTCATCAACTGTAAACAAAATATGTGTTCTGTTGTCCATAGCTTTAAATCCTGCCAAAACATGCAGGGGTTAGATTGAATCCTAAAGTTTCACTGCTGTTAAAAACATGTAAGATATGAAAAAAACGGTTCGCTGTGGAATTATAGGTGTTTAATATTTTTTCCATAATTTTCAGACAGTCCCTAAAGATGTACTCATTCTACAAATGCTCTTCATGAAGTTATATGGTAATAGCCGACATGAAATCTGATTTTCTATTTTCATCTTGTTAATAATAAAAAATAATAATAAAAAATACACTTTCTGACATGTAACCATGGAAAAATGAAAGAGTTCTTGTTTGTTAAGACAGTCTATTTATATTTGACTTCAACTAATGTTAACAATTATGCATCAAAATTTTTTAAAATGCAAATGTACAAGTAGTCATGTTGTAAAATATACCACCCCCTTGTTGATATGCGCTCATTTATTTTGACTTATACAGAAAAAGCGCATAAACATTGTGATGTATAATGATATATGATGTATGCATCAACATGTACAGTCATATGAAAAAGTTTGTGAATCCCTCTCAGCCTGCATAATAATTTAATCAACTTTTTAATTTGATTTTTATTAATTTTCTTCAGGTTACATAAGAGTTACAATTTAGAAAAAGAAGAAGAAAAAAAGCAAAAAGAAGAAAAAGAGGAGATAAAAAAGGAGAAAAATAATTACAGTCAGAGTGAGAGGGTTTAGAAATGAAATGTTTATTGTTCCATGTAAATTTTTTGGGATTTTCTCCCTGCTACTTCCTGGCTTCATTGTTCAAGTCTATTGTCTTACTAATCATTGAAATGTTTGGTTTTCCATTCTTGCCATTTATTGTAGGTAGACATTTCACAGGTTTTTTGTTTCAATGTTATTGCATATATTTCATAGGTGAGACTGGATCTGTGAGATAAATAAAATTTTCCCTACAGTAGATGGTATTTCAGTTGATTTCCACATCCTTGCTATAAGTAATCTATCTGCAGTAAGAATATGGAATATGATTCTGGGGTTATTTCCTGCAGCCCATGGTTAAGTAATGCCAGCAACTGTGTCAATGTTATTGGGTTAGCTGTAACTTCCAAAATTAACTGTGAGACCTCCTTTCATAAAGGGGCCAATGCTTGGCACGTCCACCATGTGTGGGACAATGTTCCAATTCCCTCATTACATCTCCAACAGTTTGCTGAGGTATTTGGGAACATTTTGTTTAGTATTGATGGTGTTTTGTACCACCTGCAGAAAAGCTTTCTTTGATTTTCAATATGATTAGTACATTTTGAGTACTTAAAGGGGTTGTTCACCTTTGAGTTAACTTTTAGTAAAATGAAGAGAGCAATATTCTGAGACAATTTGCAATTGGTTTTCGTTTTTTATTGTTTGTGGTTTTATAGTTATTTAGCTTTTTATTCAGCAACTCTCTGGTTTGCAGTGTCAGCAATTTGGTTTCTAGGGTACAAATTACCCAAGCAACCGTGCATTGATTTGAATAAGAGACTGGAATATGAAAAGGAGATGGACTGAATAGAATGATAAGTAATAAAAAGTGGCAATAACAATACATTTGTAGCCTTACAGAGCATTTGTTTTCAGATGGTGTAAGTGACCCCATTTGAAAACTGCAAAGATATAGAATAAAATTGCAAATCATTAAAAAACTATGACAAATAAATAATGAAGACCAATTGAAAAGTTTCTTAGAATTGACCCTTCTACAATATACTAAAAGTTAACTTGAAGATGAACCACCCCTTTAAAACCCGTGTTAACCGTCTGTAGCCATTGATGTATTGTAAGCATTATGTTCAGATCTTCTTCCCATTTCTCGATATATTTTGGTTTATTGCTTTCAGTTTGGTTTGAAATTGCTCCATACATATTGGACAGGCCCTTCTTTTGCCCTGCTGTATGACAGCATATTTGCTCAAATGCTGTTCATTGTCATTTTATGTTTTTTAAATGTGTAGCTAATAAGTGTTGAATCTTGAGATAATTATATAATTCGTGTTTGGGCAGGTTGTAATTCGCTTGTAATTCTACGTAGGATTTTAAAGTAGTGTTCAAGAATAATTGTGATAGATTTGTTAAGCCTAATAATTCCCAATTTCTAATGGAGAGGTCTGGAATAATTAATTCCAAGGTTTTAATGGGGGTATTCCATGCTGGAAAAACGTGGATTTGATTTTCTGTTTTTATCTGTCTCCAAATTTTTAATGCAGTTATAGTAGTATGATATAAATTTTTGTTCTTTATTATTTGCATAGGTTGTCCACATTGGTCCACATTGTAATGTAATTGGATGGGTTTGTTCTTGCTCTAAACTTAGCCAGTGTTTGTGATTTACAGGAAGATTCCATGTGGCTGTTTGTTCCAATATAGCTGTCTTATAATAATTTTCTATAATTGGGATTCCAAATCCTGAAAATATTTAGGTAATGTAATTGATAACGTTCTAAAAATATAAAGTAATTTAGGTAAGGACATCATTTTTACCGTAGCTATATGGCCCATCCAGGAAATGGTATAATGGTTTCCATTTTTTTTAACTGTGCTTGTAATTCTGTAAGAATTTTGGGAAATTTGCTTTCTTAAATTTTGGCAATAGTAATGCCTCATTCTACACCTAAATAACATACTTTCTTGCCTCCACTGAAAAGGATAGTTCACATATAGGGCTTTAGTAATATTTTGTGGAATATTTAGTGGAAGGGCTTGTGTTTTATTGATATTTAACTTATAATATATTTGACTGAAGTCTGTTAAAATCTCAATTAATTTCTGCAGTGATCATTCTGGGTATGTAAGAGTTATAATTATATCATCTGTGAAAAGTGCAAGTTTATGTTCTATGGTATTGGTTTTTACTCCTGATAAGTCTATTGTGTCTCTGATCATTTTGGCTAATGGTTCTAGAATTAAATATTATTGGAGACAGTGGGCATCCCTGTCTTGTTCCATTGGAATCGATCTGATAGGAATCCCATATTCATGACTTGTGCTGATTGCTTGGAATAAAGCGCCAGTATAGCATGGAGAATATTTCCTTCAAAGCCAAATGCCATATATTGCCAATGTACTCAAACACCGAAAATTTGCTGCTGTCAAAAAAAAATGAGTTGCGCACCGAAAATTATGCAACGCGCATTGAAAACGATGCGACACGTTGCAAATGACGCGACTCACATCGTAAATGATTCAACGTGTCAAAAACGACGTGACGCATGTCGAAATCGACGCAACACGCGTCAAAAAAGTGCTGCGACTCAGGTCCTGGTGCTTTTCCCATTGGGGTTATATTAGTAGCTTTCTGTACTTCATGCGGCAAAATTGGTGCGTTTAATATTTTCAGTTGATCCTGTGGTAACTTTTCTTTATTGAGAAAATAACAGATGTCTTGTTTATATGGCTGTAGGGCATTTGGGTCTTTTGTAAGTTATACAGTATAGAATAGTATGTTGCAAAAATATCTACTATTGTTTTAGGGTTGGTTATTTTCTTTATCCATGATATAGTCTATTACTTGGGTTTTTTGTTTTTGTCTCAATAAATTTGCTAGGAATTTTGTTTCTTTGTTACCTTTAGTATATTTAGTTAGCTGTAATCTTTGAATGCAATAATTTATTTTGATTAGATCTAGCTCATATATTTTGCTTCTTGTTTCCCTTAGAGGTTTTGCTGCTTTTCTTCTAGGGTGCAATTTGTTCTGCGTTTCTAGGTCTTGTAACTGTTATGTTAACTCTTGTTTCACTTTTTCTTTATTTTTTATATAATGATCCATGTTTAATAAGGTGTCCTCGGATCACTGGTTTTTATGCGCACCAGAGAGTAGTCAATGATGCTTCCCCGTTGGAGTTTAATTCAAAACATTCCTGTAGTGTTTGACTACATTGTTGAGTTATGTCTTTGTTGTGTAGTAGTGATTAGTTTAATCCCCAGTGCATAGAGAATGTCATTAGCTGTTATTGGTGCATGGTTGGTCCATGTTTTTATGCCTATTTTTATTTGATCTACCTGTTGACGTAGTCTTTTCTTGAGTATTTGACCTGTGGATATGAATAGTAGGTAAAGTCTTTCTCTGTTGGGTTTCACTCCACACATCATAAAGACTATGATATTTTAAATGTGATCTTTCAGGTTTTTGGCAGTTAAGAGATAGTTTCATATCTGGGTTTTTGATTCCCTTCTGATTTTGTGTCCAGTTGTTTACATAAAGGTATATTGAAGTTTCCTCCAAGTATTGTTCTTCCTTATTTTATTTTATCCAGAATTTTAAAGAAGGTTTGAGAAAAGGAAGATTGTTTCTTTGTAGGAGCATATACTGATGCTATGGTATAGTTTTGATCTTGCATCTGAATTATTGCTATAATAAATCTTCCTACACAAACAAAATATTGTTTAATTATCTGAGGTGCAACTGATCTATGAAACCAAATTGCTTCTCCCTTTTTTTTAATTGTGCTACTCGCATAGATTTGGGTTGGGTAATCTTTGCAGCTTAGTCTAAAGAGTAGTCCTGATATTACGTGGGTTTCTTGTAAGCATAATATAGTCACTTTCGATTGTTTAGCCCACTGCAGAAGTTGAGATCTTTTGTTTGGGCTATTTAACACTTCAACATTCAATGTAGCTAAAGAAAATGTCATTTGTGCGGCATAGTTGTATTACTGCATCGTAGTACTCATCCTGCCTTGGATTTTGGTGTGTGTTCTTCTGCTGTGCTGAGAATGTGTTAGTGATTTTCCTTATTGCAGTTATTTTGATCTTTGACAATGAAGCCAGGTTTGTAGCTGTTGTTGCATATTTAAGAAAAGAATATGGGGAAATACAGAAAAAAATAGAATGATCATATTCATATCTCTTATTCATTATACAAATGTCTGTTGTACTTGAAATGATTGTTGCGTTATAGGACAACCAAGGTACCACTGTTTCTAAAGAATAAGAAGAAACTAGAGAGAATAAGAAAGAACTGAAATAAGGTAGACAAAGAACAAGAAAAGCATAAAAAACATAAGAGAAAATGCAATATAAACAATTCAATTGTATCACATGTATTTACAATGATACCATTTTTGGTATTGTACTGTTTGGCCCTTTGAACCTTGCAGTTTAATTGGGTATATGAGTGTATTAAATTACCCAAACTGCAAATTGTGGTCAATTTTGGAAGGGGAAAATAAAAAAAAATCAGTTTAACTTTAAATTGGGGAAAGTAATAATTTTTCACATTTCATAAGAGCCCTAAAGAATCCTATTTCAGTACATAATTCATAGTGTTCCAGTTCAGTTAATGTCATATGTTTCTGTACTGCTCTGGTCTTGTGGTGATCTTTCACTCCTGCTTTTTCCTGGATTATCCTTGTTTTTCATCCATTCTTGTTGAAACTAAGGTAGTTTGTCTTTCTCCTTTTGCGCAGCAATTTGTGATGGTCCTACTGTAACTGCCACTGCTTTAGTAATTGCAATCCATGTTGAGGAGTATCCATAATATATGGAAGTTTTTAAAGCTTTCTTAGTTTTACCGGGAAGAGACATCTGTAGGGTATTTTTGCTTCTGAGGTTACCAGTGCAAATTCTCTCCTTTTTTGTGATATATCCAGTATATCCAGAAAAGTCTGGGAAGCATTCCAGAGAAATATATTTGCTTGGGAGTGCTTGCTTATCACAGAATACAGCTATGATACGTTCCTTAATGTGGAAGAAATGCATTCTCAAAATTACTTCCCTAGGTGCATTGGATGGAGCATTTTAGTCTTAGGCAGTCTATTTGCTCTATCAATTAGCAGCAATTAGTTTTTTTTCATTTCTCATAGCATATCTTGCAGAAATTGTAATAGGTTTTCTATTTTCACTTGTTCGTAGATACCTCTGATTCTGACATTATTCCTCCTATATATGTCTTCAATGTCTGCCATTTTGATTGTTAACTGTTACACTTCTGTCTCCAGTAGGTTATTTGCATCTATGAGATTGTTGTGTGTCCGATTCCCCAACTGTGCAATGTCTTGGTGCAGTTCTGCTGCTACCTTTTGAAATCAGCCTGGATATCCATTCCAAGTGTGGTAAGTAAGCCTTAGCCTAGACAGTGTCTCTTAAGCCTGTTTGGCTTGTTTTAAAATTAGTTGGTTGCTGGTGGGGTATTATTGCTAATGTGGTGCTTCTATTCAAAAAGGGATCCCATTCTCTGCCTCAAAACTATAGGCCAGTTAGTCTGATGTCAGTGGTAGGAAAGCTTTTCGAAGGATTAATAAAGGATAGGACTTCATAACAAATAACAATACTAGTTTGTGCCAGCCTAGTTTTATGCATAATAGATCTTGACAGACTAACGTCATTTCTTTTTATGAGAAGGTAAGCAGGGACCTCGACTATGGTATGGCTGTGGATTTGATTTACTTAGACTTCGCTAAAGCATTTGATACAATGCCACACAGAAGGTTACTGGTTAAATTAAGGAATGTTGGCCTGGAACATAGTATTTGTAACTGGATAGAGAACTGGCTAAAATATAGACTATAAAGAGTGGTGGTAAATGTAACATTTTCTAATTGGACCAGTGTTGTTAGTGGGGTACCGTAGGGCTCTGTACTGGGTCATTTGCTTTTCAACTTGTTTATTAATGACCTGTATGTGGGCATTGAAAGTATGGTTTCTATTTTTGCAGATGATACTAAATTGTGCACAACCATAGGTTCCATGCAGGCGTTTGATTGGATGAATGGTATTCGAGCATGACTTAGCAAAAGAAGCCTATGGGGGGGTTCCCATAGGCTTCTATTGGTATTCGGTAGGTTCAATCTGGCGAAGTAGGCATTCGAAGGATTTAATTCCTCCAATGATCGAATGATCAAATTTCCGTTTTGATCGAATATCAAATATCCGTTCATTCGATCTATTCGATAAATCGGTATTCGATGATCGAAGAGGCCAAATTTTTCATATTCCAATATCCAAAAAAATTGTACGATCGTAATTCGATCATATTCGATCGAACTTCTATCCATTCACGTGAATTTTGAAAATTTGCCCTAAATGGCAGTGTGTTGGGAGTCTCCTTAAGTGAGAAGGATCTTGGGGTTTTTATATATAACAAGTTGTCTAATTATGGGCAGTGTCATTCGTTAGCTACTAAAGCAAATAGGGTTCTGTCTTGCATAAAAAAGGGCATAAACTCAAGGGATGAAAACATAACTATGCCTCTTTATGGAACCCTAGTGGAATATGCAGTGCATTTTTTGGACTACAGTCCTTATGAGGCATGTAAATGAGCTGGAGAGAGTGCAGAGACATGCAACTAAACTGGTTAGAGGGATGGAAGACTTAAATTATGAGGGTAGACTGTCCAGGTTGGGGTTGTTTTCTATCGAAAAAAGGCGCTTGCGAGGGGACATGATTACACTTTACAAATACATTAGAGGACATTATAGACAAATATCAGGGGATCTTTTTACCCATAAAGAGGATCACCGCACCAGAGGCCACCCCTTCAGACTAGAAGAAAAGGACTTTCGTTTGAAGCAGGTGGTTCTTCACAGTGAGGACAGTGAGGTTGTGGAATGCACGGCCCAGTGATGTTGTGATGGCTTATTCTGTTGATGCTTTCAAAAGGGGCTTGGATGATTTTTTGGACAGACATAATATCAAAGGCTATTTTGATACTAAAATCTACAGTTAGTATAGCTATGGGCATATATGGTGTGTGTGAAAGAGTGGAGGGGTGTGTGTATGTGTTTGTGTGTGTATGCTGGGTTTTAATTTGGAGGGGTTGAACTTGATGGCCTTTGTCTTTTTTCAACCCAATTTAACTATATAACTATTTTGTAGTATGTTGTATTAGCTTTGAATTGTGGCTCAATCTTCTACTGCTTTAACAGCATGGCACAGGTCAGGTCTGAAGCCATATCAGCACTGTCCCTCCCCACCTCTGTCTCTACTCCTGGTTCCCCTCCCAGGACAAACTTGCAGTTGATATCAGAAAATGGACCACAGTTTGTTTCATCTGAGTTTCAAATGATTCTGAGAGAGAGGAATATTGTGCATAGAAAACCTTCAGTGTAGTACTCACAAGCAAATGGAGAAATCAAGCGACTCATCTAAAGTCTGGAAAAAGCACTACAGACAGCAAACCTTACTGGGAAATCTTGGAAAGTATTTACAACAGAGTTCCTTGGAAAATGTAAATATTTACAACAGAGTTCCTACATAACTATAGAGCAACATGGCATATAACAACCTAAGCATCTCCAGCTGAATTATTACATAACAGACAGATGTGCACTTAGTAACATGTTACAGACATCAAACTTCCACAAAATACTGTTCCTACAAAATCATCTACTGCTGTCATTGTCAAACATCAACATGCCAAGGCTTAAAAATGAAAACGTGTATCCTGGATCTTTTTTTTTTTTTTTTTTAAAGGTAACTTTTTTATTGATATTTAATAACATACATTTAGCTAAGACCATTACAGTTCAGGAAGTATAGTAAGTGAAAGCTAACAGTAAGTTATGCATCAGCAACTAACAGGTATTATTTAAGTACAATATGCAACAAAAGATTAACAAAATCCTCACCCCCTTCCTATGAGACTGGTATAATATAGCTTTTGTTGTAAGGACTGTTTCCTCTCTCTCCAGCCTGTTCTTTGCTTGCATTAAGTTTTTATGGGAGATGGGAGCTGGAGCTAGGGCATACTCCTTCTCTGTTTGGGGCAAATATTTTTTTGCCTGCTGTACCTCCTCTTTAGTGGTTCTAAGGGCTTGGGCTATTGCCTGGGAGAGGGCACCTCTCATGTAGGCTTTAGAAGCGTCCCATACTAGGTTCTGTGTGGTAAAAATAGCGTTATGTGTCCAATATTCTTGATTTGATTCTCTGTTTTGTAGCTCTACTCCTGGGTTTTTGAGCCACAGGGGGCTCAAGCGCCAGGTCCTATGCATTGCCCGTGGGAGCCATCGAATAGATGCCTGCATAGATACACCATTTAAAGTGAGATCCCAGTGAGGACCATACAGATATGAACTATCTGATGGATGCATATGGAATGCAAGTCGTCTTTCTCCTGCTAGATATGACTTTGAAGAAGTTCCATTTGATGAAGGATATTTTCCTACTCTGGATGCCAACTGCAATAGGCCTAAATAAAGTGAACCTATGAGGCATAATATTGCTTTAAGATGCATACAGTTTATGGTTTATGTTTATTACATGTACCTTAATGCTTTCCTACTATAGGGGGAATATGTAGTGTTTGTGCAAGGTGCCTGTAGGTATACCTTGCATACATTGTATACAGCGCATACACTGTACTTTTTATGCCGCTTAAAAGGGTTAGAGTTCAAGTTAAAGTTGATGTGTAATGGCTGCATGAACCTATTAATAAAGCAGTTATACTCTGTCCATCATTGGCTACCAAGACATAACAATAACAGTGGTATGTCTTTCATTTCCCAGGAACATCTGAGTACTGGGGTCTTTTCTGAACAAAGATTTTTAGTGAAACATTATTCAATTGTATGAGATTAAATCAAATGTGAAAAACTGGCTGTGTAAAAATTTGGGTACCCTTGTTAATTTTGCTTATTTCAATGGATGTACCTGCTCAATACTGATTACTGATTACTCTAATGATTAGTTTCAAGTTTCATGGTACTTGAAAAAAAGGGAGGTAGTATTTTATGGAGGCATTTTTAAGAAATATAAGGCAATTTTATTTTCACCTTGTTAATGCCAATAAAATTAGCATTGCTTGAAATGGGGATGCTGTCATAAACACAATATAAGGATTAAGATTTCTCATAAAATAATTCAAGATTACACACACTTGCCTAAGCAATTTGAGTTCCTCACACATTTCATCAGTTAATCACAGCTATCCCTTGTAAAGCAGTGCTTTGCCTGTATAAGTAAGCACAGGACAGGAGGGCAAGAAAGAGGATTCAGTGTCTGTATTATTATAGCAGAATTGGTTTTTTTATTGTTCTCTATGTTTGGGGATTAAATACAGGTATTATCCAGAATGCTCGGGACCTGGGGTTTTCCAGATAACGGATCTTTCCATAATTTTGATCTTCATAGTCTACTAGAAAATTATGTAAACATGTCATAAACACAATGCCTAAATCCATAATTATTATATTGCATATATATTCTGGTACCAGGAGTCTTAAAATTTTCTAAAACAAAAAGATTCCACTGCTCAGGAGTTCCTCATGAGGAATGCCTGTCCGTTTGTCAATATATGTACATGTGCTGCTAGCCTTTTATCTGTGGCTGTGAGAGTCTGACAGTTTGAAAGGCTGAGTGACTAGGAGTTGCGGCTGTATTGGCTGTATTCCCAAGTAGGAGCCGACAGAGCAGCGAATTCGCGTCGAATAAGTTCACGAAACACAGGTGAAATTTCGCCTGGAGAAAATTCGCCCGCATCTCGTTTTGGACGCGGGCGTTCGTTCTTGGATGCTGTCCAAAACGAGACGCTGCACCTTTTCGAAAATTAAGCAGTTCACCCCAGACCAACAGAAAACACCTGTAATTAAATTTATAACTTCAAGTGATGTTCCAAAATCAGTGGCTTGAAGGAGCCCCTGATCAATATCTGCTCAGCCATTGCCACATGAAATCCCCAAGGAGTACGTCCATCGTACTGCAGGAGGTTATTATTCTGACCCATTTGTAGATACTTTTACAGTGTGGACAAAAGCATTGGGAAACTGGGCAGCAAACTGGAAAATGAGGTTTAATGTTGATAATGCAAGGTTATGCACTTTGGCAAAAATAATATAAATGCAAGTTATACACTAAATGGCAGTGTGTTGGGAGTTTCCTTAAGTGAGAAGGATCTTGGGGTTTTTATAGATAACAAGTTGTCTAATTCTGGGCAGTGTCATTCTGTAGCTACTAAAGCAAATAAAGTTCTGTCTTGCATAAAAAAGGGCATAAACTCAAGGGATGAAAACATAATTATACCTCTTTATAGATCCCTAGTAAGGCCTCATCTGGAGTATGCAGTGCAGTTTTGGACTCCAGTCCTTAGGAGGGATGTAAATGAGCTGGAGAGAGTGCAGAGACGTGCAACTAAACTGGTTAGGGGGATGGAAGACTTAAATTATGAGGAGAGACTGTCCAGGTTGGGGTTGTTTTCTCTGGAAAAAAGGCGCTTGCGAGGGGACATGATTACACTTTACAAATATATTCGAGGACATTATAGACCAATATCAGGGGACCTTTTTACCCATAAAGAGGATCACCGCACCAGAGGCCACCCCTTCAGACTAGAAGAAAAGGACTTTAATTTGAAGCAGCGTAGGTGGTTCTTCACAGTGAGGACGGTGAGGTTGTGGAATGCACTGCCGGGTGATGTTGTGATGGCTCATTCTGTTGATGCTTTTAAGAGGGGTTTGGATGTTTTTTTGGACAGACATAATATCAAAGGCTATTTTGATACTAAAATCTACAGTTAGTATAGCTATGGGCATACAGGTATATGGTTTGTGTTTGAAAGAGTGGAGATGTTTGTGTGTGTTGTGTGTGTGTGTGTGTGTGTGTATGTATGCTGGGTTTTTAATTTGGAGGGGTTGAACTTGATGGACTCGGTCTTTTTTCAACCCAATTTAACTATGTAACTATGTAACTATTAGATGATAATGACCCAATTCCCAGACACAGTTCATTTAGTATTTATCATGTGAATATGTTGAAGGGACTTTGTCTAGGGGACACAGAAGCATGGGACTTGTATAGTCACAATTCCGAGTGGGAAAGGAAGTACATGTCAACTTGTGCTAAAGTGTGAGTCCAGCTCGCTCCATCATGCGTGGGTCCCATAGCCCCATCAGAGCAAAAAAAACCAGGGCAACCAACGTCCCAAAAGGACAACACAAACCACCCCCATATGCCCCATTTTATCCTGATGGGTTTACTGATGAGAAAGCTGTCTTAGCAGCCTGGAGGTCAGTATTTAATCCCAACAGTGCTCCCGTTAAGGCTAAGTCAGAGAACTCTGATACAGCCAATGAGGGTGATACCACACCCCATGAAGAAGAAGAAGAACTGAAACCTAAAATAAAGAGAGAAAACAAACAAAAAAAACATTTCCAAGTTCCTTTCATGACAGTTGCGGATCAAACGATAATCAAGCACTTAGATGCCATCCTCACCTATTGCCCCCTTTCTGTGACACAATACATGCACCAATGTAAACTAATTTAAAAGAATGTCCAAGGGATGCACCCTTACAGTTGAGGACATTAGACTAATTATAGATGCATCATTGGGAAACTCTGGTTTCAAATATGACACGATGTTGAACATCAAGAATCTGAGGATTCCTAATCCAAAGACCACAGCCCAGCATTATCCCTTGCGTACACAGGAAGCATTGGATGATATATGGACTGAAGTCCTCACAGAACTCAAGCACCTATACGGGAATGGAAAGTCCCTGCCCATACCCATGGCATGTAAACAGAAGGTAGGGGAATCATTGTCCAATTTCATAATTAGATTTAGAAAAAACTTGCAGAAGGAAGCCAACCTGAATTTTGCCAATGTCCAAACAGCCATGGGAAACCTGCTGCCCGAAACCCAAACAAATTGTAGATGAGTGGCTAACCAAAAACCCTAGGGATTTTGAGAATTCCCTGATCTCAAAGGACACTGCAGGGTGTTTTGATTACTCCAAACTTAAACTCCCCCTAAGCCACAGGTATAAGGCCTGCAGTATAGTCCACCCAAAAATGATTATTGTGGAAGACCCTGAGGCAGGAAACAGCCACGACATAACCACAAGCACAACCAATGTTACAGCTGAGTCAAGTTTGGACACTGGTTTAGGGATTGCCCCAATCACCCCAACCAGCCCCTACAACTCAAGCTCCGGCTCCACCCAAATACCCCAAGAACCCAATAGGTCTGCCTAAAGAGTATCCCAGTAGCCTGGAGTGATATAACCGACTTTCCTTTGATCAGCCATTTGTTGCCATCACCCTCACCCTAGATGATGTACAGCATCCCGTTTGGTTCCTGGGTGATATGGGCGCCACCTCCTCACTTCTCACAGCTGATCTCTATTCTAGCCCAACCACACCAGGCAACAGGTACTCCCTCTATTGGAATGAATGGGGTTGCCACTCTTAGCACCAAGACTGCGCCAATTCCTGTCCATTTCCCTGACGGTAACATCATCCTGCATCACTGTTTCACAGCTGTCCCCTCATGCCTGTAAATTTATTGGGGAGAGATTTAATGGGATGTCTCGACATCTCCATTTACATCTCCCTCCAAGCAGGGATGTCTGTCCACTCACCTCCCTTGACGCATTGACTGTACTCCTTATGAGGCAATCCTTAAGTGACACAACCCTGTCTATCAGAAGCAATACCCCCTGTCCCGAGAAAAGGTTGAGGGCATCCATCTCATGATTGAGGAGTTTCTTAAAGCAGGCATTTTAGTCACTGTCATTTCACAATACAATACACCCATCAACCCTGTTAAGAAAGCAGATGTCACTTATAGATTCACTCAAGACATCTATGTTATCAACAAGTTAGTTAAGCCAAAGGCCCCCAATTATCAACTCACTTTTGACATCAATCCCAGCAGACTCTGAAGCCTTCAGTGTAATTTATTTAGTTAATGCCTATTATAGTATTGATGTGGCCGAGAATACAAGGCCTTTGTTTGTCTTCACCTTTGAGGGGGGCTCTTTATGCTGGGGCCATTTGCCCCAGGGCTATGTCCATGCACCAGCGGTCTACAGCCATGTTCTCCATGAATCTTTAAAGGGTTGGGCCCCCCCAGGTAGGGTCAACTCTCCCGCAGTACATAGATGATCTTTTGTTGTGCAGCCCAAACCCTGAGTCATGTGAAATTGACACAATCACATTGTTGTGGTACCTTTGTGAAGAGGAGTGCAAGATTTCACACCATAAAGTCCAGTTCTGCCAGCCTTCTGTTCACTCCAAATATCATGTCCAATGCAGCACACTGGAGGGTGAAGTTTTGTGCAATTAGAATTTTTTTATTTGACTCATAGTAGACAAACAAGCAGGCAACGTTTTGGACCCCACTGGGTCCTTTATCAAACCTAATCACACCAAACAATATGAATCCTTAAATAGTGTGTCTAATTAGGGAAAGGGGAAGGGAATACACCTTCCAAAAACCATTGTAATGTTGCCTGCTTGTTTGTCTACTATGAGTCAAATAAAAGAATTCTAATTGCACAAAACTTCATTCTCCAGTGTGCTGCAGTGAACATGATGTTTGGATTGATGGTTTGACCATAGGCAGGCTTGGTCAGAGTACTGCTATAGCACCTGGAACCACATTGGAATTAATGAGGTAGAACACTCCAACCTCGAGTGAGCCTTCTGTTCACTATCTTGGTTTCCTGCTCTCCAGGGGGCAAAGACTGCTCAATCCAGAACGAGTTCAGGCAATTACCAACCTAGCTCAGTCCACCACCAAAGAATACCAGACTGTTCTTACTATGATAGCATTTTGACGGGAATGCTCAAAGACTCATGCACTCACGAATGCACTTGTATAGACAGACAATGCCCAAGTTGCATATATGGTGCTAATCAACAACCTCTGGCTTGGTTCTGCCCAATTACCAGCTACCATTCATGTAGGGAAAATTGTAAGACCATGGCTATGGTCCTAGCACAGATTCATGGAAACACGCCTGTAGCTTATTTCTCCAAGGTATTACTTTCCACTGTGCAAGGTATGCCGGCATGACTAAGGGCCTTAGCCACTTGCACTATTGCTGTGGAGTCTGCTTCTACCATCACCCTGTCACTACTCTGTTTACAACCTATCATGTTCTTCATGTCCTTAAGAATCTAACCAGACAGCACATGACAGCCCAAAGACACTCAGGTTACAAGGTCATCCTCACATTCACCTCCAACCTGTCTGTCAGATATGCCTCTGCCTTCTCAGGCCCCATTTCCATCTTACATGCACTCCTCTCATTGCCCAACACAAGTCCTCCAGATCCTGTGGTTGAACATTCATGTATTTACCTCATCCACCAGAACACGTCCACCAGGCAAACCAGGCATTTGTAGATGGCTCTTGTTCCCGACCAAGTGACAACACTTACTTGTCTGGCTATGCTGTTGTTCAGCTGCCCGACATTGTCCATGAGGCTCTACCCCTGCTGGCAAATTCTGCCCAAGTAGCGGAGCTATTTGCCCTTACCTGTGCCTGCACACTCTTTGTCGACTCTGACAATCTTTACCGATAGTAGGTACGCCCATGGGGTAGTTCACGATTTTGGGATTATTTGGCAAAGGAGGGGTTTCCTGACAGCTGCCGATAAGCCCGTTTCCCATTCCACCTACATTGCATAGAACTCTGGCCACTGTAAAGTGTAGGGCAATGTCCAGCAATTATGTCACCACGTTCAATAGTTTTGCTGACACAGTAGCCAAGTGGGCTGCCACCCTTACTTTGCACCACCCTCTATCCCTGTCTGCACTATGCCTTGCCCAATATGAGCAACAAGTACAACTTGTACCCCCCTCTCTCCTTCAGGATGCTCTGCTTTTTGAACTACAGCTCCATGCCTCCTCCACTGATCATATCGCAGTCCCAAGGGTTGTCCATAGAACCTATGGGTCTCTGGTCAAAAGGAGGGTCGTAGGCCTGACCAAAAACGCAGCCCCCTTGTTTATTGCCCAACTTCATGGGGTAACAATTGTAAAACAGTCAGGAATTCTGCAAACGTTTCTGCACCCAGGATGCTAACGGCCATGATCAACTTGACCACTGCATGACATGTGCACAAAACAACATCACACCCCCCCCACTGACAAACACCAACATATCCCACCTCCACAGGGCCCCTTTCAGTGCATTCAGATAGATTTCTTGCATATGCCCATGACCAAGGGAGGGTTCCAATATCTACTAGTCATAGTGGACAGGTTTAGCAGGTGGCCCAAGGCATTTGCAACTAGGAAGGAAGATGCCAAAACAGTAGCTAAAATTCTGTGCCAAAAGATCATTCCCCAATGGGATCAGTAGATGCAAGGAACAGAATTTGTGTCCAAGGTTATATGGGAACTGGCGCAATGGATAAAAGTTACCTGGAAGCTCCACATCCCGCATCACCAACAATCATCCGGCCAAGTGGAATGCATGAATCGGACAATGAAGGACAAGATTGTAGGTCCTCATGGGGTGACTTTTCCCTACTCCGTGGATCCGGGGTCCACCTATCTACCTCCCTGGTAGATACAGGAGCTCTATGTTAGGGAGTTGGATAGGGTGCTGAATGGTTGTTGTGGTGATGTCTCTGTCTTCTCCTCTTCCTCCACAGGAACCGACGCATCGCAAACAGGAGATCTCATGCTCGTCAGGAAACACCCTACAGGCAGCCCACTATGGTTTTGCCCATCACACACACTGCTGTGCTGACTGAGGAAAGCTACCAATGGATCCATGCCAGTCGTCTGAAGAAGGCACCCCTCCTCCCATCCCTGCTGGCCCTATCCAGTCCTGTCCCCAGGCAACGGAGGAAGAGTGTGCTGCGTTCTCGTTGGATCTCTCATCATTATGGGCATAATCCTTCTCCTTGTTGCAGGCATGTACTAGCTGATTGACATGCATGGACCAGGGGCAGCCGGCCCCCAACATTCCCGAAGAGATCTTCATTCTCACCTGATCAACTCCGATGCTTTCGCTGCCAATTCCCTTATCCGGATGCACATAACTGCTGCAGCCACACTGAACATTTCTTAATGTTAGATCTGCACTCACTTTTGCACCTCCTCCCAGCATTTACCTTATATTGATCAGCCTTTGTCTCTTGCGGACATTGTTTCTATGCTTAATGGGACTTAGACTCCAAACCGCTTCAATACTCACACGTACTGGTATAGAGATTGCAGGGTTGTCCCAGCCCCCAATAGTCTGCTATAATAAGTCAGAGGCAGACAAATACAGTATATGACCCATATAATTTCCACCAACCCAGTTGGTCGTACAAACTGTTCTAATGCATCTTACATTTTTGTTGTCGACCTTCAACAGACCCTCACCCACAAGGAATGCACTGCCGGGTGATGTTGTGATGGCTCATTCTGTTGATGCTTTCAAAAGGGGCTTGGATGATATTTTGGACAGACATAACATCAAAGGCTTTAATTTGGAGGGGTTGAACTTGATGGACTTTGTCTTTTTTCAACCCAATTTAACTATGTAATTATGTAATGTCTGATTTATTTCTGTAACTCTGGCATCCTGTTATGTAATTTTTTGCTTCTGCTTTCTCTTGTGCGCAGCCGAAAGAGGTTTGTAAGGGTATTCTTCACTAAAGAATAAACATACAGTATTTGCATCACACTTTTTGTATTCTTTTGCTTGTCTCCCGGAGGTCTCTGGAACCTAAGTGGGTATTCCAAGGGAGTGGCATGTGAAGGCAGTAAAGAACCACCTCAACACAAATAAAGATTAATATATCTTAGTTGGGATCAAGTACAAGCTACAGTTTTATTATTACAGAGAAAAACAAAAACATTTTAAAAATTTGCATGATTTAATTATGATGGAGTCTATGGGAGATGGCCATTACGTAATTCTGGATAACAGGTTTCTGGATAAGGGATCCCATACCTGTATATAATCAAGGGCTTGGGCTGACTACATGTAACAACCCAGTACAATTATAGAATTTTTGAATCACAGATAAAATCTTGATCTAAAATTCTAATAAGTCTAATGTGCCCTCTGGTGATTCACACAGAATATGATTTTGTCTTAGGTGGTCACCAATTTATACACAGAATAGTCAACCTTTGATGTGCCACAGAAAACAGAACCGAAAAAAGTGGCATAGTCAGAGATAGAAGACCAAAGCACATTGTAAATATACACTTATAATACACAAGTTGACTTCCTGGAGATGTGGATGGTTGCCTGCTTATCAATGGTCTGTTATTGTCCACCAAGTTGGATTGTGTACTCATCAGCTGGATATTGTCTAACTGGCCACATTGCATAGCTCTGACTAAGGAAAGCCAAGCTGGCAGTTTGAAGGGCATGACCAACCAAATAAGCATTACCCAGTGACTCAATGACTAACTGGCAGACTGGGATGCCAACAAAAAGTTTCTTAGACATACTCAAAAATACACGGAAGACAGAAATTCTTAAAAAGGTATCTACTTGGTCACAAGATGTCCATAAAAAATCCCTGAGAAAAACAAGCATCATCAAGACTAAAGCCATGGATACAAAATCTTAGAAGAACAAAGAAGAACCAGACTTACATAGGCACAACAACAGAGTAGAAGCAAAAATTACAATTTGAGCAAATAGCAAGACAAGTCTTGCCAAGTGTGGGTTGAATTTCCATATGTGATGTATAAACATACACTAAAACAGCATGTAGTTTTTTTAGATGTCAACATCTAAAAGAATTGTAAAATGAGAAGAATAGTGAAAATAATAAATATATGGAACACAAGGGTTATATGTATAAATGATTATTATTTATAAACCTCACTAAACCTTACTAAACTAAGTAATCTTTGGGGGATAATGACATTATTTATGCAATGCCATATATTTTCAGAAATATGTTCTTTGGTGACAACTATTGTTATATTTGGTCAGTATTATAACTGTGAACAAAAAACCAAACCAAATTATGGGTCATTTTCCCAAACAGTGAAAGTACACAGTATGAGGTACATTTAATATAATACAGTTGGCCTTAGAGTGTTACTGTAAATAATATTTCTTGTTCCTTCTAGCGTATGTAGCAACAAGAACGTTTTGGAACGCCATATGATTTTCTTTGACAAGCTATTATTCTCTCTGGTCACACTGAAAGAAGCAATTTCAAGAAATTGAAAAAACAAAAGTTTCACTGAATTGCATTTTGCAATCTAATATACTTTGTTCCTTTTTTCCATTACATAATTCTAAAGTTCTAAAGTCAATACTTTTTTTTATTCACAGAAACTTCTCATTTCTCAATACTAATCTTAAGCTTATTATGTCTACTATAAGGGATGCTCTGAATTCAGGTTTTGTTGGAATCGCAAGATTTTATGGAGATTCAGTCAGATCCTTAATATTCACTAAACTAAATAAGAATCCCTAACTTTCCTGTGAATTTCTGGGACCAAAGTGTTATGCTTTAAGGGATGAAATGCATGTTTATTGAGGCACTTTGGCTGGAAAGACCATAGAGGGAAGGTATTATCTCCCAGAATGCTTTACAAGACCAACCAGATAAGGAGTATAACCAAAACTAGTAAATCAGCCCCTAAATGTTAAAAGCTCCATTTGTATGGACTAAAGTGCCCTAAAAATTACAAAAGCCTTACTGAAGAATGAGTCCTATATAATGTAGGAAGACATGAAATCAGGCTATTCTAGTCAAGAAGGACTAAAATGTGAGTTATTGTTGCATATGTGATAGCCTGTTAAACCAACCTTAAGAAAAATTCTCCTGCGTCTACATGTTCTGTTTGAAGTTACACTGGATGTCACTGAGTGAAGTCCCACAATATGTATATTGTAAGGGTCAGGTTAGCTATCATACTTTGTACTAATGGCAAAAATTATATTTTCAGCAGAACAGAAAATTAAAAATAAAATAAAAATCTAATTGGATTGTTCAGCTGAATATAAAAACACACAATCAGAAAAAATGAATATGTAAAACACAGGGCCGTACATATTTTAACAATTTAAAGAAGTTTTAGAACCTCACCTGCTTTGGTTTTTCCCATAATATCAACACAAGCACTTACCTGCATCCATAACAGTTCCATCATTTATGTAACTGATAGAAAATCCATGAGATCCAGTTCAATCAATACTAAAAATTTTCAAAAAAAACTAACATTTTCAGAGACTTTCACCAAATAAAAACCACAACATTTCTACAGTCAAAAGTAAAAAGTATAAACTACCAGTTATTTTGAGTCTTAATGACAGCAATTCGGCTTCCATTTCTGATAAAGAATAACTAAACACTATAGCAGTAAAAGTCTAAAGTCTGCTTTCTCTCAGTGCGTCTAAATATCACAGTTCTGCAAAGAACAAGCAGGCTCAAATACCTATTCCCCCTCACAGATCCAGTACATATTCAGGAAGATAGGAAATAGAATGTTAAATATTAATATTAATCTTAAATTAGGGATTTTTTTTACTTGTAATTCCAAATGCAGCTATGCTAGATATAGAGGGGCATAGATTATAGGAGCATTGCTAATGTCATTGGGTAGGGGTCATGGGGTTACACTATTTTACTTGCAGTAAATAACCAGTTGGATAGTTACTGTGGTTGCTTGAACGGGACTAAATTTGTCCACTATCCTTATAACCCCCTTTTTTATGGTGGGAAAAAACAGTGTACTTGAATAAATATGAAACCAAAAGAGAAAATATTATTTACAGGCTGTAAAGTTGACAAAATTGGGAAGTTAATTGACCTTAAAAACATATTTTAATAATAATAATAATAATAATCATAATATTAAAGCTAGTGTGATTAAGATGAGTACCTTTTCAGGCAGGTAGTTATCTTCTTTGCCTAAATTAAATTGTTCAGTGTTTTATATAAATTGAAAGTCTGTTGTTCAAGTCACACTAAGCTCTTGCTAAACCATAGTAGGTGGTAAAATTCTCTTGAAACTAGAAGCAAAACTACATTGCTCCATAGTATGCATATTTTTACTAAAATGTTAAAATTACAGCAATGCAATGTAATCATGTCATCCCAGAAAACAATTTTTATATTCAATTATTATAACATTTCACCTGATATTTTTGCAGGAAAAAGAAAGTTGGAGACATACAATTCACGAAAAGGTCAACTTGTAATATTGGAATTGCATAAAAATATTTACAGCCAATGATTACAATAAAAGGTTACTCTGTTCTGCACAGATGAAGAGATTAGAAAGTTCAGCTTTTCAAAAAATACATTAAACTGAAATAGAACATGCCAAGGTAGCCTTTTTTTTTCCTTGTATCCACCTTCATGTGGATGCATAGGCCTTTTGGAATCTGCTGTAACAAATTCCTTAGCATTGTAAGTAACATTGTATTTTGTAAACCTTGTCTAATTAACTCAACTACAAGGATGGTATCATCATTTCTAAAAAGGTCCCTGATTCATCTATGAATAATGTACAACAATCAATTAAGGTATCAAGCTATTTTGGCAGAATGCATATTAACCATGCTGTACATTAATACAGTAAGCCAAATATATAAGGAAGCTCATAAGTAACCCTGCAATTCAACACACATAATTTGCCCTTAAGACTAAAGACCTCTTCTAATTGTCATAAATCAATCAATGGGAATATTCTAAGAGTCATCATGATTCAGGCCAATGCCACCTGTGCTTCATTAGGTCCTGCACAAGTCAGTCTGGCAGAAAATAAATCAACATTTGAACTTTATACCCAGGACATTAAGTTGAAGGCTGAATCTAGATGGTCAAAGTCACATGCAAAGTAAGCTATTATTTCCTTTAAGCAAAATCAACCTTATACTTTTTTAACTTTACACTGAGTAACTGGATATCCATCTTGGAAATAAATCAAGTTGTGTAAAAGAAACATAACTATAGATGTTATTTTACAGGTTCACCAGCTGACAGGTTCTTTGGAGTCACCATAATGTGCACCATATTTGATAAGAAAATGTCACATGAGAAATGTTCAAAAGAAGAAACAAAAAAAAAAAATACAAAACTACAATATAGACCTGAAACAGACATGTTTTGAAATTGAGTTAGAGGAAAACATAAATCTCTACTTGGCCTTCAGTGATTGGAAGTGCAATATGTATTGTCAAGGGGACAAAGGTACAAGATGTAGTTTTCCTAAAAATCAACAACATCATAAAACATAGTTTCCTCTGGAGTACACAGATATACAGAGACATAGATACTGCATGGCTAGTCTACATTTTTAGTGTTTCATTTTGAAAATCTGCAACAAAAACCAGCAAGGTTTAATTCCTGCTTATCTCTGGGTGAACACACAGTCATTATTCATAGCAAAAATACCTCCATCAAGGGAATACACGTGATTAGTTAGATCAGCTACTGACATCACAAAGGTTATAGTCAACTACATAAATATACGAAGGGGAAGAACCTTCTGAAATATTTAATAAATTACTGCAGGTGTCAGTATTATGTGAAGGTTTTAAGAGTAATTAAAAACAAAATGAATCAATAGCTTTAAAATCATTTAATCGAAACAAAAAAATAATCTATTATAATAAATGCTTATATTAAATAAATAAAAATATTTTGAAAAAAAATTAAGGAAAAGGAAAGGTCAGGATCATCGGGGGTATTCCTGTTGGGTACAAAACTTTTTCAACTTGGCTGTAGTCTGTAGGTCATGAAATCCCTTCCAAGTAATGCATGTATATTTTTTTTTATACTTTATTATTTTCATGGAAAAAAATAACATGGCAAGTATTTTAGAAAATATGTTGTTCATATTATACAGATGTCTTTCCTCTTCTTTAAAAACATTAAAGGGATTATGTCATGATTTTTATGGTGTCGTTTTTATTTCTAAATTACACTGTTTATATTGCAAATAATTCAATAATAACTCTACCATATAAAATGTAATTCCTGAACCAGTTAGTGCATTTTTTAGCTGTAATATTGGTGTGCAGGCAGACATCTCAGGTAATTTTGCCATGTGTTTCCAGAAAGATCCATCACTATGGAACTGCTTTCTGACAGGCTATTGTTTATTCTACATAATGTAACTAAAGGTGTTGCAGTGGGACCTGGATTTTACTATTGAGTGTGTCCTTATATCTACATGGGAGCTGTTATCTTGTGTTAGGGAGCTGCTGTCTGTTTACCTTCCCATTGTTCTGTAGTTAGGCTGCTTGGGGTGGGAGGGAGTGGTTGATATCACTAAAATGTTCAGTACATGAATAAAGAGTGACTGAAGTTTATTAGAGCACAAGTCACTAGGGACTCTTGGAAAACTGATAATATGTATAGTCCCTTGTCAGATTTCAAAATTAAATGCAGAATCAGAACTCCCCTAAACTCCAATCAATTTGAAATTCAACCAGTCAAAATTTATTAAAAAAAAAACATTTTTAAAACTAAGATTGATTAGATTGAACCAAAACCTGAATCAAATTTGATTCAAATTTGATTCAAAATTGAATGTCAGGAAGGCTGCAAACAAATCCAAATTGATCCCTGGCTGTTTCACATTGACTTAAACAGCAATTCTTCTGCAACAGCACTATTAACTGATTTTTTTTTTCCATGACAGGATCCCTTTAAAGGGCCAGAGTATGACAAATCTTGAAGATCAAATTCAAATTTTCTTAAAAACTCGAATCGAATTTGAATAACTTCCTAGTCAATTTTGACCATATTTTTTTTTAAATTCTATAGAAAATAGCTTTATAAAATTAATTGGGTAAACTTTATACAATGTCTAATATCCAACATCAACCAATCAACAGGCAACATTTACTGGGAACCTGTTAAAAGCAATCCAAATGATGCATACTTAGTTCCTTTTGATTACAACAAGGGTGGGTGTTTAACCCTTTCCATGTCAAAAATGATCTACAACACTGTGAAGTACCAATGTGTATTTATCATAGATTTTATAGTTTTATGCAGCTTTGCATCCTGTCTTGCAACACTCGTTGTGAAAAGATTGAAGCAGGTTTGCACAAAAAGGGTTAAAACTTTAGAGGGCAGATTTATCAAGGGTTGAATTGTGAAGCTAAAAAACTTCTGAATTTAACCATTATAGTGTTTTGAAAATCATTCAAATCGATCAATCTAATCATTCGTTTTGAACGATTTTCACAAAAAAATTAAAGGGCACATATCGTACAGAACAGTTACCCCCAACCAAATGTGCAGGCTAATAGAGCCCGCATTTCAGTTGGGGTACTAATAATTTTTTTTTTAAAAAATGCCCCCTGCAAGCGCCACCGCGGATGACGTCACGCACGTGCAAACGCCCATGCGCAGCAACTGTCATGGAGGCTCGCACCGGGAGCTCCCTCCTGGTGTGATCGTGCTGGCGCTGTTGGGGAAAACTTTTTTTAACAAAAAAGTACTAGTACCCCCAACCGGAATGCTGGCTCTAGCAGGCCGCACATTTGGTTGGAGATAACTGTTTTGTACGATAGGTGCCCTTTAAAGGTTCTAGGAGGTCCTCCATAGGCTTAAACAGCAATTTGGCGGGTTCAGGGTGGCGAAGGGTCAAATTCAAATTTTTTAAAGAGACAGTACTTCGATTTTCAAATGGTCAAATTTTAAAATTAGAATCAATTTTTTTTTCAATTTGAATAGAATTTTGGCCTATTCGATAGTCGAAGAACCAAAAAATTACTTCAAAATTCAATTTTTTTAATTCGAATTTTCACTTTGACCCTTAGTTAATCTGCCCTTAGGTGTTACAGAATGTACAGTGCAAATATTGTATGTGGCTTTATCATTTTAATGGAAAGCATCATGAAACAGCTTCAGAGCTTAAACTACAAAAAACAAAACTCTCTATATGCTAGTTCCCATAGATCTTTTTTTATCTTCAAATTTTCTAAATTTTCATATACTTTTTTGTATGATATCATCATATATAATGACATCCAATCCACAAACATGTGAACAGATAATCATCAAACTGTATGAAATTAAATGGATGACTGTGAGTCATATAAACAATAAAGTAGTTCAGAGTACAGACAGCCTTTGGTTTGGCATACATTAGAAGCAGGAACAATTAAATATAAGTAGCAATTACAAATCAAGAAGTTTAATAAATTCTGTTAATTGTTGATTAATCTTTCAATGAATGCTTAGTATCCTGTACATATTGGGGGGGGGAGGGAAAGAAGCACAAACGTGTCAAAAGTTTGGTCAGCATTGAAAGACATAACTCCATAAGCCATATATCAACATTAAATACAACCCCCAATTACTACACCCTGAATCTCCTGATTCAGTGACCACCTTTTGCTTCATCTTACACTATTGGTGCACCCATATATCTCTACCCTTGCATCTAGCAGTTTGAAATTAATCTAATGTCTTCTTTCATAAAAGATCTCTGAATGTTTAGTCAAGGCTCCTTTTTGCTGTGTGCACATACTGTATACATAGGGAAGACCATTTTTAACTGAATCTACCCTGTTACCCTACAGGTCAACGGGCAGCTACACTAAAAGTTGAGAATGATTTTGCAGAGGGCAGAAACTGAGCATATTTGTGTCTATCTCATTAGTTATTATGAGAATATTGTGCAAATTGTCCATAAATTTGAATGGTTGTATTTATCTATTTAGATTGACTGAATTTAAATAGAAATGCAATTTGATTAAAAGATCAGTTTACAGAGGTTGACATGATGTGCTATGCTTTGCCTACAAAATGTACAAACACGTGCAACTTTTGAATTTATTGTTAAACTATTTGTTTTTAATACTTCTTTTTCAGGCCTTCTGTTATTCATTGAATGGCAGACTGGAAGATGAAAATAACCAATTAAAAGTAATAATACCAATAAAATGAAAACCACAGGAAGCATTGTTTTTTAGTTGATGGGGTCAGTGGACAGGTAGAATAGGAAGGAAAAAATTAAAACATAAAAATTAAAAAATTATTGTTGTATTGAAGGGCAACATTTTTCACCAGCAAAATGGCCAAACACTCTGTATCCAGATGCAGCCACTTGAATTTGTGTGTTAAATGCGTCATGACTCAGGCCTAATTGAAGAAACTGTGTTATCTAAAGTCATCTTAACTCATTTAATGCATTTAACCTTTTCATTAGGATACCAAAGCACCATTGTTCACAATAATGAACACTTTAATTAGATGGAATGCTGTGACGCAATTTTCTATGTCAAATGAGACAAGTGTGAAGTCTGAGTTTAGTTATTCTGTGTCAAACACACAATCCAAAGTTGCTTCATCTGTAATTTTAAAACATTGCATGGTTCAAAAAAAAGTTCACCCATTGACTTCAATGTACTTTTCTACATTTCGTTCATTTTTGATTAAATAAAATGAGACAGATTGCACATAGAGAAGCAATCAATGACTTGGTGTAACAGTAGGAACTTCAAATACAGTTTAGAAATTAATTGTAGACTGTGAAGAAGTGTTGTTCTTTTACTAGAAAGACAACTTTGATATCTAGCATTGCCAGATCTACAACCTACAATACCCCCCTCCACTTGAAAAAGCATGGGGATACTGGGATTTATTGTTTACTTTAAATGCAGAATTTGCATTAACCAAGTTTTTTTTAATGAAAAAGGTTAAAGTAAAGACATACTCTATGGTAATGCCTACTTAGAGTACAACTCATTTTTTTTTTTTTTTGCAATTACTGTTATTACACCTTCCAGAAGAATTTCATGGTATAACATTTTAAATACATTTGTAAATTTGCCTCTTGGTGAAATGAAGAATTTTTGATGTGTTGTTTTTGGCTCATAAAACCAAATTTTAAACTAAAAAAAAAAGATAAGTAAGACCACATTCTTTTGGAAATGTTGTTTTGACCAGGTATATATAATTAAAATTATACTTTGGTAGTGGGAATACCAACCATGTATATGCTAATTATAGAACATAATCTGTGATATGCAAACTTCAGACCATCAAATATTCCTGCAGTTTTCTGATTTCTAAAGCATTGTCCATGCTATGGAACTTTATGATCTATGTCTTATAGGACTTCATATTATACCCTCTATGTTGCTAGGCCATGCCTTCTACACTTTTCTTTTCCAAATCTATGGGAGGTAAAAAAGAAAGTTAATGGTATGTAAGATATCCCAAACCCAGAATGAACCCCAAGGTCTCAGCCTTAGCTTAATCTTACGCCACTAACAGTCGCCTTTCAATTCGGGAGGAGGAGCCCTCCACTACTTGGATGCTGTCAGATCTTATAGTGAAAGGAACTAGCAGAGAGTTCTGGGAAGACATGGGAACCAAAAGGAGACAAGAACATAGTAGAAGTCACAGGCTGGGTTAAGACCAACAGTATAGCAGTAGTGATGGGCGAATCTGAACGGTTTTGACAGCGCAACCTGCAGTCCCTCATTTCATTTGTATTGGAAAGTCCCTCTTTTCTCTGCACGGAATAGCCAGAAAAAGAAAGAAGTTTCTAACTTAATTGGCTTTTGGCAGAGAGCCTAGAAGAACAGCTAACAGGTGCAAAAAAGATGCTTTTTAACAATTTTGATATAATAAAATAAGTAATTGATTGTATTTGTAACAGTTTAGATAAGGAGAAATATTTTCAAACTTTCATAACCTGCCAAATTTGGTAAAACGAACATGTTAATTAGTGGGTGTGGTGACAAAATGGGTGTGGTCAAAATGTTGCAGTGAAAAAAAAATTTCTGTCCTTTTTACTTCCAAAATGTTGGGAGGTATGGAAATGTGAAAAAAATTGTAAAAAATGGCATCTTTTGCTTTGTGTGTGAATGTGCTGAATAACATTGGAGTCAATGAGAAGAGCAAATTTTCATGAACGTTTGCCGAAACTTTCGCCATCGGTGAATGTCAGAAATTCGCCGCGAATTCGCCTAGGGCGAATTTATTCACCCATCACTATATAGCAGTACAAAAGCAGGATCCAAGAAAATGGTGAATAAACTGGCAGAGGTCAGGACAGGCAGCAAACTAGGAACAGGCTATGTCAGGAACAGACAAAACAAACTAGAAATCTCACTCAGGAGCAAGGATTAATGCATGAAAAGAGAGGAAAGCAGCATGTGTCCCATAACATGGCACCTTGCACAAGGGTAGAGTAAGTTGTGGGTGAAAAGATTATACAGTACAGCTATTAAATATTAAAAAAATACTAAGGGAAACTGAAAATGTAACAGTATAAAAATTAAGATGTCCCTTGGAATGCACTTAAATTGCATCCATTACCTGAAATATTGTTTAAAAAAGTATAAAGAAAAAAAAATATGGGTAATTTTGGGGGCCTATTTATTAATAATTGAATTTCTATTTTTTCACAAATCTCTTAAAATGATGGATCAGCACAACTCCCACTGAATTCCATAAGACCTCTAATTACCTGGCAAAGTTTTGTATTACAGGTTTTAGTGGAAAAGTGGAAAAAAATTTAAATTTGATTGTTAATAAAGTTTAGGAGAAAACATGCTAAAAACAACAGGATGCCTTTCCCCATGTTCATCAGCTCTAATTTGAGGTGCATGAAACCAATCTATGCCTTACAATTGTGACTAAAACCTAACTTGTGTTGTGTTGATTTTCCAACTCATATTGAATTCCTGAACAATTCATGAACTATTTTTTTCTGGATCTTTTATAACATGTTGGTATAATTAAACACATGAAGGAGCTCTCTAGCTTTTCACAATAAATACACGATTTCATTAGCATTCTTTCATCTTGCTAACTTTGGGAATAAATTAGAATATTGAGATTTTGCAAACATATTCCATTGTATATGACACCATTGTGAAAGCAAAATAACCCACATTGTTTTCATTTCACTTGTTTAATGGGGGGCATGAGGGTGTTAGTTTTAACATTTAAATGTTAACTTTAGAGGTGAAATTCAGATAACTTAAGAGCAGCTAGCTTTAAAGACTGTATTTTCCATCTGTGATTCACATTTATGCGCAATGAAGCTCAAATCTAAGCTGATGTTGATCTGGTGCCTTAGTTTTACCATTACAAAGTAACCAACAGATGTTCTCTTATAAGCCTTTCCACCATATGTGCAATGAAAACACTCAAGCACTAGAATAGCATGACTTTGGGTCCGGATGACCTGCAGTCAGACTAGAAAGGATTAAAGATAAAAACATTATAGACTTTAATGTGCAAGAAGCAATGGAATGTGCAGTGTCAAGTAAGGAGAAGGTTTGTGGGAAAAAGGAGGAGACCTTTCAAATACTTGAGGGGGTATGCAACTAAAAATCATAAAAAAACAGCTTTTCCCCTAATTCATCTTCAAGGCTGGAACTTGTTGTTGCTACATGGTAAATTCTACAGAATATATATAATGTTAAAATTGATTGCATGGATATCACACAATCAATCAATAGCAGTTCTGGTATATTGTACTGCAAATATATTTTGGTTGTTTTATTTCAGATAATGTCTGCTTGAAAAATGTCAAGCATGGAACAGCCTTTGCTGCTATAGATATATATACAAAAAAAGTCCAACATATTTATTGCACACTCACTAAAAAACTGAGCAAATTAGTATTGGGTGCGTTGTCCCACAATGTGGTGAGTCACTCCACCAAAAATGTATATAGTCCAACGAGACCGCACACCAGATATAAAAGGTTAAAAAAGGTTTATTCCATGAATGTAAAAAAACAAAAGAGTATACTCATCATAATGGAGATCAAAGCAACGTTTCGGGTGCCTGCTGTTCCCTTTCTCAAGCTGGCCCCCATGAAGTGTAGAGACTACATCTCCCAGAAGCCTAATTCAGCCTTTCAGCATGCCATGTGGTTGGGATGGTCACCTCTATGCGCAGCAACGCCGGCGTAAATACGCAGGCGTACGAACGCAGGCGACGTAGTCAGTGCAACGGCGCAGCGCAAAAGCGCCGCGCTATTGCGCCGACGTTATTCCCTCCCAAATGGCATTCCAATAGGTTCCACCATTTTAGAAATGGGCTAAATTTGAAAAAACTGTATATCTATAAGTACAATATAGGAAGTATGGCAACCCAGTAAACAGTAACATTGTTAACCAGAACAAAGCTATCTTTGAAAGGAACTATGCAGCCATATAACTAAAGGTGACAACTGACTGACACCATAATTAATTAATAAATAAATGGAGATCAAAATCCCTATTAAGGCCAAAAGGGCTGAGGGTTCTCAACCTATGTATCCATTTAACTTCTGTCCTTTTCAATAGTATTACCCTGTCCCCTCCTCGACGGGGTTGGGGAACTTGTTGAATTACCCTGTACCTTAAATCCTCCGCTGTATGGCCATGTTCTAAACAGTACCTAGAAACCGGTAACACATTATTTAGTGTATTTACCGCAGATCTGTGTTGTGAAAATCTGTCTCTCACCTTTTGAGTAGTTTCCCCTATGTATACAAGATTACAATACATCGTACTTTCCGCCACTTCCTCAGATGCTTCTGAGGAAGTGGCGGGAAGCCACGAAACGCGTAAAGCGTGGGGTAAAGATACACATTTTCATATGGATGTTTTTAACTGAGATGAAATAAAAGAAGATTTTACTGCTTTAGTCACCGTGTGCTCCATACAATTTTTGCAAAAGTACGATGTTTTTGTTGCCTGGATCCGGAGGCGTGGAGTACGTGTAGCACAGGTGCGCTCTATACTCAAGGTCACTGATTGGGTGAGTGCTCGCATACTGCATTTTCAATACAAGATTGCAAGGGCAGATTAACATATAAATTTCAAAATCTGTATCGCAACTGTAATGCCCTCGAATTTCAAACTCCCTATCTGTTGTTGGATTAGTGAAAGTGGACCCTGTTAAAACAAACCGACATTGAGCACACCCCTTACATTGGAACATGCCCATTTTAGGGGGTCCTAAAAAGGTGTATTGTCTAGGTGAGGGGGTTATATCTGCTATTGTAAGATATCAATTGATTATGATCTGTTGGTTTTGTAAATATTTTAGTTTCAAATTTGTTCTGTACACGTTTTACTGTAACATCCAAAAATGCTATTTCTTGGAGACTGGCGTTCAAAGTGAATTTTATGTCGTCATGGGCTTCATTAATTACAAGGTAGCCAAGTCACCCCGCCATAAGAGGAACACGTCATCGATGTAGCACCACCAAGCCAAACAATGACTGGTTAAACAAACATCAGTGTAGACATGCTCCTCCTCAAACCAGCTCATGAATGAGTTGGCATATGCCGGGGCCACATTGGATCCCATGGCCGTCCCTCAGGCTGCAAATAGAATTGTTCCCGAAATCTGAAATAATTTCTATGTAGTATGAACCTAAGTATCTCCAGAAAAAAAGAAATTTCCTCACATGTGTACATGTTACTTTGTTGTAAGAGAATTTGCATGGCAGCCAAGCCTTGGGTGTGGGGTATGGATGTGTAGAGGCTGGGAACATCTAGTGTAGCCAGCCACACCTGTTCATATAAACACTGGCATCTATTAAGGGATGCTTATCCCACAATTTCAGAATTTAACCAAAAACCCATGTTGTCATTTAGAAAGGGCTGTAACATTGGCAAAAAAGTGACGAAAGCAGATATAACCCCCTCACCTAGACAATACACCTTTTTAGGACCCCCTAAAATGGGCATTTTCCGATGTAAGGGGTGTGCTCAATGTCGGTTTGTTTTAACAGGGTCCACTTTCACTAATCCAACAACAGATAGGGAGTTTGAAATTCGAGGGCATTACAGATGCGATACAGATTTTGCGATTTATATGTTAAACTGCCCTTGTAATCTTGTATACATAGGGGAAACTACTCAAAAGGTGAGAGACAGATTTTCACAACACAGATCTACGGTAAATACACAAAATAATGTGTTACCGGTTTCTAGGTACTGTTTAGAACATGGCCATACAGAGAAGGATTTAAGGTACAGGGTAATTCAACAAGTTCCCCAACCCCGTCGAGGAGGGGACAGGGTACTACTATTGAAAAGGACAGAAGTTAAATGGATACATAGGTTGAAAACCCTCAGCCCTTTTGGCCTTAATAGGGATTTTGATCTCCATTTATTTATTAATTAATTACGGTGTCAGTCAGTTGTCACCTTTAGTTATATGGCTGCATAGTTCCTTTCAAAGATAGCTTTGTTCTGGTTAACAATGTTACTGTTTACTGGGTTGACAGAGTATATTCTAAACATTACCATTACCCGGTGATACTTAAAAAAACTGCTCTTACTGCTATTAAGAACTTTTTCGTGCCAAGAGTAAATGTGGTTGCTGAAAGATATAAATTCTGCAACATAATGGCGAATCTACAAAACAATTTGTAGCAGCTTTAAGAGAGCTGGATGTTACCTGTGAGTTTGGGAATTTAAAGGAATTGTTCAGTATAGAAATAAAAACTGGGTAAACAGATATGCTATGCAAAATAAAAAATGTTTCTAATATAGTTAGTTAGCCAAAAATGTAATGTATAATGGCTGGAGTTACTGGGTGTATAACAAAATAGCCAGAATCCAACTTCCTGCTTTTCAGCTCTCTTGTTTTCCACTGACTGGTTACCCTGGTGACCAGGCAGTAACCAATCCATGACTTGAGGTGGGCCACGCGGGTCATAACTGTTGCTTTTTGAATCTGAGCTGAATGCTGAGGATCAATTGCAAACTCACTGAACAGTTATGTCCCATGTGGTCCCTCTTCAAGTCGCTGACTAACTCAAAGTTCAAGAGAAGAAAAGCAGGAAGTTGGATTCTGGCTATTATATAAGACATTCAGTCACTCCAGCCTTTATACCTTACATTTTTGCCTAACTAACTATAATAGAAACATTTTTTATTTTGCACAGCCTATCTATTTATCCAGTTTTTATTTTTACACTGAACTGTTCCTTTAATGCTAAGAGATCAAATAGTGTAAAAACAAATTCACCTTACATTACAGAGAGACTGCTCCTAGAGTATTATTATTATTAACATGTATTTCTATAGCGCCAACTTGTTGCGTAGCGCTGTAGAGTAGGATTTAAACCTTGCTAAGGCTAGTACAGTTGCTAACTAAATTGAAACAGCAGAGGCAGAGGCTAAACCTCTCCGTCGGGGAGCTGCTGGGAATGTACAGACTGTGAATCCAGCACTGGGGTCTAATGCACAGTCAAAGGCAAAATACAGTGCTAAGGAAAGGGATAAACCTACACTGCAAAACCATGCAGCAAATACAAATAAAACATACTGCTTCTGCTGTGGTTTAACACAACACACAGCTACATGTCCTGCAAAAGCTGTACAGTGCAGAAAATGCAAAAATGATTTGGCTAAGATCTGTCATAGTTCTGCTAAAGATGTTCATGAAGTCACTGCCTAAATGTTACAGTATTAAGTGTGGATAAAGCTGATACATTTATCCCAGACAAGTGTATATGCACTGTCAATGTCAATACTGCTTCTGCTGACAAGGAACAGTTGTGGACCAGCCCCTCTACCCTTCTGTCCCCTACTTCCCCCCCTGACTGTCACTGTCACCTTCCTCCCTCATTAGCTTCCACTGCCTCTTCTCCTCCCCCCAACTCCACTAGCCTTTGCCAGTGGTTGCTCTTTGAGCCTCCTTTCCTCCGCCTTCTTCACTGCGTCTCTCAGTGCTTAAAGTTCACCCCTTAGAGTCTGCAGTTCAGATTCCAAGATGAAAACCCACCAACATCTTTCACATGTAAATACTGCATGGAACTGCTGCTCCAAAACCACATACATGACATGTGACAAGACACACACTGAGTAATACCAGAAAACCCACTTGCATATTTACACTGGGTACTTACAGTCCCCCAAATGAAATTCCTCACAAACCTCTTTTTGGTTTTAAATGCCTTAAAGGGATACTGACACTAAAAAAATTAATTTTAACATAGGAATGCACATTAAATGTTACTTATAGGTCATGTTGATCATTTTTTGCTGAGAGGTTTGTTTTTGTATATAACTGTTAGCTGAAATGTCTAAGCCTGACTGTCTGACACTCTGACACTCTGACTTTGCCAACCTAACAGTCCCATCTCAGTCTGTTAGTTACAGTTTCTAATGATAACAAATGCCTGCACAAATATGGCAGCCCCTTCATAGAGGAACATGGGGGATCAGACAGGTAATGTAAAAGCATCATGCAAATACTTTATGGCAAAGTTAGAAGTAGCTTTCAAAGCCAGTTATTATAATAGAGGTAAAAAAGAGTTTAATTTCAGGTGTCAGCATCTATATAAGGTTTTTAAGGTTAAGAGTTACTATTGATGTGTAATGGCTACGTGAAACTGCTAATAAAGCACTGTTATACTCTGCTCATCCTCAGCTACCAAAACATAACAGACACTATATCTACTTTTCCTTAGATATACAGATATATTATTCGTTATCCAGAAACCCATTATCCAGAAAGCTTCAAACTACAGGAAGGCCATCTCCTTGACTCCATTATAAGCAAATAATCCAAATTTCTAAAATGAATTTCCTTTTTCTCTTTAAAAATAAAACAGTGCATTGTACTTGATCCAAACTGGTATACACCATTAAACGTATTAAGACACGACTGAGCAAGCACAGGGTAGCAGTATGGTGTACTTAACAAATAAAACTGTCACAGTCAGCACCCAATACCAGAATAAATGCCAAGCACCCTGGTCTTGGCTTGTGCTTCACCAGTAGTGTGACTGCCTTTGGCTTCGGGGGGAGCCCTCAGCTACTCAGATGAAATGAAAGGTACAGGGCAGGGATTCTGGCCAGCAATGGGGCACGACTCTATGCAAAGTCTTTAAGGCCAAAGGTCAGGGTTCAGACTGGAGTAGGCAGAATCGGGTTGAGGCAGGCAGATAGCGAGAGTCGTCAGGTGATCAAACAGATAAGGATGAGGCAGAAGCAGAAGTCAAATAACAGACACAGGTCAGGATACAGGATATCAGAATAGTCAAGCCAGGCAGGGTCAAAAACAGGTATTCAGGAACAACATAAGCTTTACAGCACAGGTACAAGGCACCAGGATTAAACCTATCACGGGCAATGATAAAAATCCAGTTGCCCCTTTAAATATTTTCAAATTTGACGTCAGCGTGCCTGCCCCTTTAAATACAGGAAGATGCAGGTACGGGGGAATAGTGCGGCGGGCATTGCCGCACCACCACTAGACCACCAGGTTTATTTTTATGTTTCCTCACAAAAACAATCTAAGGCTGCGTGAAACTGAAATAGCTCATTCGATGAACTTGCTAAATGTTTCCATTGCTCACAGTGTTTTGAAATCACAGGAAAACATTTAAATCCAAATTTCCACTCTCCATGCACTAGAATCCCAACAATTTATCTAATCCTTTGGTTCTTTTTTTTTTTTTTTTTAATGTATTCACCCAGCAGCTCTAAATCTGGAGTTTTTGTGTGTTGTGTAACACTGGCTTGGTTTGGTTTGATTTTATATGTAGTTATTCCTGACCACAATTTATTTACAGTAATTCTTTCAGCCATTTGCCCAGCTGGTGAGTGCCCACAACAAAGTACATTTGCTTTGATGCATCATTTTTTCATGTTCTGTAATAAACCCCATTCAATATTGAAAAGAACAACAAATACAGATGGGATGACAGAAGACTGGAAAACATGTTTGTGTCGGGCAAAATTTGGAAACTGGCAATGACTGAAATCATGGTATATAATGGAGTATATGTATACAATGGTATTTCCTTGCACTGCAGTCTTATCATTTATAGGAAAGAAAACAGGTTGAAACCCCCTCCCCTTGAGATTAATAAATAACTGCACCTAATAAAAAATTCTTTCTGTAGATCAGCTTTTCGGGTTGATGTCATACATGTGTATGTGCCACGGTTTCATGGTTCAGCTCAAGTAAAATTATTGTGATGCTCTGAATTCCCTGTTTATCACAACCATACACATTACATGCATTTTTAAAAAGTCTAGTAACATTACATAGAACTGGAGAACTGGAGTAAATTGTATTAGAGCATAAAGCAAGAAAAAACACCCATTGACTACTGTGCATTTGGTGCAAGAAAAAACGCCTCCAATGCCTTTGCATTACTAGTTGCACTGCTTCACCTAATCCATTGCAGTTTATTTTTAGCATACACTTTGGTATAACTCTGTTTTATCAATACTGAACCCACAACCTACTTGCTGCTATTTTAAAGCCAGAACGTTACAAATATATGATATATTGTAAACCAAATTTGACACTTTTTAGATTAAAGATATATTAATATGTAGGCTCTTCTTGCACAGAAGCTTAGAAAAATGCAATCACAGTTATACCACCTTTCAGGGGATAGAAAATCATCCCAGCACTCAGTAGTAGTTCATTATTTTAAAGGGGGTTCTTTCAGTTCCGTTGTTTTCAGATAGTTCACCAGAAATAAAGATTTTTTCACTTACTTTGTTTTTCTATTTGTCACTGTTTTTCTAATATTGAAATATAAAGTGGCATTTTTCACCTTTTTATGTCTTTCTGAAGCAGCTCGGGGGGGGGGGGGTCACCAATTCTGTAAACTGTTCTAAAAAGTACAAGTAGCTGTTATTAATACAATGCAGATATGGGACTTGTTATCCAGAATGCTCGGGACCTGGAGTTTTCCAGTTAAAAAATCTTTCTGTAAGTAAGTCTACTAGAAAGTCATGTAAACATTAAATAAACCCAATAGGCTGGTTTTGCTCCCAATATGGATTAATTATATCTTAGTTTGGATCAAGAACAAGGTACTGTTTTATTATTACAGAGAAAAAAAGGAAATATATTTTTAAAATTTGGATTATTTGGATAAAATGTATTCTATGAGAGATGGCCTTTCCATAATTTGGAGCTTTCTGGATAATGCATCACATAGTGGCTAATATTCCACAGATACTGCTGAGAAATGTATCAACTCATGGGGGAAACTATAACAGTCTTCGCCTAGATGACTGAGCTACCATTGGAAAAGAATGCTCAGGGGAGTGAGTCAGGAACTGGAAAACAACAGGGCCATGACAGGGTAAGGAATAAGATGAACCAGGAACCAGATGAGATTAAAGGAACAGTAACATCAAAAAATAAAAGTGTTTTAAAGTAATGACAATATAATGTAGTGCTGCCCTGCTCTGGTAAAACTGCTGTGTTTGCTTCAGAAACACGTCTATTGTTTATATAAATAAGCTGCTGTGTAGCAATGGGGGAAGCCATTCAAAGGAGAAAAAGCTCAAGTTACACAGCAGATAGCAGATAAGCTCTGTCTGTGTAATGGTGGTATCTGTTATCCATTAGTTAACCTGTGCCATATAGCCGTTTTTTAATTTCCGCCATTGCTCTACAGCAGCTTGTTTATATGAACTATAGAAGTGTTTCTGAAGAAAACAGATCAGTTTGACCAGGGCAGGGCCACACTACATGATATTTTCATTACTTTAAAACTCTTACATTTTTTTGGTGTTACTGTTCCTTTAAGATAGGAATTATTGGGTCATGTAGTTTGCATAGCCCTTGGGAGGGGTGGAGAAATGAGGGGGTTAAAGGAGGAAGTCAGTGAAGAGGGTGTTCTCTTTTACTGTCAACAGCTCTTGCCCAACCTACAGTACCTTGAGCAGGGGGTAGCAAGTTAGGGGTTAATATCAAAGTAGCAGCAAAGATTATTAGAGGGAGGGGCTCCCCTACATTGGTTTAAGAAGTGCAGAGCGTAGTGGGGTCAGGTCTGGGGGGTCAATGTGATGGAAGGGGCCCAGTTCAAGGGGCGTGAGTGAGGGAGGAAAGCTATTCCTATGAGTGCCAGCAAGCAGGCCCCTCACTGTTGATTATAATTGCCAACTGCTATTGTATAGTAAATAAAAAAAATATATATATATGTATATTTACAGATATGGGTTGTTATTCATGTTCATTTGTTAATGAACAAGCTGTGGCCTTTTTCACCCAAAGTCATGTAACCCAATGTGTTATTGTGATAGAAAGAGGACGAGAAATTGATGTCAAATTGATGCTGCCACTTGTCAAATGCACCTCTTAACATCTACTGAAGTCAGCTCTTTTTATTAGTAATATCAGTCCACCAGATTACATTTTAGAGCACACTCTGCAACTCCCTGATCATTTTACTGGAATAACCACTGGAGAGTATAAAGTACCCACTCTAAAAAGTATCACAGTTGTGGTTATATTCCCTTTACTAATCAGTGAGGGAACATAAGGATCTCAGGTCATAGAAAAAGGGGGAGTCAGAGAAGAGCTGCAAGACTTTCCTAGAGAAGAGTTAGTCACAGTATTTCACAAATGAGTCTCCAGTGGTTTCAGGCGACGGGTCACTGATACAGTACATTCCCTATGTTGCATTGTCTCAGGTTGATGACCATCCCTGTTTAGATCTTGCCACCATCCCCTTTAATGCTGAGTGACCATGGGCATTCTGCTGCTGGACCATAAAAAACAAACGCTGGGTGTGGATGCTACAGCGTATAGCTGTGTATGTTCCCCCTACTAATGTTATAAAGGGGTCCTTTAAAACTAATGATATTGCATAAAATTGAATTCCAAACCTCCTTGTTAGAAAACTACACAATCCTTACCTTTTGTACTCATATGAAACAAAAAAAACAAACATTAGGATATGTTTGGATTATACAACACAGAGGGGAACCATGCAGTAAAAACTCTTTGGTGTGGGATCAGGTTTCCCACAGCCTGTGTCATGTAGGTAAACTAAAATTAATTTATCCAAGGGATTTTTCAGGGAAAGATAATGTTACATTTTGTAATGGAGCCTCACAAGATGTTTATTCCAGGATAAGCACATTAAAAATGAAAGAAAACCCAATGCACATTTTAATGGGATGTGATAGGAAGCCACATGCTGCCTGGAAATATCATCATGATAAATGTGCCCCTATCACAAATGAAAGGGATAAAGAGAATGGAGTAAACCAACAGAAATCTCTTCTATATAAGTATGAGATCTATTATGCAGAATGCTTGGGACCTGGGGTTTTCCAGATAAGGAATAATTCTGTAATTTGGATCTTCATGCCTACTATTAGTAAACATTAAATTAAGTCAATAGGCTGGTTTGGCTTCAAATAAGGATTAATAATATCTTAGTTTGGGTCACATACAAGCTACTGTTTTGTTATTACAGAGAAAAAGGAAATGTTTTTTTTTTTAAATGTGAATTATTTGATTAAATTGGAGTCTATGGGTGATGTCCATTCGATAATTACAGCTTTTTGGATAAAGAGTTTCCAGATAATGGATCCTGTGTTCCTGTATTTTAATGCTCATTATTTTAAAGTACTGCCATTATGGAAACAATTAATTATTAAGAGGGAATTATGCTATTATTTGAAAATGTGTAACTTACAGACAGGGCCAGACCAGACCTGATGGGTGACCCAGGCAACGCACCCGACCCCATCGCCCCTCTGCCGTGCCACTACACAAGAATGTGCATGCATGCCTACGTATGCGCGCTGAACTGCGTGTCACCTCCTCTTCTCTCGGGGAGCGCACGCATGCGCACTGATCCACGCACCACTACGACTCACCCAAAGCGCAAACAACATCGGATTCTGAAGTCTGGACTGGGGGTAGGCAGCAGAAAAAGGTACGTGCCTGGCGTCCCCCAAACTTTGCGCCGTAGGCAGGTGCCTACTCTGCCTAACCCTAGTTCCGGCCCTGCTTACAGATAACATTCTACCACTGGGGGACATTGATAAGGAATGGTCAAATTTGCACCTAGGCAGTAACACAAAGCAATTAGTGATGAGCAATTTGTTTTCACCAGGCATGGATTTGCGGTGAAATTCCTCATTTTGCCATCTGCAAATTCTTTCTCTTAATGGACCACTTATATCAAAATGTTTTTTTTTTTTTTTAATTCATTAGTATACATTGAAAAAAACACCAAGACAAACAAAACTTTAACATTGTAAAGCCTTTATTAACAAATAACTTAACGAAGCTCCGCTTCTGCTCCTCTTCAGAAAAGGCGACAGGATGACGATCCATCTTGCAGTGCTCGATTTCCCCTCCCTGGCTATCTCCTATAAGGAAGGCGGGGAGGCGAAATCGAGCCCCGCATAATGGATCGTCACCCTGTCGCCTTTTCTGAAGAGGAGCGGAAGTGGAGTTTCGGTAAGTTATTTCTTAATAAAGGCTTTGTGATTTTAAAATTTATTTTGTCTTGGTGTTTTTTTTTCAATGTATACTAACAATATTTTTTACATTCTTTTTATGTTATTGGTACTTTAACTGTGGCAAAAATTTGTGGTTAACAAAAAAGTCACTAAGACAAGAAAGTCAGCACAAGAAAAAACACCCATTGACTTTAATGCATTTGCAGTGAGATAAAAAAAAGTCTGCATGTAAAAAATTGTAGACCATCAAAAAAAATTTCTCGCCTATTGACCAATGTTTTTCATGAATTTTTGGGGGTTTTGCTAATTGTTCTGCAGGTTCGCCAATTTTTTGGTGAAGCAAAATGGGACAGATTTGCTCATCACTATCACTCCTCACTTGTTTGTTATGTTCATTGCTCTACCTGCAGCTGTCTGAAAAGCTATTTGCTGATTGGTAGTTATAAGTTACTACCCAGGGACAAATTTGCCCTGTGTGTATAAATGAGGCCCAATGTCTTATACAACTTCTGGAGTTAGCAAAGCATCCCAGAACTCAGTAGTAGTTCACTAGTTCCTTTATATTTATGTATTATTGTATTACTGACATTTTAATAGGATTTTTCAGCACTGTCACTATGGGGCTGGCATGTCTCAGTACCGTGCCTGAAACAGCGACTACAGTAGTAAAAAAAGCTCACATTCCATTAGGTAGCCAATAAAAGGTATCACCTACTCTATGTTTTGTGGTAAAATCAGCAGGCTCTGGCTCTCTGATGTCTGATTTATTTTTTTGTGTTAACTCCTTGTAGCCTTGAGCAACCTAGGTTGGCCAATGACCACACACGAACAAGGCCCATTTTCTTGCAATCCACTGGTCTAGTAGGTGAAGGCAATACCAGACCAAAAACATATACATATATAAGTTACACTATGTGGATCCAGGGTATGCCTAGGATGACGCCAGACCTAAATACAGCCCTGCATGTATACCTAAATGTACTGGAGTACTGGATCCCAAAGGAGCTCAAGTAAGGAGCCAGTTTAAAGCAATTCCAGGAGTGTCTTGCCTATCCTTATGGTGGTCAATGGTTTCACTATTGAAAAAACACAGTAACAATCCACTATAATTTCATAAATTTTGAAAAACAGCTGGGAAGTCACAAATAGAAAATCTCTAGTCTTTCAAATGCTTTCAAAAATCTGCCATGCACTGTCCTCTTGTGGCTGATTCATGTAGTTACACAGGCTCAGAAAATCATGCATTCATAAAGATGAGATGTGAGTAATGTAAGTGTTGGATGTGCAGAGCACAGCGGTGAAAGAACACATGGTGTTTCTTATAAATATCAAAGGGAAATGTATACAAATAGCAGGAAGTATTTACTAAAGAGAGCAACGGTTCAAAAAACCCAACATTCTCTCAATTACATTGTGTATTCTTGTTTGTAGTTCATTTATGGGTTAAATATCATTATACCTTATATTTCAAGTATGCATCTATCCAACCACCCACAAGTATATTATTTATTTACAACCAATTCCCTACTTAATATGAGAAAGGCTTGATATCTATAGACCTTCAGAGATCCATTGATGCACCAAAATGTGTATGGGACCTGTTATGCAGAATACTTCGAACTTGGGCTCTTCCAGGGCTCTATCTAGTTATTAGCAAATTTTTTTTTGCCACGCATGGGATTTGATGCAAAATTCCCCATTTCACTGTTGCGAAATTTTTTTGCAAAGAAATAACACTCATTTACTTTAATGCATTCAGAGTGGAAAAAAAAACCTATTGACTTTTTGTCATTCAGTAAGGTTTTATTGAGTTGTTCTTTTATTTTTTCCAAATCCTGTTACAAATGTCATAACAAAGTGTAAAAAAAAAAAATGAACACTAATTTTGGGGCAGATTTACAAAAATTTGTGTGAAGGATTTGAAATTTGATCGAATTTGCAAAATTCAATTGGTCGAATTGTAGAATGTGCAAATTAGGCAAATTCGAACATCGAATATGCAAATTCGATCGAATTGAATGGATCAAATAGATCGAATAAAAATCTATTTGATTAGTCGAATTTCGAATTACTTCCCCTTTAAAAAATCCTTTGATTGCCTACTTCGCCAGGTTCGACCTGGCGAAGTGTTTTGGGGGAATTTTGATCGAATAGCAAGTATTCGATCGAATGATTAAAATCATTTGAATCGATCGATTCGAACATTTTATCGATTGATCGAATATTTGCTATTCGATCATTCGACCAATCGAATAGCGGTAAAATCCTTCGAATTCGAAGGATTTTACTTCCCTTCTACAGTATTCATATTTTTTTATATTCGAAATTTGACCAATGATAAATCTGCCCCTTAAAGTACGGGTTACAAAAACGGAAAGAAAAAGGTGGTTAATCTCTCTAATAGAATGTAAATAAATGTTTTAAACACTGGAATCATTTACTTATAATAGAGTCTCTAGGTCAGAGATGGCCTTCCTGTAATTCAGAGCTTTCTGGATAATGGGTTTCTGTTTAATTGCACATACACGTGTTCATTAATAATGAGCATATCCAGCCATGGATTCACATCGAAATTCCGCATTTCGCCACCTGCAAATTATTTTTGTGAGACTGTGGCAAAAAATTGCACCGGAAAATTTTAAAATTTTCCATGACAAAAAAGTCATTGAGTCAAATCATCCTAAGAAAATTGAATTAAATGGATTTTGCTAATTTTTCTCAGAGAAGAAAACCACCACAGATTCACTCATCACTAGTGTTTACAAATTAGTTCCACAGTAATCTAAAGATTTGGTATTTGCTATGTAAACATGTACCCTATTTCCCTTTTTAAACTGCCCCCTGGGCTACTGTATTCAGCAGCTCATAGTAATCTAAACTGTAGTAAGGTCAGTGTTGGACTGGGGGAGGGAGGCCCAGTGGAAAATCTGAGCTAAGGGCCCACCACCCTGTGCCCTCAACTAAGGACCCACTGCCTTGTCCTCTCAAATAACGGTCCATCACTCTGGCCAATTCCCATTATAATTCTGCAACAAGCGCAGATGATTACTGCAGCCGATAATTACTGTTTTATTCTCGCGCTCCACCTAATTGCCCTCCACATACATATATTAATGGGCTATCGACGCAGATGTAAAGTCTACAAAAAAATGCAGCTCTTCAACAATTTACAACAATAGGGATGAATGAATTGGTCACATTTTGCTTCACCGAAAACGTTTTTAGTTGAAAACATTTTGTTGTGCACCGTTTTTGTAGAAAACTACATTAGAGTATATTTTTTTTATTAGTGGCACCTTGTTTCTGCTTTGGGGCTACCAATAGCAACTTTTGTCTTACCTTCAAGTCTTGTTGACTGTCTTGAGGGAATCTGCTATATTTTTCTGTCTGAATTCTGCTGAATTGCATTGGAGCCAATGGGAAGGCAAAATCACATGCCTTTTTCACAGTTTTAGAGGGCCTCCTACCATTGTGCACAACTGCTTTTTCAATAGGCTTTTTCAAAGGCTCCCATGATTCCAGTTTCTTAAAAATGTCTGTGATTTTTTTAAATTACCTCTGGTTCACTGGTAATGGTATATACTACTAAAATGTGTTGCTGCTTAAGCAAAAAGTACCATCTATAGCTTATATATTACTAGTGATGGGCGAATCTCCCGAGATTCACCTCGCCGAAAAATTTGCGAATTTCCAGAGAAATCCACGAATTGGCGAAAAATTCGCGAAACGAGTCGGGGGATGCGGGGGATGCTTTTGACGCGCGTTGTTTCCGACGCGTCGTTTTTGGCGTGTCGCGTCAAAAACAACGTGCTACTCATTTTTCCCACGAATTTCGCCAACCGAAATTTCGCTGGCGATTCGCGAATTTATTCGCCAGCGGCGAATCACGGGAATTATTATATATTACTACTAGCTTACAAGCACATCCACAACAATTATAAATCTGACCAGCAACCGATAATATCTAGGTGCTTTGTATCCCACATTAAAATGAATAAACCATGTATTTATGTGTATGTCTTTATATAGACAATGGGACAGCTCAGATTCCTTTGGTTGAAATTGAGGGAAATGGGAAGAATAAAATGACGTATGTGTTAATCATGCATGCCCTTTTGCCCTTTTACACCATCTGCAAAACGCTGTAGTTTGCTGCGTTTCTGTACATGGCAAAATGTTTTGCTCATCACTAATTACAACAAATAGTTATTGCCGCAATGACAGTAATGAGAATCATTAATTATAGTCAGTGGCATAATTAGATATTACTGAACCCCACATTATTTTCAGACCCCCAAAATGTCTAGAGTTTTACTAATATTTTTTGAAATCGTATATGAATTACGGCATTTCTGGGCCCCTATACCTCCTGCCATCTGCTTCCTCTATAGTTAAGCCCCTGACTATAGTATATAAATACTTGGGAAAAATTGACTTTTGTAAACTTTTCAAAGCATCTCTCAAGCCTTTGGTTCTAATCAACAACACATAACTTCACATTGCACGTCTTTATGGAAATTAAATTTTCACCTATCTCAGTATCAAATGTTCCCAGACCAACAAATGTAGAGTCAAAAATGTAATTAACATCAGCATGTCTTTGCTTAGCAACTAGGTGATATTTGCTGCGGCACAGAAAGCTGTATTATTCACAAGACACTACCCGGAGCCCCCCTCGAATTCTGCTCACAGGTGATATCATTGATGCTAACAAATTCTTTGTGTTTGTTATTAAAGTGGCTTATTCAAGCAATAGGCACGGTCCAATGGCACTTAATGAGGTGGCGCATTCTGCCAAGCTCCGAGGGTATGCCAAAAATCTTAATATGATTCACAGAGAAAGGAAGCAAGAAAAGCTTTAGCCCTCCACATGCTCAGCCCCTGGGCTACAACAGATTATTCATAACATGTTCAGAGTAGGGTATTTAATAGAAGAATTTAAATAATGAATTAGATCATTAATTAATCATAATGTATTACTTTTATGCCAACAGAAAAAGTCATACACTATTAATATCATTTAACTGCCATTTATTCCAGTGAAACGGGCACTTTCTGTACAGAAGACGCTTTGCTCTATTGATGACACTGAACACTGAAATCCATCTCACTATGAAAGTTAAATTCAATTGTTTTCATTGTCGTTACTGAATGAGATATGTAGTGGAAAATGTAAAGGTTTTCTATGAGCCCCAGTGTGCTATTGGACAGCAGTGATGATATGGAGGAAACCAAGGAAGATCATTTCTTATAATCCTATGACATTACATCCAATAACGTTGAAAATAAAATTTACATTTGAACTGCAGTACCAACTTCACACACCAGATGATGCTTTACACACTGACCCCATGATCATAATTCACCTGAACTGACCAGTGTGATGGATATTAGAGGATTAGAGCTGACTGTGCTAAACCATTATGCTTTTATATCATCATCATCATCATCCATACATAGTTCATTTAATTAAATTTTGCCTGGGTTAAAGATATTAAAAATGATTTCCTTTTTCTCTGTAATAAGACAGTATCTCTGTACTTTATATATATATATATATATATATATATATATATATATATATATATACAAACAAGGTTGTGCTCACCACTAATTTTTTAAAACAATTCTATTGGGTGTTTTTGACACAGAATAACTAAACTCAGACTTCGCACTTGTCTCATTTAACACAGAAGATTGCGTCACAGCATCCCATCCAATTAAAGTGTTCATCATTGTGAACAATGGAGCTTTGGTATGCTAATGAAAAGGTTAAATGCATTAAATGAGTTAAGATAACTTTAGTTAACACAGTTTCTTCAATTAGCCCTGAGTCATGACGCATTTAACACACAAATCCAAGTGTCTGCCTCTGTCTGTCATAGAGATCCAAATTATGGAATGATCCATTATCTGTATGCATAGTCCAAATGCTCTGCAAGTCGATGCCTGGACCATGATTGAGCAAGGAAACCAATTTTCCTAAATGTGTTGCTCTGTATCCTAAGAACAGTACATTTCATAATAGGTTTAATAGTAATGTAATATATTTTAGTTTGGTGGAATCTTTAAGGGTAGAACTCCTTTACTTTAACACTTAAGTGGTTAAATGCAGTCAAAGATAATAGACAAACATTCTGTTCCTCATATTTTCAAAATGGCCACCAGGTTGCTGAAATTAATATTAAGAGGAAATTAAAATGGGCTGATTCGATCATACATTAGAGCTACAATCATGATAAAGAATTTAATTACACAAATTGAATTTCCATTTCAATGAGCTCTTTCTTGTTCTGAACCTGCAGCAGTTTACTTGGCACATTTGTCTATTATTTTTCCTTTTCTGCAAATTTGTTTTTAAATGATCATTAATTTAAAGGGGTGATTTTCCCTTATGTTGACTTCTAGTATGTTATCGAATGGCTAATTGTAAGCAACTTTTCAGTTGGCCTTACATTTCTCTTTTTTATAGTTTTTAAATGTTTTGCCTATTATTAATTACACTTTCAAGCTTTCAAATGGGGTCACTGATGCCATCTAAAGAAACAAATGCTCTGAAACACTACAAATGTATTGTTGTATTGTATACTTTTTATTACTCATCTTTCTATTCAGCCATTTCCCTATTCATATCAGTGCATGTTTGCCAGAGAAATTTGGACCCAGATCGCTGAAACTGCAAACTGAAAACTGCTGAATAAAAAGCTAAATAACTCAAAACCCACAAATAAAAAAATGAAAACCAACTGCAAATTGTCTCAGAATATCACTCTCTACATCAGACTAAAAGTTAATGTAAATGAGAATGACCCCTTTAAAGGAACAGTAACACCAAAAAAATGAGAGTGTTTTAAAGTAATGAAAATATAATTTAGCATTGCCTTGCACTGGTAAAACGGATGTGTTTGTTTTAGAAACATTACTATAGTTCATATATAGCCCTCTTCTGCTATTGCATGATATCAAGCACGCACTTAGTTGTGTGTGGCGCTACAGGAGTCCTGTGCCTCCGATATATGGGAGAGCAGGTATACTTTAAAATGTCGTGCCTCCACCCAGGGTCAGGACAGGCTGAACTGTAATACCCCTCCCTGGGAACTTCTGGTACCTGGTGTTGTTCAGTGCTGCGGGAGATTCAAACAGACACAGTTCTTTGCTGCAAACTCCAACTGATTTATTGAACTGAACAGAGTAGTAGGATACTTGGATTACCCCTCCAGTAGGATGATACAGACAATATGCAATACAAATAGCCCACAGCTATGATTTTTGCTTCACAGGATAGTTACCTTCTCAATAGGCAATGTCTCCTCTCAGGTGGATAACTTTAGGTCCTGGACTTTACAGCCTGGGGTCTTGTTTCTTGGCACCCTAACTGGTGCTCAACTCACTGTAGTCCCTGATCTAGTGGAATACATACCACGGGGTCCTAACCCCACTATTTCTCCTTGATGGAGCCACAGCTGCTCTATAGCTACCCTAAGCTGTCTTTCACTCCTAGAGTGAATATTACAATGCTCAATATCACTAAATAGCTCTTATCTAACTTTCCTGGACCTGTAATGCCTCCCAGTGAGGCAAGGTCCCAGTACAGACCCTGAGCACATGGTGATATATCCTTTTACACTTTAAACTACTGCCATCTAGTGGACAATCCCCATGAACTAATGTGGACCCAGGAAAAGGAACTGAGTTAACTAAAGGACCCTTAGGTGTCCTATTAACAAGGGGAAACTGCCTGAGTAAACTAACACAAATCTCAGGGTCCCTACACATATAAACAAGCTGATGAGTAGCAATGGCAGAAATTGAAAAAAGCCTATATGACACATGATAAATAATCAATAACAGATAACATTATGAGCTTATCTCCTATCTGCTGTGTAACTTGAGACTTTTTTTCCTTTGAGCACATCAGTTTTACCAGTGCGGGGCAAAACTGCGTTATATTTTTATCATTTGCTGATGTTATTGGTCCTTTAAGCAAAGCAGAAATGATGAGACATTTACACAGTCCCAGATCTGTGAGAAGCCTACAAAGACCCTGGCCTAGTACATATGTCAACTCATCTTCATTTTCACTTTCCAGGATTTAACCTCTAAATCCCCTGATGTAACCTGGCCACCTGTACCCACAACCTGATCATACCCCTGCCATTGAAATGCATCAACGTGCCACCCAAATCCTCAGTAGTAGCATGGAGAGCTGACATGCACTGCAATCCCTGAAATAATATTCTGAAAAGTCACAGTATTTATAAAGGTGTGTATTCATTTTAAACTGAGTCCTATAATTTACACAATTATTTTATAGCCCTGGCTAGTGATGTGCGGGTTGGGTTTTTCCCGACCCGCACCAAATCAGCTGCTGGCCTCCCTCTACCCGTCCCTGCCTGAGTCCAACGTCCGGCTTCCGGTAGCCCCACACAACATCACAAAAGGGGCTGGGTTAGGCAGAAGAGGAACCTGCCTAGGCTACAATCATAAGAGAGATCTTGGCAGTTAGTTTTTAAGAGTATTCTGCCTACCACTATTCCGTGTTCACTACACCTCTGTAGCTCTCCCCTCCCTCCTCTGCCATCACCTCTTCCCCTCTCCTTCTCTCCCCTCTCTCTTCCTCCTCGTCACCACTTCCCTCCTCCCCACCCGTATTCTCCCTCCATTCTGCTACTGCACATGCGTGTGAGTTTGGACATGCACGTATTTGTATGCACACAGATGCTTGGGAGCACATACACACAGGGGGTGGCAGGCTGGCCGGCTGGGTTATCTAGAGCGCCCTGTCAGCTTGGAAGGCCCTGCATGGCTATAAATCTGGATGCCAGCAGTTGAAGAGTTTGACCCTGCCACCCAAAAAGGGCGGTGCAAGGTTGGTCCAAACCTGATCAACTCTGTGGGTCCTGTGGGTAAACCTGTGGTTCCTGCTGTAAACCCGCGGGTCTTGCAGGTAGTGGGCTGGCCCGCACTTTACTACCCCTAAATATGATAAATTCAGTAAGAAAGGAAAAAATGCCATAAAAACCACAACGTGTCAGTTACAATATTATTGTAAAGTGGTTGTTAATGTACTGGGGTCTGCCAGCTGCATATAAAGCGAAGTGTAGAGATACAGTATATTCTCCTTAATCCAGCAGCCCTTAGGTACAATTATGTATATGCGACTGGGGTTCTCTTATGTTGCTATAGTAACTGTTCTGTCCAAGAACCTTTTTAATCCTCTTTTTGTTATCCTGTCCCTACTTTATTGCCTGTGAATTGGAAAAAAAGGTCCATACCTATTTTCTACACGACAAGGTTGGAAAATTACTCTCTTTCTTCAATTGATTCCATTCAGTTTCTATCCCTTCTGATGTTTTACAGCATTCTGTCACTCCCATACACATTCTCACTTTACTTATTGCTTATCCTACTAACTCTCAGAATTCCCTATCTCTCAAATTCCTAGGCCAGCCTCAAGGAAATATTGCCGCTTTCTATTGCTAATCCTAATGTAATGTATTCCTTATCCTCTTAGCACTGGCTGCCGTCATAAGGTTTGGCTTGGGCTGTGATATATTATATATTTACTGCACAACTTGAAATGGCCTGTGTTCCATACAACTACTAAGCAAATAATAAGCAGATAGACAATGATTACAACATATCTGAACTGAATAGCAACATATGTTTCACCAAAATAACAGAAGGATAGTGGGGTCTAGAGTGTCCATTCTAGATCAGACTGGGCTTGCTCTATGGTTTTCTTTGGTACCCTTTCCCCTATTTAAAGGAACAGTAACACCAAAAAAATTTATTTTTTTTAAAGTAATGAAAATATCAATGTAAAAATGTGAAAATATCATGTACTTTTGCCCTGCACTGGTAAAACTGATCTGTTTGCTTCGGAAACACTACTATAGTTCCTCAATGGCAGGAATAAAAAAAAAAGACTATATGTCACAGGTTAAGTAGTGTATAACAGATAACACCATTGTGTTCTACAGAGCTTATCTGCTGTGTAACCTGAGCCTTTTCACATTTGAATGGCTCCTCTCATTTATACACAGCAGCTTATTTATAGAAACAATAGTAGGGTTTCTGAAGCAAACACATCAGTTTTACTAGCGCATGGCAACACTACGGGGCAGATTTACGGAAATTCGAATTCGAGGGTTAATAAACCCTCAAATTCTAATTTCAAATTTAAAGGGGAAGTGTTCGAATTGCAAAAACAATCAAATTCATATGTGTTTTAACACAATTCGACCAATCGAATGGTCGAATATAAAAAATTAGATCGATCGATTAAATCATTCGAATCAAGCGATTTGAATGATTTTAACCCTTTGATCGATTTTTTTATATTCAATCACAAAGAACTTTAAAACAGCTATGGGAGCTTCCCATAGGGTTTTAAAGCAATTCGGTAGGTTCAAGTTGGTAAACTAGCCTATCGATTTTTTTTAAAGGGGAAGTACGTCGACCATCGAGTATTCGAATATTCGAATACAATTAAATTCAAATTATTTGAATTATTCAAATCTGTTGAATTTCGAAAATTCGATGGTCGAAGTGACCTCATTTGCATATTCAAAAATCGAATTTAAATCTTTAAAAAAAATTTGATAGAATTTCAAATCCTTCATGTGAATTTAGTAAATGGGCCCCTGCTTTATATTTTTATTAATTTAAAACACTTTCCTTTTTGATGTTACTGTTCCTTTAATGGTCTTCAGCCTTTTTGACTTGCTTAGTAGTATTTAAAAAAAAGACCTGGCACTGGCCCTGAGGCTGAGCCTCTGCACAACTGGTGCAGAATATAAAAAAAAACATTTTGCAACATTCTCTAATTGTCATAATCTGCTTATTACAAAAATATTGTATTGAAATTCAGCAGAGTTTATTTTAAAAAGAAATTTATGTACATTTAGACGAGGTTTAATCTCTAATCTGCTTGAAAAATGTACAAACAAGCAAATGGGGCACCAAAAGCAGCAGGGCAGTAAAATGCTCAGGGAAGGTGATTATCTCTCTTCCAAAATCAATGTGAAGATCTCACCTCAGTCTTGCCAGCTCCATGGGACTAACATAACAAATGCGATCAATGTGAGAACAAATTAAATAAAACAAGGGTTTCCTTCTAATTAAAATATTATTGACAAAGAAGGAAATAAAAATAGTTTTCCATTTAGAAATGCATTAATGGCTTATTGTTTTGTTTGGGAACTCTCTTATTATGTTGAAAGGAAAAATTTAAAAGTGGGTAAACCTACAGTGTTAATAACGTACAAATACGTTAAATAAATAACTACATAAACTAATATTATTTATTAGGCTTTGTTTCTGTAGTGCCAACATATTACACAGCACATTGCAGAGATTGTTTAATCATTTCCATCAGGTGCCTGCAGTATAATGTCCTACAACAAGAAACAAATTACACAATCACATCAGTTTTAATAGAAAATATTTTTGATTAGGTTAGGAAACTGGGGCACCCAGACAAAGCCCACACAAATACAAGAACATACAATCTGAATACAGATATAATTTGTGAAGTTTTCACTTTTTTTTTATAATTTGAAGACATTTTATTAAAGAAGCAGTCAAACAAAACTGTAAACAAACTCCAAAGCATCAAATTTGTTTTCTATTCATTAATAGGTCTACTATGTCTCCAAAAAATTTAAAAGAATCTTGAATTGAAAATAAATCGCTAAACCTTTTGCCGAGGACAACTCGAACATTTGAGTTTTTGAGACCATCAATTAGTTAGCACAAAAAAATTGATTGTGTCAAAATTTCTAATTCAAACACTGATAAATCAGTCCCATTGTGTCCTGGTTGTACTCAAACAGAGAATTCAATCACTACTGGTTAGCAGTCCCTAGCCGATTTCAATTGAATATCCTGGATTATCCAAAGGCATATTTAAAAAAAAAAATCTGGTTGTACAATTTTCTAGAGAAGCCACGATCTTTGGCTTTTTACATTCAGTGATGTGTACTGTCTCCCAAAATATGCTTGATTAAGATCTCTAATTGTATAGACTGAACCTCATTCAGTCTGATAACATGATAAATTAATTGGTTTCCTACAATTCATTTTTCATTTCTGTGCACTTATAGGCTCATCATGCCAGAACTTACTGAATAAAGGTTCCTTTTATCTCTAAACTGATGGACAATTTGTGTTAAGAGTTAATAGGTCAAAGGACCACAGAATAGTTGAAACCGAAGACAAAAAAATTACTGATCCCGTAGAGATTTAACATAGTAAAATTAATATTAAAATGTGCATTTTTTCTTATGCCCTAAATTGTTTATTTTTATGATATTTTATCCCATACGATAACTGTGCCATTACCCTTACTTGTAAGGTAGAGGACTTCTAGAGTTAACTGATTTCACTATGGGGGTTGAAACATTCAGCAACAATATGGTCCATACCAGCTGACAAATGTTGTTTCCCAGCTACGTTACAACTTGTAATATAATTTTTATTGTATTTTATTCAAAACCTTGAGAAAAGTAATGTGAAAGTCACTCAGCCAGAGGCCATTTGTTTGTTTCAAACAGCATGAAAAGAACTTTTTGTTAGCCAACTCTTTCTTGTGTAAAGACAAACGATTGCATGCTGTGAAATAAACTTATGTTTACAACAGCATATCAAACAAAAAAGAGCTCAAAAGAAATTTTAGCTGGTGAAGTCAAATTTATATGCATTATATTTCACATTAATGCGGAACACAGCTCAAACTACAATGTTTGTATGGCAAAAATAAATATTTTTTGCACACTTTACAGAATAAGTAGCCCTTATTTTTTCAAATAATTAATACGTATTTCATGAATCATGTGCAAATTAAACCACACCATGCACACACCATAAAACACACACACACCACACCAGATCCCAGCATGCATGTGCTAAAGTGTTTAGGGACACAAGAAAGTGCCCCCTCACTTAACAAGCATTTCCACCCTGGGTAAAGCTGCACTCTGCTCCTCATTTTGGAGATAAAGACAGGGCCTTATTGTTTAAACGTTTAAATTCAAGTGTTTACTATTTTTGCACTAAAACTCACAAAGTCTAAATAGATTACGGAAACTCAAATTTTTGAGACTTGAGTTTCACTGAATCTAATTAGACTTTGTGAGTTTTAGTGCAAAAATGGTAAAAACTTAAAAATCTGAACATTGTAGATTTAACTCAAATCTCATTGGACATTTTGGGCAGATTGGGGCAGATTTACTATTATTCACTAAAAAAACCCTCAAATTCGTTCGAAATTCGATAAGCATTATCGAAGAGTTTTAGACTATTTTTCCTCGATATTCGATTCCTCTGGGAAATCATACAATCGAATACCGATCATTCGATTTCACAAAATAATCATACTATTTTCCTCGAACGATCGAGGCGTTTGATCGTACGAATGGTATTCCAGCAGGCGTTTGAAAAAAAGCCTATGGGGGGGATTCCTATAGGATTCTATTGCAATTCGGTAGGCAGTCGAATATAATTTTAAAGATAAAGTCCTTCGATCATCGAATGGTCGAATTATCGAATATACGATCATTCGATCTATCGAATTTTCGGTACATCCGTTTAAATCGTATGATTGGAATTCGATCGAATTTGATCGAACTTCAATCTATTCACGTGAATTTAGTAAGTCTGCCCCTTAGTGGTTTTTTTAGAGAAAAAATGGTAAAAACTTAAATTCAAACAAAGGAGATTTATAAAGACCAAAAAAAACAAATGTAAAAGATGTGTGGCACATTTATCAACATTTAAATTCTAGGGGGTAGTGATGGGCGAATCTCCCGCGATTCGGTTCGCCGAAAAATTAGCGAATTTCTAGAGGAATTCACGAATCGGCGAAAAATTCGCGAAACGAGTCGCGGGACGCTTTTGACGCGTGACATGTCCACTTTGACGCGCGTCGTTTACAATGCGTCGCGTTGTTTACGACGCGCGTCGCGTCATTTTCGTCGCGCGTCGTGTCAAAAACGACGCGCGACTCGTTTTTTTGGTGAAATTTCGCTGGTGATTCGCGAATCGCGGGAATTCGCAGCGAATTCGGCCCTGGCGAATAAATTCGCCCATCACTACTAGGGGGTCATTTATGAAACTAAATTTTACCACCCAAAAAAATTAATTACATGAATAGAAATATATAAAAATCTGACAATTGGCTTCTGCCCAAGAGACATTTTGAAGTTGAAATACAAGATCTAAATGGGCCAGGACTCTTATTGAACTTAAATAATTCAAAAGGTTGGTGTAGATACAACTGCTCAGACGAATCTGCTGCAAAAGGGTGTCTTTATTGTGCATTCAACACGACATGTTTCGAGCTCACGCTCTTTCTCAAGTGTGTGAGCTCGAAACATGTCATGTTGAATGCACAATAAAGACACCCTTTTGCAGCAGATTCGTCTGAGCAGTTGTATCTACACCAACCTTTTGAATTATTGATGTGGCTTTTTTGGATGGAAGCAAGGTGTATTGATACGAAAAACTAACTACCAAGGACAGCTTGTACCAATCTATTTCGTGAGTCTTATTGAACTTAGTTCTTATTTACAAAAACTACAATAGGAATATTTAAGCTCTCTGGGTTCTATTAACTGCAGTATTACTGTTTGGAATGGCGGGATGGATTTTGTCACACGTAAAAAATGTGTTGTCCTGACCATTTTCAGAGGATAATGTATTTGAAGATCTATAACATAGCAAATTTTGCCCATTTGTTCTATCGATTTAGCTTTCTAAAATGAAATCTTTTGAGTTGGAAGTAGCTGTTTTAATAAAGTGCTGTTGAATTGTGATGTGCATATAAGGATTCCTTGGCTTGGCTAAAAATCTTTTCTGTTAAGTTTTGTGATTGATTTTATTATCTCTGTTTTATATCAAGTACATCCTATTGTTAAAAGGATGCTGGCATCCCTTAAAAACACTTAGAAAACTGAACTGAAGAAGGGTATTCTAATAATACAGTGCTGCTTTGAAACTCTATAATTATATAATTATGGTTATAGAATAATCCATGGAGATTTACTTCCTTTTCATAAACAAGATCATGGAACCAATCCTTGTAACTCCAGCGTCATGCTTTAGAATCACCAAACCATGATACCTACAATATACATTTATTTCTAATGAAAATTCATCATCTCGTTAGACTAGCTGCATGGGAATCTAATTAATTGCTTACACATCACATGCAGCAGGGCTACTGCAAATTCAGATTATCTATGCTGAATGGAACCTTGATATCTGAGAGGTTTCATTAAGTGATGTGTGAAACAGGTAATGATTTTTTCATCAGGAAAAATAATGTTTTTCTTTTCACCTAGGCATCATGAAATATGAATATGTCTTAGTTATACTAGTGGCCAATGAGGAGAGAAAGACATGAAAGCCAAGGCTCTGTATGAAAGAATATGAGTTAGGAAGAGAATAAATGTAAATCAAAGAAGAAATGTCAAGAAATATAAAAATGTTTAGACTAAAGGGGACATACAGTACTACAACTGAAAATGGAAAGAACTGTAAGTAAAGCTTTTTGAAACTACAATTGAACTATGTCTATGAAGATTCTCATTTATCCAGATTGTAATTTACAGTATCTAGTAGAAATAAGTCAAATGAAACAACACATATATGGGTAGATTTACTAAGTGTGAAAATTCGCCAGTGTCTGCTTCACATTCATCTCAACAGTTTGCCAAGTGAAAATTCACAGGGACAATGCTAATTTAATAAAATGCGAAGATTCGTCCTGTCCGACAGATGCTGGTGAATTTTCGCTAGCGTTACATCGGCAAAGCGAGCAAAGAGAAGATGCACCAGCATTCATTTCTGCCTAGCACAAATTGGCTAGAGTCTTGTACTCAGGCTAATTTGCATACAGGAGCAAAGAGAATGACATAAAGGAATTGAGAAATGAAACAGAAGAATTGCAGAAGAACATTAAAAAGGAAAGGGAGAAGTAATGAAAGCAAAGCGGGTTACCTCCAAACTTGTTTTACACATTGAATTAAATGTTAAATTGATTTCTCAGTTAAAAACATGCATACAATATACAGATGAAGCCATTGGGATTTCACATTATGTCACAATGTAATTTTTTAGTGCTAAATCCTACCTCTAGATCAGTGATCCCCAACCAGTAGCTCGTGAGAAACATGTTGCTCTCCAACCCCTTGGATGTTGCTCCCAGTGGCTTCAAAGCAGGTGCTTATTTTTTAATTAATGGCTTAGAGGCAAAGTTTGGTTGCATAAAAAACAGATGTCCTGCCAAACATTCTCTCCTGTAGGCTGCCAGTCCATATAGGGGCTACCAAAAAGCCAATCAGAGCTCTTATTTGACATCCCCATGGACTTTTTCATGCTTGTGTTGCTCTCCAACTTTAAATGTGGCTCACGAGCAAAAAAGGTTGGGGACCCCTGCTCTCGATAGTGATAGAGTGCAATGGCCTTAATTTCTCAAAAGCAAAATACTACAAAAATGGCACTCTAGCACCATCTAGAGGCAGGGCTTGTCTGGACATGATTCTACAAAATGTGAAATTTCAATGCCTTCATAAGTATATGTATCAATGTGTGATGTAGTCTTGTGGGGGGGGGGATTGCTTTACTATATAACTGCTAAGCCTGTTTTGGTGTTCTGGTCAAAATCAATAACCCTGAAAGGCCTTGAAACCTGTTCTACACTGTGGCTTATTTAACAATGAGAGCTATGTAGATATATGAACATTGCTCCTCTGATATAACATAAATAGCTCAGAAAATGTACAAGCCTTGAAAATGTATTTATTATAAATGATCAAAAGTATTGTTCCACAGTTATTGTAGTTGAATTTGGAAAACAACAAGGCAGAGTCATCCAAACAATATGCCTTGCTGTCATTTTGCTAGTCAATTTCATGTCTCATGTTGACCTATGAAGTCAATGTATTGTTCTTAGACTCAGTATTATTTGCATTCTTTATTTGCCAAAAAGGATTTATTGTATGCATCTGTGGCTGAGGTGCAAAAAGAGCCCTTTGGTACATTAGCCCTTTAAGGAACTAGCAGCTTTAATTTCTTTCATTGAAGAGTCCAAACAATATATCAGTGTATAGCTTCTAGTTCTCATTTTCCTTTTATTGTATCGCTGTGCCCCAGCAGGATGCTTCTAGTAACTAAACAGATAATGACAGAAAATTACTGCAATATTACATTCTAATTTTGGAATTTTATTCATTTCTTCTCCGCTTTCAAAAGATAGACCAACACTTACAATCAACCTTTCTTTTAAATCAGAATTGAGTGATTTTGAAAGCATAAAATATAAAGAAATGACAAAGCTTTTATGTCTGCAAATTAGTTTGGTACAATTACCCAAAAGCTGTAAACCTCAAGTGCAAACAATCAGTGCCTTTACTGCCGAAACAATATGATTATTCCACAATCATCTTAAGTTTTCTTCTTGTTTTTTGTATAAACTAGATGCTTAGTTTTGTGAGGTAAGGCGGGGTTGTACTATTTTTTTTATCTGCATGCCTAAAAGACAATAGCTCAGTTAAATATAGCAAACAAATAAGGGTACTTTTACTAAAGGTCAAAGTGAATATTCAAATAAAATTCAAATTAAAAAAATTTAAATTTCAATGTAATTTTGGGCTACTTCGACTATTGAATAGCCCAAAATTCAATTTTGAATAGAAAAAATTAAAATATTCGAATAGTCGAATTTTCAAAGTACTGGTCCTTTAAAATCCTTTTAACTTCGACACTTCGCCGCCTTAAAGCTGCCGTATTGCCATTTTAGCCTATGGGGGACCTCATAGAACCTGTCCTGAAACATTTTCTAAGTGTTTTTTATTTGATTAAAATACTGTAGGTCAATTTTCAATTGAAAAAGCTGTTTAAAAAAACTTCAAGGGTAAATTTCATAGTTTTTTCATTTGGAAAATTCGGCCTTTAGTAAATCTGCCCCATAGTGTGAATAGTAAACAAAAATTCACCCCTCAGCCAAGGCGCTAACTAAATCTATATAGGGGTTAAAGCAACCATACACCATAATGACCCTGACATTCAAATCACTTCATAACTCTGCTCCTCCCTACATCTCTGAACTAATCTCTATATACTCACCCAACCGCTTGCTGCGCTCCTCTGCTGACCTGCTACTCAACCCTTCTCTCATTACCTCCTCACATGCTCGCATTCAAGACTTTGCAAGGGCTGCACCCCTCCTCTGGAATTCTCTCCCATGGTCTGTCCGACTTTCTCCCAACTTTTCTGCTTTCAAGAAATCTCTTAAAACACACTTATTTAGAGAAGCCTACCCTCACTCTTAACTACCCAATGTAATACCACTTACAGTACCACATCTCTCACCCACTTAACTCTGATCCTTCCCACTCCCACACCTTGTGTATGATTCCCTTCCCTTTAGATTGTAAGCTCTTTCTGCACAGAGCCTTCCTCACCTTCTGTACTGGTATTTATTGTGATGTATGTAACTCCATATTTATTGTGATGTATATGTTCTATGTACGTATGTACATATGTTCTATGTACGTATGTGATTCATGTGATTTAGTTGTATAATCACATTCATTTTACAGCGCTACGAAATATGTTGGCACTATAGAAATTCATGTGAATAATAATAATACACAGACTGGAATGCTGTCTAACCGATTGTCCCATGAGCCAAACAGATGGAGAGTAGTGATGGGCAAATCTGATTTTCATTTTTTTGCTAAAAAATTGCATGAAATGTACCAAAAGCACTGAAGTCAATTGGCATTTTTCCATGCAACATTTTTCAAACAAAGCCACATTTTTTTTACTGTACATTAGAATCTATGGGTGTTTTTTCGAGAGGGACACACATGAGATGACCCGCTTTCTATTGTTCCATTTGCTTGTGCAGTGAGCATTAGAAAAACTGTGACTGGCCAACAAGGCACATCAGTAGATGACATTTGCAAACATGCCCAATCCCCAAACCAGGATCAACGGGCCCCCATATATATTCAGAGTTACTCAAATGAGCAAAGTATATTACAATCTTATCTCATACACTTAGGGGCACATTTACTAAGGGTTGAGAAGAATTTTTGAATAGAATTAAAAAAAATTTAAATTTGATTTTTGAAGTAATTTTGGGACTATCGAATAACCCAAAATTCGATTTGAATTTTAAAAATGAGAAAATTAGAATTTTTTAATTTTAAATACTGGCCCTTTAAACATCCTTCGAATTCAACTATTCGCCACCTTGAAGCTGCCGAATTGCCCTTTTAGCCTATGGGGGACCTCCTAGAACCTGTCCTGAAAATTTTAAAGTCCTGAGAAATTGAATTTTTAAAATCGTTCGATTGCTCAAATACACCCGTTTTCATTTAAAAATGGCCATATTCGATTGAAAATGACCCCACCAAAAAATTTGATGGTTGAATTTAAAAATTTTTTACCATTTAAAATTCGACCCCAGGGGCAGATTTACTTATGGTCAAATTTTGAGGTGAAAAAACTTCGACATTCCACCATCAAATATTTTTTGAGGGGTAATTTTCGATCAAATATGGCCATTTTCGATCGAATAAAAATCTTTCTAATCATTTGATCACATTCGGACGAAAATCATTTGATTCGATTCGAAAATCGTCGAATTCCTAGGCCTTTTTTTCTGAACAGGTTCTAGGAGGTTCCCCATAGGCTAATATGGCAATTCATCAGCTTTAAGGTGGCAAATAGTTGCATTCGAAGGATTTTTAAAGGGCCAGTTTAAAGGGCCAGTTTGAATCGAATTTTGGGCTATTCAATAGTCAAAGTAGCCTAACATTACTTTGAAATTTGAATTTTTTAAATTTGAATTTTATTCAAATTTTCATTTTGACCCTTAGTAAATGTGCCCCTTGGTAAATCTGCCCCTAAAGACTTAAGATGTGATTAGTTCCTCTACAAAGTATGCAAACAAATTATATCTCCATCTGTTTGTAGGCAGTAGCTATAATGCTACTGGATCTTTTAGGGGAACATGAGTTGAGCACTTCATAAGGCTCATTAGACAGCTCCCATATACTGTACATAGTATATTTGTAGTCCAAACATGCAATGTCTGCTCTGTGTAGAGCAAAAGTTGACCTGCCTAGCTTTTGAGTGCTGCTGCACAATGGATGAGTAAATGTAGCTATATGTAAACACTGAATGACCATAAACTGAGCATGACACTATCCATTGGCTTCAATGGCTTCAACAGTTTTTACAATTAAGATCTAATATAGAATGGATTACACCAAACACTTGAATCCTCAGCAATGGCTTCTAATATATAAAAAGTGGCTGTGCAGGATTTTATAAAAGCAGATTTAACTAGAAATGTATGTCAGAAGCTTGCAATGCTATTTCAACTTTCCTCGACATATTAATCCTCATTTACATTCGGCATTGCAAAACCTTAAGGGGTACTAAAGGGTACAAAATTTGCTACAGGATTAATTATCTATAGCAACTATTTAGTAAGTAATATCTATTGTAAAACTGTTTAAAAGCAAACAGCCTATTAGTTGCTAGTGGTTACTGAACATGGGCAAACTCGTGTTACACATTACTTCTTGCGCTAAGTGCAAATGCACAATTTAAGTCAGCTTAGAGGAACTGTGCAAAACTGCACAAAATATGATAGGGAGCACAGGCATCTAGTGAATCAGACACTAATGTTATTTTGATACCATGTGCACTGAAAGCTACATATTCCCACTAAGAAAAATGTGTTGTAACTTTAATGCGACTTACTAAAGTGAGTGATAAAATGTTTATTCATTGGTACATTGTGCACTACTTACTGCATATGTTATTTTATGAGTGTCTGAAATTATGCAGAGTCTTGGGAAGATGTGGGTAAAAACATGGAGATTTCTTCAGTTTTTGCACTGCAAGCAAGTCTTGTGTGGTGCATCAGACAGCAGTGATTTCACTTTTGGTGAATCCTGGTTGACAATGCTACTTAGTGGTGAGTTCAGAGCATTCTTTTGATCCCCAACCAGTGGCTTAAGCAACATCTATCTATCTATCTATCATATATCTATCTATCATCTATCTATATTATTTACCTATATATAATCTATCCCTCTACATATTATATCTATCTAATTATCTATCTATCCATTCATCCATCCATCCATTATCTATCTACACTATCTACAGATGCAGTCACTTTGGATGGTGAGTTAAATGCGTTGTGACTTAACTCATTTATCTCATTTATCCCACTTAGCACAGAATATTGTGTCACAGCATCCCATCCAATTAAAGAGTTCACCATTGAAAACAATGGAGCTTTGGTATGCTAATGAAAAGGTTAAATGCATTAAATGAGTTGATAAATTTAGATAACACAGTGTTGTCAATTAGCCCTGAGTCACGACGCATTTAACTTACAAATCCAAGTGACTCTATCTGTATCTATCTATCTATCTATCTATCTATCTATCTCTAATAATCTCTCTAATGCTTTATTCACCAGTAGGTCTTTCCAGCTGACACAAGGTCACCCATTCCGTTTAGCAGAAAAGAGGTTCCGCCTAAATATTTGGAAGGGGTTTTTTTTTTACAATGAGAGCTGTTAAGATGCGGAATTCTCTCCCTGAAACTGTTGTACAGGCTGATACATTAGATAGCTTTAAGAAGGGGTTGGATGATGTTAAGCAAGTGAGGGAATACAGGGTTATGGAAGATAGCTCATAGTACAAGTTGATCCAGGGACTAGTACCATTGTCTTTTTGGAGTCAGGAAGGACTTTTTTCACCCTCTGAGGCAAATTGGAGAGGCTTAGGATGGGGTTTTTTGCCTTTCTCTGGATCAACTAGCAGTTAATCAGTTAAAATTAAAAAAAAAAAAGTTAAAAAGGTTGAACTTGATGGACGTGAGTTTTTTTTCAGCCTAACTTACTACGTATGTTACTATGTTACTATCTATCTATCTATCTATCTATCTATCTATCTATCTATCTATCTATCAATATACCTAGCTTCCTGTCTATTTTTGTAGAAACATGCATCAAACTACAATCCTCTGATAAAGTTAATTCCAACACAACTATTTTAATGTTGTACTACTATCACTTATACTGTGAAGAGTATTCCATCCACGTTACATCAATGGCATCTATAGGCAATGTATTGTTTCTCAGTCAGTCCGTTAACAAAGAGTCAAACATTAAAAGAATGATGAAATGTCCAATTCCTCCCAGAGTCTTACTGAAGACTTCAAAAGTCTAAACTAATTTGCTTTGATTTTTCTGACTGTACAAACTTATCCCTAAATATAGCATACATACAATTAGCTTCTCTACTGAAGATTCTTAAAACTGCTATTAAGGAACTATAGAAGTTAATTTATAGGAATACATAAAAGGGAAAATGTGAAAGATTGGGCAACAATGACAATAAATGGTACTCCTCAGGTAGACAATTGAGCTTAGACAATTGAGCTCTGCAATTGCAGCATATTACTATTCATTGTATGTCTCTCAGTGGTTTATTTCTGTTTCTTACCCATCTTCCAAGATATCAGCTATTTTGACTTCTGTCTGTATTATTGGTAGTGATGGACGAATCTATCCTGTTTCGCTTCGCTGAAAAATTTGCGAATTTCCAGCGAAATTTGCGAATTGGCAAAATATTTGTAAAATGTATTCGCTTGCGGCGAATCGTGGGAATTTGCTGCGAATTCGAGCCCGGCGAATAAATTCGCCCATCACTAATTATTGGTTCTGCCTCCTGAAACAATGTAGAAGAATCCAGCTGACTGTAATGCATGCAGGTACGGTTTTACTGGCCTTCTTTTCAGGGTACTTCCAACTCTCTGAATCCTAGGGTACAGAATCAGGATCTTTGTGCCTGATGGAAATTAGGGTTCATAGCATGTGCATGATCTGGTGCATGTGTGAGCTGCATTTCAGTTATATAGGGTTTAGATTAATTTTGCCGAAGCTCTTGGATTTGGCTAAATCCAAATTCTGTTAAAAAATGCTCGGATTTGGCCGAATCTCACACGAAATCTGGTATTCAGTGCATCCCTACATGTAGATTAATTGACTTTGGTTATTTTGGTTTAGGAGTCACAACTAGAGAACAGAAAGACATATAGAACAATTTATCTGGAAGCCTGTTATCCAGAAAGCTCTGAATTAGATGAAGGCCATCACCCATAGCATCTATTTTAAACTAATAGTTCATATTTTTTTAATGGTTAAATTAAGGAATGTTGGCCTGGAACATAGTATTTGTACCTGGATAGAGAACTGGCTAAAAGATAGACTTCAAAGAGTGGTGGTAAATGGAACATTTTCTAATTGGACCAGTGTTGTTAGTGGGGTACCGTAGGGCTCTGTACTGGGTCCCTTGCTTTTCAACTTGTTTATTAATGACCTGGATGTGGGCATTGAAAGTACGGTTTCTATTTTTGCAGATGATACTAAATTGTGCAGAGCTAAAGGTTCCATGCAGGATGCTGCCACTTTGCAGCGTGATTTGTCTAAGTTGGGAATCTGGAAAATGAGGTTCAATGTTGATAAATGGAAGGTTATGCACTTTGGCAAAAATAATATAAATACAAGTTAAACACTAAATGGCAGTGTGTTGGGAGTTTCCTTAAGTGAGAAGGATCTTGCGGTTTTTATAGATAACAAGTTGTCTAATTCTGGGCAGTGTCATTCTGTAGCTACTAAAGCAAATAAAGTTCTGTCTTGCATAAAAAAGGGCATAAACTCAAGGGATGAATACATAATTATACCTCTTTATAGATCCCTAGTAAGGCCTCATTTGGAGTATGCAGTGCAGTTTTGGACTCCAGTCCTTAGGAGGGATGTAAATGAGCTGGAGAGAGTGCAGAGACTAAGTGCAACTAAACTGGTTAGAGGGATGGGAGACTTAAATTATGAGAGGAGACTGTCCAGGTTGGGGTTGTTTTCTCTGAAAAAAAAAGGCTCTTGCGAGGAGACATGATTACACTTTACAAATACATTAGAGGACATTATAGACAAATATCAGGGGACCTTTTTACCCATAAAGAGGATCACCTCACCAGAGGCCACCCCTTCAGACTAGAAGAAAAGGACTTTCATTTGAAGCAGCGTAGGTGGTTCTTCACAGTCAGGACGGTGAGGTTGTGGAATGCACTGCCGGGTGATGTTGTGATGGCTGATTCTGTTGATGCTTTTAAGAGGGGCTTGGATGATTTTTTGGACAGACATAATATCAAAGGCTATTTTGATACTAAACTCTACAGTTAGTATAGCTATGGGCATATATGGTTTGTGTGAAAGAGTGGAGATGTGTGTGTGTGTATGTATCCTGGGTTTTTAATTTGGAGGGGTTGAACTTGATGGACTTTGTCTTTTTTCAACCCAATTTAACTATGTAACTATGTAACTATTTATTGTAACTAAGCTACGTGAATCCATATTGGTTGCAAAACAATACTATTGTGTTAATTTAATATTATTTTAGCATACTTAGGGTATGGTGATCCTCACAAAGGTTCTTTATCTCCCCTTCTACCCCTTTTTGGCTTGCTTTATATTCTTCTACAAACATTATACAAGGTGGAATGTTTAATATACAATTTTTTCACATATGTAATTTGCTGGACTTCTTTGCCCATGCTAGAAGAGTTGGGTTTGTGGTTTTTTTCTTACTTTAGAAAAATGCTCAGAGTCATGGTTGGGGGATCATACTGAAGGCCAGTTAGGGACAGATTTGGGGAGAATGTCTTGTTGCTCTGCTACGTAAATACATCTGGAAGTCCATCTTGGATAGCAACAAAATCAAGATTTGGACACTTTGCGTTTCAGATGTTTTGCAGCCTTGTTATGGACTTGGCATGGCGACATGATTAGTGATGGGCGAATTTATTCGCCAGGCGCGAATTCACAGGATTCGGCGCCAGCGAATAAATTTGCGAAATGCCAGATAAAATTTTCTGGTATCAAAAAAAGAGACGTGCGTTTAAAAAAATGTGACGTGACGAAAATGACACGTAGTAAGTAGTTGTTGGACACATTCAATAAAATTTGCAAAATGAGTCGCGTCAAGTTTTTGACGCCCGTCGCTTTTGACGCATGTCAAAACTGTGACGCGACTCGTTTTGCAAATTTTTCACCATCTCGCGAATTTCGCTGGAAATTCGCAAATTGTTTGGCAAAGCAAAACGGGATAGATTCGCCCATCGCTACACATGATGCTTTCAGATGGGAGTTTGTATTGAATGTGTCCAACAACTACTTACAGTGAGATAATCCAACATTGGTCAGAATATGGACATACATGTTCCTAGTAGATGTATAGATTAAATGACAATACCCCTTCCCATGAAGACTGGGGGCTCATGAGTTATGAAATTTTTGCCATGCTCCAATGTATTAGTTTTACATACTGTATGGTTTGAGTATTATCTTATATCCAGTTGTACCACTGAAAAAATATATATTCATTTCTTATAATAATCATTTAAAAAAAATATATAGTTTGTTAGGATGGCCATTTTCCTCTTCAAAGAAGGCTAGCCAATTATCCTGTGAAGGTGAATGAATAAAATACAACACAGAGAAGGTGTTAATAAATAATGTAGCCATCTTATCTTTGTTATTATGCTGCTTTTCCAAGTGTGCTGTTAAATTCCACAGCTACTCACCAGAGGGCACCAAAAGACAGCATTCTAAAACAGAAATAATTATGGAGCGATGCTTTGTTCAGCATTGTGTTCAGATTTTAATATAAAAATGCAATGGGCCGATAAAAAAAAATGATATGGGGAAAAATATTCAATAAAACATATTCAATAAATATGACCAATAGTAGAATATCCATACTGCTTTTCCATTGAATAGAAAATGATGAACTATATTTTGTCGTGGCATGAAGATTATGGCTTTTTAGTAGGTTTTTATTACGGTTTTACGATTTGCAGCATTTCACGAGACACTAGTGCACTAACATCAGTGCGAAGGCTCATTTGCTTCAGTTTTTCTTCCTATTGAATCTTTGATGAAACCCAATAAATAATTGTAGAATGGATAAGGACATTCCTAAATTGCTGTTATGGCTACATACATGCTTTCTGAGGAGAAAAGCAGTTGCTTTGCTTCTAAAAAGTGTTAAAAGAGTGTTTTTCATTAATAAAAATAAAATGTTTTCGTACCCCACCAATTCTTACAACTTCACGAATCACATATTCACATGGCAATGCCTAAAATAGACAAGGGGTTATCAATAAGTGTTTTCTTTTCCAATATATTTTCTATTTCATACAGTAAGGGGCAGATTTACAAAATTGACGTGAATAATTCGAAGTTCGATCAAATTTAACATAAATTTGAATCTTCGAATATGCAAATTAGGCAAATTCGACCATCGAATTTTCAAATTCGAATGATTCGAATATTCGATTAAAATTTTATTCGAATATTCGATGGTCGAATTCTTCCCCTTTAAATTTTTATTCAACCACCTACTTCGCCAGGATCAAGCTACCGAATTGGGAATCCTTAGCTGAGATCGAATAAAAAAATTTGATTGATTAAAATCGTTTGAATATTCAATCGAATTTTTTATATCACTTCCCCACTATTCCCATGGTCGAATTTCAAATTTTTTTTTTAATTCCATATTCGACCATTAGTAAATTTGCCCCTAAAAGACTGTATTTTTTGCTGTTACTTCCTGGCTTATTTTATAACTTGTGTGTGTCGGCTACCTGAATACCTTCTATTCCTCCATTTGTACCAGTCCCAACATCACTTTATCCAATTAATAAAGATACCAGAAGGTGTAAAAACATATCTAAACCTGTATTGGCATATATTTACTGTATCTTTAACTAGCCTGATCAAATGCACACCTTCAATATAAATATAAAATTCTATCATAATATCTGTCTTTCTTTTATTTCTTTTGTTTTCATATTACAAAAGTGAAACAAGTGAGTGAAACAATGTAAGGCTTGTTTTGCCAACAAGCTTGTTATAGTACAGTACTAAAAGAACAGTATACTGACAAAGTTATTAGCTAATTAAAGGGGTGGTTCACCTTTAAGTCAACTTTTGGTAAGTTATAGAATGGCTAATTCTAAGCAGATTTTCAATTGGTCTTCATTTTTCTATTTTAAATAGTTTTTGAATTATTTGTTGTCTTCTTCTGTTTCTAGCTTTCAAATGGGGATCACTGGCCCAAGTGCGATGTAAGGCAATTTTTTTATTACTCATCTTTCTAATCAGCCCCACGCCTATTTATATTCCAGTTTCCTATTCATATCAATGCATGGTTGCTAAGTTAAATTAGACCTTAGAAAGAGAATTGCAAACAGAAGAGTGGATGAATAAAAAGCTAACTAATAAAAAGAGAAAGAGAAAAGAATACCCCACTTAAACTCTAATACATTAGTAGTTAGTAGTTATATACCCTTATAGGAATCCGTTTGGCTAAAAACTTTTATGCCAAATCTAATTAATTGAGTGCAGTTTTAACCGTTTCAGCCAATTGAGGGTTTATTTGGCTGAATTCTAGAATCAATCAAAGATAGTAAAGTGCAGTGCCTAATTAATTATAATTTAAGTTTAACTGTTTCAGCCAATTCATTAAAGATTCATTTGGCTGAAATCTAGAATCAATCAAAGATAATAAAGTGCAGTGCCTAATTAATTATAATTTAAATTAATAAAAATTCATTAATACGAGTGTGATTCTGAGTTAAAAAGTGTTAAAAAATTGCATCCATTATTATCAATCAGATATCTGGGTGATAAATAAATACTCAAAGGTTTGTGCTGCCAAGTGTTAAAAGTTTCAATTTCAGGGTATATAAGTTAATCCATTGACTACAATTAATTGGATAAAATTACAATAAATTAGTGCTCAAGTTCATACAGGATAGGAAGAAACGGAAGATAAGAGAGAGGTGGAGTTGTCCCAAAAGCTACTACCTATTTGTTTTCTTCCCTGGGACACCACAAAGGTGGAGAAGGCAGAGAATCCGGGACTGTGGTCTCGTTTTTTACACCCTAACACTTTGAAAGAGCTATAATATCCTGAAAACCACAAATCTACGGCCTCCTGGTGATAAAGAAATAGATTCCAGCAATCCCTTGAGCACTCTCGAAGTCCCCACCCTTATGTTCGACTCAATATTTTAAAAAATAAATAAAGAATAGGTATTCTAAAACGCTGACGCGCGTTTCGCAATTCAGCTTTATCAAGGCGTTGCTAAAAGGCTCACGCTACACGGAGGTTTAAAAACCCTTCCGTGTTGTGCGTGTTGTGGGGTATTCTTTTCTCTTTCTCTTTTTATCAGTAACTAATACTGGCCTGAGGCCAGATCTCCACTTTACTTAAGGATAGAAAATACTATTTAACTTAAATCTTTTATACAAAGGAGAAACCTATCTATTGCAATTAAAAAGCTAACTAACTCAAAACAAATGATAAAAAAATTTGAAAATGCAAAACTCAATGCAAAATGTCTCAGAATATCGATCTCTACATCATACTAAAAGCTAAAAAAGTTTTTTATTGTTTAAAAAAACTCATGCCTAAATTCTAGTGCAAATTCTTCCGGGTGAAAATGTTTACTTTTTCCTAGTCATTAGAAATCATCATGCACATAATTAGGCTAATATGTCATAGAAGCTGATGCTGTAAATCTCATTATTACATATTCTGATGTCTGACATCTAAACTACCATGTAACTTAAATTTGAATAATTCACTAATTAACCTTGTATTGTGATTGACTATTGGATAGCTGGCAGATCTTCCCTGCTAAAAGGCTATGGTTGCCCTGAGCTGAGGTTCAGACTGGCAATTTTTTAGACTGGTGTGGGAGTTTTGGATCTCTGATTCAACAGTCAAATCGTAGTCTAATTCTTTGCTAAACGTAAGTTCCTCTGCAGTAGTGTTTTTGGTATCCAGACAAAACTAAATGAAAGAAAGTAGGAGCAACTTGCACACACAGAGAGAGAATGATTCAGGCATTTGATTGTAAGACTTTAATCACTGCAAATATCTGAAATATATATAGTAAACCAATATAAAATAATACTTCCCTTACAAAATAACAATCCTGCATTCTTTTTTATCTGGAATTAAGCTAATTAGTCATAAGAAAGGGGAGGTGGATCATCCTTAATATTATATGGGTATGCGTTTCCTAATTGCTCAGAATTAAACCCAAACATCTTCTTTTAGCGATTCTTGTCAACAGCACTAGTAAATTTTAATTTAGCAATCCCTTTAATCAGAAACAAGGGAATTAGCCAGCTGCTTGGAATTCAGTTTGAAATGTAATTAAGCATCTGATTACATTTCTGTGTACCCAATTTCAATGTGGGCAGTGTTTGAACATGAGAAGTGCCCCTTGCACTGAATAATCTGAAGGTTGCAAAGAAACATCACGTCGGCACTATGACGGCTATCTATCCCTGTGCTAAAAGGCACATGTCGTTATGGCATGAACTCTTGCTTCTTGTGTCAATCACACTGCCAGGATTCTCTTTTGAGTGACAACAGGCTCTCCCCTTACATCTGTACCGCACAGTAATGTGATCCTCCAAGGAATTGCCTGTCTTGGAAGCCTAACCAAAAAAAGGGTTTCACAAATTATCAATTACCTCACAGTGGAAATGGGACTCACTGCCACCTGTGCTTGCTTTTAAATTGCTCACTGGGAGATCCATTTCTAAGCCTCTTTCACCTTCTATTATTTAGGCAGTAGATTAATTATAAGCCAAGATTAGGCATTTTTGTGCTGCTGAATTTATAGTGTTGTGAATGAAATGGAAACATCCAGCAGATTTGGAGCAGCACTACAACAATGTAGGAAAAGAACAGGAAAACAGAGGGGGGAAAAAATAAATAAATATATACATATATATATATATATATATATATATATATATATATATATATATATATATATATATATATATATATATATATATAGTGTTAGGTCAGCTATTGAATTACAATTCATTGGCACCTTCTGGGAATCCAGGGTAACTTGTCTTCTTATTCAGTGCTTAGGAAATGCATGAAAAACCATTATCAGGATCACTAGGGTCTTTTGTGTAGCATAAAAATATTTGCTACTTAAGGCCCTTTGGATTTATATAAAGGACAAAACATTTACCAAAACTGATGCTAAATTTTCGTCAGGCGGAATTTTGCTGGCGTTTATTGAATTTGTTCTTTTCCTACATTGTTGTAGTGCTGCTCCAAATCTGCTGGATGTTTCCATTTCATTCACGACACTATAAATTCAGCAGCACAAAAATGCCTAATCTTGGCTTATATATATATATATATATATATATATATATTTATATATATATATATATATTATATTTTATACTAGAATTAAAAATCAACAACAAAAAAGTCATGAAACTGTCATTGTTAATATCCAAATCAGTTTAGATCATTATCTACCACTTGCTTGATATGCATTAACTAACCATATTATAAGCTACATAATTTTTTTATGGTTTTCTTTAGTTTTTACAAATTCTCTTGACCTAAGAATTCCTTGAATAAGAAAGTAATTGTGCTCTAATTGTCATTTTCCATCTAACAGCTTGTGATTGGGAACGTGACACTTTTGTCATTAATAAAATATTTATCTAGGAGTTTATTTCCTCATTACAGTGAATCGTTCCCTCCTCGGGATTGTCTGTTGCCAATTAACTAGCTTAATTATCAAAGTTAGCAGAGCCACAGACTTGCTCATTTCTTGCTTCAGAGTATTGCAAAACAAGCACCAAAGAAATGGCTTGTGTGCTCTGCAAGATATCCAGAAGATATTGTATCAGTCACCTTGACAACAACAATTTCTAACTTTTGCATGTCATTATGCCCTTCCTTTGTCTTTATAAGTGTGTATCTGACATTAAATCCATAAGGCAATCAGTCCTAATATGGCATTTCATGCTACACTGCAAAATGTAAATAAAAAAAAAAATGAATTATAACAACCTGTAAAAGACAATAAGAAAATAAAATATTAACATAAAATGTTGTAAGCAGTCTGAATCTAGTATGAAATTAGAACAAAACCAAGATATATAAAGATCATAGCAATTAAACTTTACAACTAGTAGTTAGGCAGTTAAAATAAAAAAAGTTAAAAAGGTTGAACTTGATGGACGTGAGTCTTTTTTCAGCCTAACTTACTATGTTGCTATTTTTTTTTCAAATGTGTTTAATACTGTATGCTTTCTACTGTAAACTAGACACTTGAATAAGATGCAATGGCAAAGTTCAGCAATTCAACTTATAAACAGCAGTTTGACTATACCTATGAATGATCTGACTTCTGTTGGACTGTTTGTTCATGATTTTGTCCCATTTCACCTCGCCAGAAAATTAGTGAATTTCCAGAGAACTTAGATGAATTTTGACACCAATGTCAATTTTTATATGCCACCCTATTTTGCCCAAATGCATTAAAGTCAATGGGCATTCTAATAATTTTGAGGTGCGACAATTTTTATGCACACGACTTTTCTGACACGCCCAAATTGTTTTGACATGGCAGATTTTTTGCTGGCGAATTCAGCACAAATTTGCACCTAGCAAATTTATCTGCCCATCACTACTGTTTGTAAATTACAGTAGATACACCTTCCCTGTGTTTCTGCATAAGCCTCAATGTAGGTGCAATTGGCAAACTTCAGCAATTCAACTTTACCTATTAACAGCAGTTTGACTATACCTATAAATGATCTGACTTCTCTTGCACTGTTTGTTAGGGATAGGGGAATTTGTCCCATTTTGCCTTGCCAAAAAATTATCCCAGGGCACAAGTGTAAGAGCATTCTTCTTAATGTTCAATAGTGATGAGTGAATCTGGCCCATTTTACTTTGCCAAAAAATCTGCGAAGTAAATTGAATTCAATGAAGTTTTCATTTTTTTTATCATTTCTGTTTTTGGTTATTTAGTTTTTTATTCAGCAGCTCCCCATCTATTTCGGTAATTTTTTTGCTAGGGTCCAATTACCCTAGCAGCTATGCACTGCTTTGAATAAGGAACTGAAATACGAACAGGAGAAGTCCCAAATAGAAAGATGAGTAATAAAACGTAGCAATAACAGTGACCACTATTTAAAAGCTGGAAAGAGTCAGAAGAAGACAGCAAATAATTAAAAAATTAAAACTAAAATAAAATATTGAAGACCAATTAAAAAGTTGAAGTGAATGCCACATCACTAAAATATGTTTAATTTCAAACCTATTACCTTTTTATTGGTTGCAAAGGCTTCAGATTGCTCAAATGTGTTTTTGGTCAGTTGAGTCACAAGGTGGTAACAAATTATATTTAATTAGTCATGCAGTGGAAAATTTTTGCATTGTGTAAATTTTTTCAGGATGCCATTTATTATATGAGGGGTTTCATTCATTATTATAGTATTTTGTTTCATGTCTAGGAACAGGCAATAGCCTCTTATACCCAAGGTTGAATTCTTTATATGATTGCTTATAATAATGTGGACAATATTTAGCCGATATGGTTTTGCAGCAAAATTCCGCATTTCACCCTAATTTTTACAGCAAAAGTTTCATTGTAATTGAAAGGAGACACATTCGCTCATCACTAGTTATATATACAGTATATGTATAGTAGAACCAACATTTTCTGCCTTACTTTCAAAGTTCAAAGTTCATCAATGAGAAAAGTCTGACCAAACTAGAATTCATGATTGGACCTTATTTATTATTAGAAAATCATGATTTAATTGCATCGGGGATAAACACAAAACAGACAAGTGAAAATCCGAGTCTTACGATTTTTTCACAGTTTTTTCCCAAATTGTTAAATTTTTTTTGTTTTATACCAGAAAAGCCCAAATTTTTGGATTTGTGCCTGATAAGTCTTATTCCAGCACAGACCACAGAAACTTCCAAATAGGATAGAGACCTCTCCCATTAACTTATATATACTGTCCAACCTCAGTAGGTCTGAGATGCCAGATTTTTGGATTGGGACTTTTTCCATCCTTGGGGTATAAAAAATCTTTAAAAATTAGATTTTTTCCCCCCACAAAAATTGATAAATTTAAAAAATACACTTTTCCAAATCAAAATGAACTGAGAGCTGTGGAATTTCACTCTAGTGGCAGAACTTCACTCTTTGATAAATTTACCCCATATTGTTTCCCAATCAATTGAATGGAATGTGATCAGCAATAGGTAGTAGTTTTTGGATCTCTACAAAAAGTTGCAGCAATCAAAACCCTTAGTATATTAAGGGGCAGATTTATCAAGAATTTCGAAGAGCAAAACTTCAAAATTCGAATTCAAAAAGACCAACAAAAATTGAGTCAAAGCTTGAATCAAAGTTTTTCGTTCAAATAGGTCAATTTTTTATTGAAAAGATCCATATTTGATCAAATTTGAATAGCTTGAATCGAACCGCGTTTGGTCAAATTCGATTCCAATATTTTCCAAAAAAAAAAAAAAAACCTTTACTCCAAATAGTGAACACAGTACTAGAAGTATTACCATTAATCTGTCCCTGAAACAGAATATACTGTTTCCATGACCTGCACATTACACGCTAAAAGACTGGGGAATGCCGGATATTTATTTGTGAAAAATAAAAAATCATTCAATCTCATGTGGTGTCTTTATTGCAGATAATACAGTATAAGACAAGCAGATAAATGAAAAGTAATGATAGGCCCTAAATGGTAAAACATCATTTGTGATCACAATTGATTTGTAACCAGCTTGTAAATGGGCTCTTCAACAACCTTATTCATGCAGCACATACTTCATTGTGACATTACAGGGTTCCTAATACAAAAAATTGATATGTCATTGTTTTGATCAATTCGATTTTTAAATGCATTTGAAAAATGGCTAACAGTTAGGTCAAATCTGTATCAACAGTTATTTCTAAGGGAAAAAACACAATGTAACCCAACAATTACAGGCCTATATATTAAAGTTCCCATTTTTCTGAATACTACCCCTAAAATAAGAATGTCAACTGAATTCATATAATGCTAGCAATGAACTATATTTGAGGAGATCAATGACTGGATTGATATTCAGTCATTGCAAATAACCTGATGTTCTGGATAAGAGGTATTTCTGTAATTTGGATTTCCATACTTATAGTCTACTTACAAATACTACAAATATTAACCCTATAGGATTGTTTTGGCTTTAATAAGGGTGAATTGTATCTCAGTTGAAATCAAGTACAAGCTTCTGTGATATTATTACAGAGAAAAAGGAAAATACTTTTAAACACTTGTGTTTGATTATAATGGAGTCTATGGGAGATGGCCTTCCCATAATCTGGAACTTACTGGATAATGGGTTTCCAGATAACAGATCCCATACTTGTACTTTGACATGATATGAACCAACATTATTATATTTATACGTGCCCTAATGTTTCTCACCTCTTTTCTTTTTGCTTCTTTTTGCTTAATCCTTTAAAAAAGAAAAAAAAACATTATGTGGCTTATTTATTAAAGCTTGATTTTTTTTAAAGGGGCAAAATTGAATTGTTAGAGGGAAAAAAACCTTGAATTTTTTTTAGAGATTTATTATTCCCCGAAGCTGAAAATACTCCATCTACGAGTTAAAGGGAAACTGTCATGGGAAAACTTGTATTTTTTTAAACACATCAGTTAATAGTGTTGCTCCAGTAGACTTCTGCACTGAAATCCATTTCTCAAATGAGCAAACAGATTTTTTTATATTCAGTTTTGAGATCTGACATGGGGCTAGCCATTTTGTCAATTTCCCAGCTGCCCCTGGTCATGTGACTTGAGCCAGAACTTTAGGAGGGAACTGCTTTCTGGCAGGCTGTTTTTTTTTTCCTGCACAATGTAACTGAATAGTACGAGTGGGACATGGGTTTTACTATTGAGTGATCTACCAGGCAGCTATCTTGTGTTAGGGAGTTGTTATCTGGTTACCTTCCCATTGTTCTTTTGTTAGGCTGCTGGGTGGGGGAAAGGGAGGGGGTGATATCACTCCAACTTGCAGTACAGCAGTAAAGAGTCATTGAAGTTTATCAGAGCACAAGTCACATGACTTGGGGCAGCTGGGAAATTGACAAAATGTCTAGCCCCCATGTCAGATTTCAAAATGAAATATAAAAAAATATGTTTGCTCTTTTGAGAAATGGATTTCAGTGCAGAATTCTTCTGGAACAGCACTATTAACAGATTTAACCGTTTTTCACTGTTAAATCACTGTTTTCACAGATTTAACAGTTTTTCACTGTTTTGTGAATATTTTTTCTGCCACCAAAGCTGTGGCATAAGTCAAGTGCAGAGTGTGCAAATAAATATTCACAATTTATAATTTTTGCCATATTTTAAAAGATCTTATGGACATTCACATTGTGAAAAACAAATTTGCAAATCTGTTTCCACACTCTTATTCAGCTTTATAAGTATAACCAGGCGCAAGGCAAATATATTTACTTTGCGAACCAATCTGCCCTACGCAAAGTTTATAAATGAGCCCTACTGAAAGATAAAGGGCTGTAATTTTACAAGGGTTAATTAGGGAGGTATTTACCTAAACATACATTTATCTATTTTTTTTATTAAAACAAAGACAAACTAGCTCCTATCCATGAATTGAACTCATTTATCATTAATTCTTCTTGAAAAAGTCAGTGTGAAAAAACATTACAACAAAATCTTGCAAGTTTATCAAATTGTTACAGCTAAAATTAAGATTTATCGGATTATCAGACAAAAACTAGCACGGATCACAATGTCACTTCAGGGACATCTGCCATTTACTTCTACATGACCTTGACAGGTTTGATACAGAGTTTTTCCAGATTTGTATTTTCAGCAGCAATGGGATGTAATAAATCTCTACAAATTTGAGTTTTTTGTCCCCAATATAAATTTGAGTTTTTTGCTTTAAAATGTTGACCAGAAAAAATTAAGCTTTTATAAATAGGTCCCATAGTGTTCTTTTTTTATTAAATAAGTTCGGCAAAAAGAAACAAAAGAAGCAAAAAAAAAAAAGAATAGAGAAAACGTAGGCCATCTAGTATATGATGTTCGTTCATGTCATCCACAGCTATTGCTACACTTCCCCAGACAAACTTCACTCAGACAATGCAAATTTTTTAAGTTGCAAAGTTTTGTCCGAGCAACGAACGCTGGCGAATTTTCACTAGAGTTTCTTTGGCAGTGCAAGCAAATCAAAGAGAAGATGTGCCAGTGCTCAATACTGCCTAGCTCAACTTCGTTAGCGTTCTTAAGCTCAGACTAATTTGCAAACGGTGGGAAATTTAAGGGTGAATGCACCTCTTTATGTTACATGGTGCATCTAATACAGTACATTTACAATGATAACTAGACATACCAAGGGACCCAAGTTGGTTTAATGCCCTCCACATAAGTCCAGTGTCAAACATTGTTCCAATATGTTATAAAATGTATGGGGGGGGGGAACCGGTTGCTCAAAAAAAATTTGTAAGTGTTTCACAGCCTATCACCTTGAAAAAAGGAAATGAAGCCAGTGTTTTTTGGATTGAAGATTAAGGAAGTTCTATGACCTCCATTGCCTGATTCCAGTTGTCAAAGGCAAGTCTGGCGAAAGAGGTAACGAACAGTAAAATCCACATCTTAGTGAATTTGCGGCGTAATGTCCATTCACAGAGCGAAAATCCACCTGGTGTTAGAATGTGAATTACCTCTAGCATCTATCGCCTTCGGTAGGGAAATGATGCTTGCACCCATTATTAAATCGGTGAAGTGACTTGAAGTGGTAACGCTGGAAAATCATCGCCAGCATTAATCACTTCGCCCTTTAGTAAATCTGCCCCATTGTCTTTATTCTATAGTGCCTGATATAGGTACAAATACTGTATCATACTTGAACACAAGAATGTATTGTTAAACTGAGCTTTATAGGGGGGAGGGGGGTTTGCATTAACTGAATATAATCTTCAAATATACTGTAGTTCATTGCTAGCACTATATTAATTTAGGTGAACTTATCTTTTTAGGAGGTAATATTCACAGGAAGAGATTTGCATCAAATACTTGGATAAAGTATTGTAGTAATAATTTATGTTTTGGATGGGTTTGTGTCCCATGGTTGTATGTTTTTTGTTGAACTTTTTTAATGATTAACATACCTTCTGCATGTGCCATTTTGGATTTTTTGCTAAGAAAGAGCCCATTCAGATATTGATGCAAATACAGATAGAGTCACTTGGATTTGTAAGTTAAATGCGTCGTGACTCAGGGCTAATTGAAGAAACTGTGTTATCTAAAGTCATCTTAACTCATTTAATGCATTTAACCTTTTCATTAGCATACCAAAGCACCATTGTTTTCAATGGTGAACTCTTTAATTGGATGGGATGCTGTGACACAATATTCTGTGCTAAGTGGGATAAATGAGATAAATGAGTTAAGCCACGACGCATTTAACTCACCATCCAAAGTGACTGCATCTGTATCCCCAACAACTGGCTTGCAAACAACATGTTGCTTACCAACCCATTGTCTGTTGCTCCAAATGGCCTAAAAGCTGGTGCTTATTTTTTTATTCTTGGCTTGGAGGTAAAGTTTTTTTTATTCAATTGCATTACTAAATAGGCAGCAATTCTAGTTTAGTAAAATGCAGAGTTTATTTAAAAACCTATAAAATTCCCAAATTTACATTTTTATAAACAGGCCTTTAACCCATGCCAATGACCACTGCTATATCTGTAGACAAGGGAACATTTGTCATTCAGTTGCACACTGCCGGCAACCCAAAGAAATGTCAAGTTGAGATAAAAAAATATTGGGTTATTTCCCCATTATCTTACTAGCTTTTACCTTAAACAGGAATCTATAAAATCCTTTTACTAACTTCATAACTCCTGCAAAATGGAGCTTAGCCACATTTCTCATAGCACAATGCATGCTGACCTCTTGTTATTCAAAGAGCTGTCTCACTAAAGTCAGGAATCATCTTGTCTATCATTAAGTTCCAGATCATAAACTTTTCTAGTTTCCTCTTTATTAATCTGGCAGTTCTGGTGTAGCTAGAAGACAATCCAACTTACATCTCAATGTTCTGTACAATGTAAGTGTTTTGGCAGATATATTCATGAGTATGTATAACATGTCATAATTAGGAAATCAAAAAGTTTAAAGATTGTAGATTTGTTCATTTAGGTTTATAGCATGTACTTTGGTCTTTGTTATGAGGCAGATTTTGAATGTTTGTTACAGAGAAACTAAGTGCAGAAAATAAAGGACTGTTACTCCCTGTCAGCTGCCGCCATTATTTTTATGGGCTCACTGAGAGTATACTGCATTTTATAACTGTCATTAGCAAATAACCCCTGGGGCACCTGACCTATTGAATGCCAGCAGATTCTTTGTCCTTACTAAACTGTTATAAGATGGTCTAAAGACTAAAAAAACAACCGCAAAAACCACATTCTAATTATTACCTATGGGAGATTAACCCTTCTGTATATTATACTATAAACACATTACACTGAACAATATTATAAGTTTATATGTTTTGAAACTCTGACATGGCTTTTAAATTTAATAACAGTTACAAAATGTGCTCTAATCACTAGTGATCCCATATCTGGCCAGTCCTACGCTCAATTTTCATCTGATTCATTAAGAATTCCATTACTTCATTAAACATTTTACAAAGGGACTAAGTTTTACCTGCAACTTACTTGCTGCTTTCAAATGAAAACTCCCAATCATGGTTGCCCTTTTATTAGACACCAGTGGGATCACCTGACTATAGCTGGGAAGGGTGGGGGCTACAACAGAGAGCTGGTCACTGCTCCAGTATAACTACAACAAACAAGTATCGAATAGCCCAAAATTAGATTTGAATTTAAAAAAATACTGTCTCTAATTTATTTATTTTTTTAAATTGTTCAATTCGAATGATGCGATTGAACGATTCAAATTTGATTGAAAACAGACCTACGTATTTGATCAAAATAGGTACATTTTCGATCAAAAATGCCCCCCTGAAATGTAATGGTCTCATTTCAATTTTTTTTTAAATTCCAAATTCAACCAATACTAAATATGCCCCTTAATGTAAGAGTATATGAATATATTTAGAAGCAACCTACAAGGGGTCAAAAAAAAAATCTCTAGATATTTTCCTTTCTGCAAGAAAGTTTGCCTAAAAAACTATTATGCCTTTAAAGGTAACAGGGAATTTCATGCAGTGAAAGAATCTTACGGACAGTGCTCAGTCTGAGCAACAGGTCTACCGCCTGAGGGCAATGAAACAAAGAGGAGCTGGAAAAGCCAGAGAGAATGTCTGAGAACTAACCTGAGGGCTCTTTAGTTTGTGCTTTAGCTACATTTCTCGTATCTGTCTTGATCCAGTGAAGAAAACTGAGACAGCTAGAGTATAAAGTGCAGCTCTGGTTGTACATGTTTCATTCCTGGAGAGAGAAGTTGAGTAGTTATTGACTGGAATATTCCTGAGACCTCTTATTGTGTCCTGGATATACTTTCACTGTTAAATGTGAGTATAGAGAACTCAAAAGACAATTTCCCAATATACCAAATTTTTTTTTCTTGTTAGAGTGCAATGTTGTGGCTACTCTTAAAACGTTTAGTAAAACTATACTTATTTTCTAAGCTTTTATTGACTACACTAGAAAATATCATTGGATGATATTAAGGGACAGATTTATCAAGTGAAAAATCAAATTAAAATATTTGAATTTTGAAGTAATTTTTGGGTACTTCGACTATCGAATAGACCAAAATTCAATTTGAATTAAAAAAAAAATGAACAATACAACAATAAAAAAATAAAAATCCAAAAAAATTGGATCTTGAAAAAATGCGCAAAAAAACTCTTTTGAAGCCCAAAAACCACACAAATTGTGAGATTTCACATTTGGTCAAGGGGACAACTTTAATCGACATTTACATGAATTCAGCAGGTTTTAGATGGCATATTTTCAGATTCTGACTTGGAATACCTTCATGGAATAATAATTCATGTAAAATAGTTTTTTGGCTAAATTGGGTGCATAATTAATAGAAACAGCAATATAAAACTTGTACAAGAAAGATACACTATATCTACTGTATATACAGTTTAAAAGACTGGATACAACAGATGTTCCACCAGTTCTGGTAAGGCTCTGCTGCCAGATTCAGGCTTTCAAGCAAGTAATCAGTAAGCACTATCAGCTGATCAGTTGCTCTGGCTTCTAGTTATGGTGGATACTTTGAGATATTGATACATTTCATCAACATTTTCTACAGATAATTAAATGTGCAGGGAGTGCTAATTCATTGATTACATTATTCCTGTTTGAAAAAATATTCTTCAAGTAATTTTAAAATGGTCAATATTGTTGGATTCAGAATAATAATTCCTACCCTTTGTATGAAAAGTATACTCTTCTATTGGATGTTTTTTGATTTTACTAAGGAATCTTCAGGATACTAGTGTAAGGAGCGCTTACCCTGGTGGTCTAGTGGCTGGCCCCCGAGCATGCGGGAGCGCCCGCCGTGCCTTTGGCGGGGACGCTCGCCGCGTGCATCCTCTCTCCTTCAGTGCCGGTTCCCTAGTGCGCGCCGCGCACGCACTTCTGCCTTTTATAGGCGCATGCGCGCCGGCGTGATGACGTCACGCGCAATGGCGCGAATTTCAAACTGTATTTAAAGGGATCTTAGTATTCAGAGCATTGCCCGTTGTTAGGTTCAATTAGTTAGTTCCTGGGTGTGTTTTCTGTATTATTCCTGATTGATTACTGGTATTTGACCCTTGCTTTGCCTGACTATCCTGCTACTCTCCAACCCTGACCTTTGGCTTGTCTGATTATTCTGTCCTCTGGAATCCTGACCTTTTGCCTGTCCCCTGACTACTCTACACTCTCCAATCCTGATCCTGGCCTGTCTGACTATTCTACACAGCTTGTGCTGTTCCGGCCTGCCTACTCCGATTGGTGGTATTCTTCGACCCGATTCCCTGGTGAGACGATCGTGCCCCTATGCTAGCCAGAACCTTTGCTTTACACCTCTCGTTAAGTCCAGGTGGCATCTGAGTAAGCCGAGGGCTCCTCCCAAGGCCAAAGGCGGTCACTTAACTGGTGAAGCCGAGCTGAGATAAAGGTGTCTGGCAACTGTTCTGGTATTGGGTGCCGTTCGTGACAACTAGAGGGTACAAACAACAAAAATAATACAAATGAATTAAAGAGATATATTAAGAGGATGATAAACTCCTTACCCTTTAGATATTATTGACTTCAAATTCCAAGAGCAAAAATGTTTAACCACCACTGGAAATGACCTGACATAATTCCATGTGTTTTCTCTTCGGCAGAGACCCTGAGCATCAAGCAGTCTCCCATATTAAAGCACATTGTTCTACAGGCCTCTGGTCAGACCATTCAATGTTCTAATTTAAATACCTGGAAAGAGTTGTCCAACAGTATATATACATATTAATTTATACAGGGCTTTGAATTAATACCAGTTGTCCAAAAAATTATAAACATGTACACTGTCTAGTTTTCCCAATTTTAGCACAATCTTTATTGTATTTTGTACATATAAATATTAATGAGCGAATATATGTAAAATAATTTGTTCTGCCTGGTATTTTATCCCCTAGCTGAGCATATTTAATTGCTTGCTTTCCAGGAATCCAGTTACACTTCCTATCCTTTGGGAGCCGAGAAACCGTTGCACACAAAGCAAATATTTTATATACATATATAAATTATTTTAAGTAAAAAAAAACTCTTCCCTGAAAATGCTCACAAACTCTTAAAAGTTGGGCTTCACAATGGCTTTAGCTTTGAACAAATTCTATCAAATAATAATAAAAAAATAAATAAAGTTTTGCAATCTGTCCCAAGGAGTTTGCTGGTTCAGCAAGTGTGAAATTCCAGTTTAAATACAAGATACTCTAATTTCACAGTTAAATTGAAGCCTTTTCACAATGCCCCACTGAATAAATTGTTATATTTCCATATATTCAAGGTCCTTATTGAAGGTTGTAAAATAAGGTTAGACACCTTAATTTAGTGAATGAGGTAAGAAATATACTGTATATTAAATAGTGCTGTTCAACATTTTTTAATTATAGTTTTCATGACTGTATCAATTTCAATTCTTCTGAATATTGTATGTTTCCATGAACAAAACCCCAGTCTATCCATAATAATAGCCGGAATTAAGTCTTTAATATATTATTTCATATCCCGATTTGGAATTGCAGTGCTTCTATTAAACCAGACACTTATTTTAAATTATATAGTAAGAGGAAAATATTGCTTTCTGTACAACCTTTGAGAAAGTAGAGTTCAAATGAACCAGCCATAATTTAAATATCGGTTTACTTAAAAGAGCTAAGGGTGGAAGTTGAGTAAAGTAGTTTTGTTCATACAAAGTCACATTTTCAAGATGTATCATACACATTATGTAGTTCAAGATGTTGCCATCTCAGTAGGGGGACCTGGAAAAAAATGGTGTATTGGGTATCTAAATTGGGACACTGGATAATTTGAGGCCCATTTATCAAAGTTTGAATTTTAGTCGAATAAACTCAAACACTCTAAAACCTGAAATGTCATGAAGTTTATTTAAAAATTTTAATTTTAAAAATGCCAAAAATAAAACTCTAAAACATTTCGTTTTTTTGGGCAACTACTAATTCAAAATATTAGAAAACCTCTAAATGGCCAAATTGATTAAAAAAGGTCCAATAAGATCAGCACAGCTCCCACTGACTTCTGTAGTACCTTGACAATTTTTGTATTTTTTATTCTTAATAAATTGTGATTTTTTTTTGCACTTTAAGGGGTAATTTATCAAAAGTCAAATTTAGTATTGATATGAAATTTTTTTTACTCAATTAAATTCAAATATACTGACAACTCCAATGGGAGGTTATTTATGAAGCTTTGTAGAAAGAAAAACGGTCCGCACACACCAATATTGCAGTCGGGGATAGTGCCC
>CM044433.1:19434686-19484101 GCA_024363595.1 Xenopus borealis | reverse complement strand
ACCACCACGCAGATCAGTGGAAGGAGGTGTGCGGTAATTAAAATATTCATTGTTCCAGGTTATTTATGAAAACATTTGAATGTCTAAAATACGATTGAATGAGAATGACCCAAAAATTCAATTTATATTCAAATCAAATACAAACAAAATTCAAATAAAAAAACCTGACTGTCAGGAAGGTTATTAACATTTTCAAATGTGTCAATGGACCTCTGGCATTGGCTTGTTATTTAATTTGGAAGGTCTTATGTGACGAATATTCGAATAAGAACTGTTTCCAAGGTCGAGGTTTGATAAATCTCACATTTGAATTTACCTTTGAGTTGGTGCTTTTAAATTGGAATTTCTAAGTTTTGACACAAAAAAATGTTGAAATTTACCATTCAAACCTTAATAAATCTGAAACATACTAAATCAGCCCCCATAAGAAATATAGAAAAAAAATATTTTTGGAAATTTGTAAAACAAAAACAAAAAAAATTGAATGTTAGTAAAGACCTCTTTGTTTGGAATGTTTAACAATTTAAAAAAGTGTAATCACTGATCTACCTCCCCCTACAATGTGATGTAATCTTCTAGTAAGGCCTTTTAAAAATGTGTTGATTAATGTAAGTAAAACTGCTTTTATGCCTTTTTGGAAAGGAGTTAAAATCACAAATATAATCATTTAGAAATTCTCTACTGTTTCTGAAATAGGTTATTTCAGGATGCAGCTGTGTTGAAAGTCAGCTAGCTCTAGTACATACATGATCTAGATAAAGGAAAAACAGACTAAGTGTTAGGGCCAAATGTCTATTAAAGTCTGTGTGTAGAGAAATATGAAGACATACAATTCAATGTGGAGATTGGATGTTATGGCTTATTGTTAGTGATGGACAAATCTATCCCGTTTCGCTTTACTGAAAAATTTGTGAATAGGAGAAAAATTCACGAAACGAGTTGCGTCTAGTTTTTGACTCGTTGCATCATTTTCAGACGCGTTGCGTCATTTTCAGCGCGTGACACATGTAATTTTCGCCGTGCGTTGTTTTTTTTTTATGCGCTTCTCATATTTTTTTTTACACCAGAGAATTTTCGACAGGCTAATTTTTGTTGGCGTTTCGCAAATTTATTCGCCGGCTGCGAATCGTTGGAATTCGCCTTGAATTCGCCAAACACTACTTTTGGTTGCCATAGAAGCTAAGATCTCTTATATTACCCCTAAGCCTCTGATTAACTCACATTAGGAACTAGTGAAGGCTCACCAGAAGAGGAATGCAGGTTAGTGTGGTCATTGGTCAAAAGGATTTTACAGCTAGCCTGATCAATATCTGGTCATGCTCTGTTGAGGAGGCTATTGCTTTGGCCTCATACATAGGCCAATAAGATGCTGAATTAAGACTGGCTTATATAGTAGGTAATATTGCACCTTGTTTGGCCAGCTTGTTCTAATTTATAAAGGCTTTTCCCATACTTTGCTGACTCATTTTTTAACCCACAGCAGGATAACCTCACAAGTTTAGGGGCTTATTATTAAAGTTAAATTTATGTAAGAAACATGTGAATATTTTACTGCAAAACTCGTAATGTATTCCAAAACAAATATTTTATGTTTTAATTATAATGTATAAAGCATTTCTGCAAAATTAATTCTCTCAATATAAAGAAAGATTGACATGGCCTTAAAATATTTACCACTAAAGCTTTTGTACTGAAAACTTGGTCTAAACAATTAATTAAAAAAATTAGTCTAAAAAGTAACTGCATCAACCGGAAAGGAAAAGCGACAGCACAATATTGTTACCAATTGCTTAGTATTGCTATGGAACTTGGAGAAACTTGACAGAACAATAAGTTGAATTTATTTTTATACATTCTTATTTATTACCTTTCAGCAATTCTGTCTGTTGAACTGAACTAGGTAGCTGGGGAAGTTTACCTTTCCTTTAAAGTTTTTGAATATCTTTGCATAAACAGCATCTAGCTGCCTAGAGCATTTGATGAATAACTTTACATTTAAGTATATTTGTACATCTGCTGTGCATAGGGACGACCACTGTAAAGGGAGGAATTTTTACAGTACAAGTTATTCTCATAAACCAAATAACAATCTAGTGCCAGAACACCATGTCCACATTTGCTGCTGTAAAATGCCAGAGGCCGCTGCATTGACAAGATGTGAAGTATTTTAAATGACAGATGTCCCTATTAAGATGTTGCAGTGTCAGATGTAATGCTCAAGGCAAAGGGGCCATCATGGACTCTCACAGATAATGCAGTAAACCCAATAGCACAATTTGCTCGCAAAGAGTGTTTAAGAAGACAAGGGTTCATTCAGTGATGAGCAGAAACAACAGACACAGAGGGATAGTTTGTTAAAGAAGCATTATAATCTTCCTGTGCAACATAAACAGATTTATTGCTACTGAATGATACACAAGACTGAGCAGGGGATTGCCGGTATCAGTGTTCTTTTCCAGTTATGCCTTGAAAATTGAACAGAACTATCTATTTTTCTCATTGCTGAAAAAAGGAGAATTAAAATCCTAATATTACACTTGGACTAGTTTTTATGGTATGGACCTGCTATATTACTGCCCACAACTAGCAACTCTATACCACATGAGATAATACTACTCCATTCCACTATGAATTACCAGTGCTTATTGAAAGACTAACCATCTTCTGGTCTTTAAAGGGGAATACATACACAGTGTGCCACCCCAGAATGTAGAGTACCAGTGTGCATGGAGCAGGGAGGCCAAAACAAAAGGTTCACTAAAAAAAATACTCTGGAGCGGTTGAATTAGAATTGGGCCAAGTCAGAAAAAGCTTTAGATGTACATTTGCTAGCTCATATAGCATAATGTCTGCCTTTAATTAAATACACAGATCTTAATGAGATTGTTCACTTTTAAATTCACTTTACAAGAACATAGAGATCTCTATTCTGAGATAATCTACAATGGGTCTTAATTTTCTTTTGTATTTTTTCATTATTTAGCTTTTTCAGTTCTTCAACTCTCCCGTTTAAAATTTCAGCCATCTGATTCCTAGGCTCAAAATTACCCTAGCAACAAGGCAGGGTTTGGAATCAGAGACTGGAATATGAATAACAGTTTAACAATAACAGTAAAGGTGTAGCCTCATAGAGCCATTGTTTATTGGCTACTGGGGTCAATGACATCTATTTCAAAGCTGGAAAGAGTCAGAAGAGAAAAGCAAATAATTCAAAAACTATACAATATAAAAAATTGTATCGGATCAGAAACCAAATGCTATAATAAAGGCTTTTTATTCAAACTTCTCACGTAGCAGTGCTGTGTCATACTCTGTATGCCAAAAAGCTGGCCATTCCACGGCATACTAAAAATTAACTTATGGGTGAGCTGACCCTTGGAGATTTCATGAAATAGGATATGCAAACTAGTATGATAGCTGCATTGTTAACTGAATGCCATAGTAAAGCCCCTCTATTCTAGGACCCAGTCTTAAACTGAGAATCAGCAGAAAGTTGTAATAGATACAATACTATGGGCCATCACTTAAGAGACTCAAATTGTATCCAACCTAGAGTCACCCATACTCTGCATAGCTTCTCCCCAACTCTTTCTGTATTTGTTATGCCATTGTTTCTGAACTCTGTTTCCTGCCTTTCCTGACCATCTCCATCCCAAATAGTAAGTTTGTTCTCTGGGTCAATGGGGAATTGTCTATGTTATTAGCAGAAGAAATACATGTGAGTACCCTCACCCCTTCATCTGTTCTTCTTTTTGCCAGTGCTATAATCAATACAAATTTTAGTTAAACTATCCAAAAACACTAAATATGTGATACATATTAGTACTTATTTAAAAAAAATTCAAATATGTGTGCTAATGACTTTTAACCACATTAAGAAAACCTCACTTGCATGTTCTGTAGGCTTTATTATCTAACTGTCACATAACTATCCATAAGTTAAATGTATGTTATGATCATACACTTCAGGAAACTAGGACTTTCATGATTGCTGGAATGCTATTTTAAAAGTAAGAAGCAAGACTTCACTATCTTCCAATTGATCTTTCAATTGATTTAACTTTATTCATTAAAAAAGTTTATGTTGACTTGAAAAATGAGCAGAGAGTTGATAAGTAGAAAATCAATGATCTGCAGACAAGAGATAAATACCCATAATTGCCTGAGAAGTTCCATCTGTAATGGTTGGCAAATCTATTGGCAAACGTTAGTTGTGTTGAAGTTTACAAAAACATAGTTTTCACTTTAAAACTATTAAAGGACCCTCTAAAGCAAAAAAAAAAACACCAACAATTTTTAGAAAGGCTTTTCCTATAAAAGTAGCCTTAGCTGTTTACTGAGCATGCACTGAGCAGCCCTTTGGTACCCCAATGTTTTCTTTGCCTTTGTTTTCTGTTAAAAAAGGAAATAATTTTATAAAGGGGACATATATTACTTATAAAAATCCAATTGTTCCTGCATTATAGGTGCTTTGTAGGGGCAAAATATAATTTATGTAAGGCTTTTCAAGGCAACTTGCTGCTCCCTAGTACCATGTTCAATCTACTATCACCCTTTGTAAACTTAAGAAGTTATTTGGCAACTTTTTTATCTCAGCAAAAATCTTGTCTTGGAGAGTTTTTTGTTGCATTTTAAATGTAGGTTGATATCAATGCTCAGGACACAGGGTTTCAAACCTCATACATTTGGTGCCCATTTACAAGCAATCAAAGTTGATTTTTTCCAACAAATTTAAAAAACGGTTTTTCTAGTTTTTTTAAAAGGTTCTGAAAATGCCAGATTTATTAAGTGAAAAAACTACAAAAACCTCTAATACAAAAATTTGGCAGGTAAATGTTGTCAAGGTCCTATAGAAGTCAATGGGAGCTGTGCTGGTCATATTGGACTGTTTCAAATCTATTTAGTCTTTTAGAGGTTTAAGGAATTCAACTAGGAATTGAAAAGTTTAGTTGTGACTAAAATTTGCATCAAGATGCCAGAGAAGGTTCAGGAAACACTCCCTGTTTATTAGTAGGTGTCTCATACCTTGTCTGGTTGAAGGCCAAGACCACTCATAAGATGCCAAAGCAATCATATACATCAACGTTATATATATAGGGTATCCCTAGCTAACATTATATCTACCATTACGCCCAGACCATCCTTTGTGCATTCTTAGAAATTCAATTAAAGGAGAAATGAAGGTTTTCTACTTTTAAGGTGCTGCTGAATAGTTTTCAAGTTAGATAGGATAGGACAAACTCAATGGTAAGATAGGCAGGACTGTAGTTATATCCAGATCAGGAAAAACTCAACCTGCACTCAACCTTAACCCGCAATTTGTTGCCATTGTAATACCCGCATCCACCCTTATCTACATGCTCTTGGTCTGTACTCTACTTTTGTGCATGCCTCTGATTCCAAGACTGGGAATCTTTGGGAGCAGTAGATGGAGTGTAATTTCCAAGTTTTACACACCCCGAACCCTAATTCACAATGGTTGGTGATATTTTAACCCAAATACATGTGTCATTATGGGTTTAGAGCCAGCACACACATCACTACAGGCCTGTGATTTTGGGGTAAAGGCATGTCTCCTTTGCATAAATAGGTATGAATAAGTTCCTGAAACATCATTCCAAATGAATAATATGTGGCGATACAAAATAGCACTGGGAATGAGAGCCTGAGAAAAGTCATTGTTTAACTGTTTTAGTGGTTTTGCAGTGCTTAATGCTCATCAACAACCATTCAGATTCTTACTGTACTCTCCAATACAAATTACAAATTGTGAGCTATTTCAAAGCTATTTCAATTAACAATAATTTATACAACACATTTTCATATTAAGTTTTATTTAATTAGCTCAAGTTGAGTAAAATGTATATGAGGTATATGAGTAAAAGGTATATGAGTACACTGCATATTTAAGGAATTGAAAGGAAAAAAATTGCAAATTCCAGAAAATTGCATTCTGTCATCTTTTAGCTTAGTGTATTCATGAAAGCATTATGTTCTATGGCAACATTTAGCTTGCATTATAGTTTCATTATAACAATGAATTCAAAGGTCCAATATTCAATTAAATTAAACATAAAGTATGTATAAATGTGCATTTTATTAAGATGTATTACTAAAATGTGTGTTTTTAACGATTGGTGGCACAGCGTACATAAAAATATTTCATGTTTATATTATGGGAACATATTCAGTGAAGAAATATTTTATTTTTATTTTATAGGCTCATATTCAATGTAAGAAATCTATCATTATGTTTATTTGATAGGAATGTCTTTAAATGAAAAATATAGAAAAGTATGTTATTGTTGTGTATTATTTTGCTATTTTTTTACAACATTCAAGTCTATCCAACTGCTTATTGTGTATGTGCATAAAATGCTTATGTTTCAGCAACTGAATATGAAAAAGTGTCGTATACTGTGTATAATACAGATAAGTCAACTATATTAAATGGATATTAACTCAAATTCCATATTGATTTTACTGAGAATTCTATTTTGTGTAATCATTCCTAATGTTCTTAAACTCCTTCGGAGCTTAAGAGTCTAGAAATGCATTAGACTAAATAGAGTATTGATAAAGTCATATCTGAATAGAGAATTGAATTGCATTGTGCATCAGATAGGGCCAACGCACCTTCTGTTAAAGTGAACTGAGACCTGAATGAAATAATCCCAAAGTTCTGCATTTTAAACAAAATCTCCCTCCACAGTAACACATATAAAATGGCAACATGTTCTAAAGTCCCTCTATTTCCATAATATTTCCTCTATCAGCATTCATTTTTGAAGGTGAAACAACAAGGGGCAGATTTTATTCAAAGCAGTCAAAAAGTATCAATGTTGCATATTAATTATCTTATTAAATTTTTTTAAAAAGGACAAGGAAAGTCTAAAATAGAATAAGGTTAGAAATGCTGTATTTTGTATACTAAAAATAGACATGAACTTACTGCTCCACAAAGCCTAATAAAACAAATGATTTGTGCTTTCAAAGTTGGGCACAGGGGGTTGTCATCTTGCAACTTTGTTAAACATCTTTGCAAATCCAAGACTGTGCACATGCTCAGTGTAATCTGGGCTGTTTAGGGATTGTCATAAATTAACAAAACAGCACAAGTCAAATAATATCTGCCAGAAGCCGATACAGTAAGACTGATTAAGAATAACAAAATACAGACTACACTGGGTCCTGTGTTGTCATAAAATCTAATGTGGATTTTATAGTTTTGATATTGTTTAATACAATCTTTCTCCAACTCTGCAGAACCAGTGGCTGCAGAAAAATAATCCTCCAAATAGTTTATCTGTTTAAATCTGGCTCTATGATCTTTGTCCCTGAGAGTTGGAAACAGTAAAGTGGATGTAAAGGCAAAAATAAAATCAAATACAAATCTCTACACAGTTGCTGACTGCAAGCTGCTGTAGTTCTGCATGGCTGGGAAGTAAGGCAGGGGCTCCCCCTGCTGTTCATAAGTATGATTATTTCCCTACCCAGCAGTTATGGACCGTCTGACAATTCATATAAGCAGCAGTAACTTAAGGGAGAATTTCACTGAATACAGTCAGGTTTCTTAAAAAACGGTATACATTTTTTAATTAAAGTATATTGGAGATAGATTTATTTTTCATTAAAGGGGTTGTTCACCTTTGAGTTAACTTTTAGTAAAATGTAGAGAGTGGTATTCTGAGACCATTTGCAATTGGTTTAAATGTTTTATTGTTTGTGGTTTTTGAGTCATTTAGCTTTTTATTCAGCAGCCCTCTAGTTTGCAGTGTCAGCAATTTGGTTTCTAGGGTACAAATTACCCTAGCAACGCTGCATTGATTTGAATAAGAGACTGGAATATGAATAGGAGATAGACTGATAAGTAATAAAAAGTGGCAATAACAATTAATTTGTAGCCTTACAGAGGATTTGTTTTTAGATGGTGTCAGTGATCCCCATTTGAAAGCTGCAAAGAAACAGAAGAAAATTGCAAATCATTAAAAAACTATGAAAAATAAATAATGAAGAACAATTGAAAAGTTTCTTAGAATTGGCCCTACTACAATATACTAAAAGTTAACTTGAAGGTGAACCACCCCTTCAAGCCTCTGCCACAGCTGCTTTAATTTGGCTAGCAACTGTAATAGCCTTTGCAAGGGTTAAATCTTGCTCTAGGAGCAGTCTCTCTCTAATGCATAGTGAGTTTGTTTTTTCCACTATTTGGTCTCTTATCATTCATCTGTTAGATTCCCAAATTCACAGGTAACAACCAGCTCTCTCAAAGCTGTTACAAAATGTTCTGTGGATTCGCCATTATGTTGTCCACATTGGCGACATTTATATCTTTCAGCAACCACATTTACTCTTGGCACAAAAAAAGTTCTTTATAGCAGTAAGAGCAGTTTCATAAGTATCATCAGGTAATGGTAATGTATTGAATATATGCTGTCCCTCTGCTCCCAGGCAATGAATAAGTAAAGCATGCTTTCTAGCTGCAGAAATCTCCCCCTGATCAGCAGCAATAATGTAATTATCAAACATACGGATCCAAGCAGTAAAAGGTATGGTAGGCTCACCAGGGTTTGGTAGAAAAGGTGCATTTTGCTGCAGAGGTAGAAAAGACATCCTCGTCGCCATTTTTTATGTTTTGGTAGCCGAGAATGAGGAGGGTATAACTGCTTTATTAACAGGTTCCTGCAACCTTTACACAACTGCCTTACTTCCTACTTTCACTTTCCAAGCTGTACAGAAAGTCCTGTGTGTCTGCATAGCACAAGTAATGTGCACAGTGACACCTGCAGGCCATTTGTATAAACACCACAGCCTCTGCTTTTTACCCCTAGTTCCACACAATAGTGGGACATATCTAATAAAAGTAATTCTAACACAACAGGACTTGCTGAGTAATCATTTAAGACATTTTATTACTCATCCAAGCAGTTTCTTCAGTTCAGCTGACTGGTGTGGGAAGCATATGAACTCTTCCACTTAACCAATCACACTGTTTCTAGTAGTTGCATAACACATTGGTAATCTTATCACAGTAACTACACTTAATTAACACCTCTAAAAATTCAGATGTCACCTCTTTGAAGAGTTACAATGTGTCATTGTGATTGGATTAGTGGAAGAGTTTATATGACAAGAAATTCCCATACCAGTTGAACTGAAGGAGCTGCTTGGATGAGTAGTGAAATGTCTTCAATGATTACTCAGCAAGTCCAGTTGTTTTATAATTACTTATATTAGATGTATCATGACCTGGATGAATGAAAATCTTCATAGTCAATTGTGGGGCATAGTGATGAGCAAACAAGGTGGTTTCTCAAAACCATGTAAAAAATCTTGAAATTTCAAAACATTCACAAAATTTCATCAAAAGCAATAGAGTAAGTGGGTGTTTTAAGCTGTTTTTCTTCTAGCAACATATGGAATATAGCTACACTAAAGTCCTTTTCAGATCCAAGGTAAGCTCTGTTGATGCCTACCCATCCCCCAACGCAGTCACTAACAATTACCCGCCCACTGTCACAAGCCTTCTCCCTCATCTGGTGCTATTTCACATACCTGCTGGTTAATAGCTTCCTGACCCCCTCCAGGCCTTAGTAATTCAACTCTGATCCGGTCTTGTTTCCTGCATAATAAATCCTGGGACACAATAGTGGGACATGGTGATGAGCAAGACAGGAGGTTTTTCTTAGCCAAAAAAATTCAAAACAAATTTAAAATGTTGGCAATTTTTTGTCAAAATATCATTAAAATGTTAGGTTGTTTCTTCTGACACCAATGCATTGGAGCCAAATTACGTTTTTCTTATGTGTTTTTCTCACCTTAAATGCAGTGGAGCAAAAAATGCTTTTGGTAAATCCAATGGACTTTTTTTCTCTTGTGACTTTTTTCCCCTCATGAAAAACATTTTTTTTAAAATGCATGGTAAAATTGTAGAGCAGATTTTCAAAAAATTGTTGCCACTTGTGAAAACCTCTGTAAATCTCTATCAGGTGAAATATTTTTGTCCCACTAGTGGGGAAAACAGAAGTTAGATCCACACCACTTTGGAGGATACAGCTGCAAACTGTATAAAGCTATCTGACTACCACAGGACTGGTATCTACAATTCTGTAATTAATCATACTGTAGTTCTTCAAATATTTGCTAATTATTATGGCTGAGAGTAAAATCAATGGATATGATTATTAAAAACAACCAGTAACAAAATAATTACTGTTAATCCAGAGGTTTTCTAGTATTATAGGATAGCAAATTTATTTCAAAGTATTCCAGACTTTACTAGTTTCTTTTCTGGAAGTAAATAGTGTGTTTTGTAAGATTAGAATCAACAGCGCCAAAGAAACAGAAAATAAGTCTTTGTTATCTTTCCAAGATCAATGTCTTTGCATGTGTGGGAGACACTGATAAAATTGGCAATTAATCTTTATCTCTGACTTGGATACATGTCAATATATATTTGCAAGTTACAAGCAAAGTATTTATGTGTAACTAAGTCTCATACATTGTACTGTTTTTAATATTTTACTAGATATTCGATTTTTATATTTAATTTGTGTGTCATAGATTACTAACACAAGAATTATTATTAATAGACAAAAGAAAGCACTATTTAGTCTGCTTTTGTGGAAAAGTCTACTTTATTTAGCAGAAGGTACACCTTTGGGTGCCCAAAAAAGACAGATTTCACGTCACAGCATGAGCAATGCTATCATGACCCCTCATAATTGGGTACCAGAGAGACTGAAATGTCACAGTGGTACATGTACTTGTGCCAAATCACTGAAATAATTAGTCAGATTGAACCACAAACAGAGAACACACACATCTGCTTATGGCAAGACCAACAGGCTTTACTGATATGTTCAGTGCCCTTAGAGCTTAATTTATATGAAACATAAAAATGTGTTGCTGTTGAGATATAAAATATCAACAATTAATGATAAATGACCATATCATGAAGGCAAATGATCATGCAATATTATGGTATTCACCTAAATAAGTTATTACAACTATTTCCATAAAGATATTCAAGACTATTGTTGGAAGTAACTTGGTCATTATTACTTAAGTTTATGTAATTGTACACGTACATGCTGCTGGAGTCCTAAGTAGTAATCTACCCAGTTTTGCTTCGCCTAAAAATTTGCGAAAAAATTAGCGAAACGAGTCGCTGCATGTTTTTGACGTGCTCCGCTTTTGTTGCATCGTTTTCAACGCGCGTTGCGTCGTTTTCGTCGCGCCATGCCAAAAACGACGCGCGACTTGTTTTTTTAAGCGAATCGCGGGAATTCGCCCCTGGCGAATAAATTCGCCCATAACTAGTCCTGAGTTTGATTCCACCCAGAAAAATATCTGCAAGGAGTTTGTATGTTTGTTCCATGTCTATGTGTGTTTACAATTATTCTGATTTCCTCCCACACTCTAAACATACAGGCAGGATAACTGACTCCTAATAAAAACTGAAACTCCTATGTGTGAATGTGATAGGGTCCTTAGTCTTGATTGTAAGTGTCACTGGGAGACTGATGTGAATGATGTATACATTTCTGTAATGCTCTGTGGAAATCTGTCAGTGCTATATAAATATCAGGAATGTAAATACATATATACAGTATAGTAAGCTCAGCGCATTAGTAAACAATGTAAAGAAGCTCAGTAAACACATTAGTGCATTAAATCATTAATTTTTAAGGCACCCTTAGTAGTTTTTATTGGAGACATTCAATTACATATTCATCATAACGTTTATAAATTCAGCTATTTAAACTCCCTTACCCAAATCTTGGAGAATACAGACCACATTCAGGTAATCATAAAAACCTTAACCTTTTTGTTATTTCAAATTTCAACATTTTGCTTTATGTTTGCTATCTCTTTGTACTGTGTTGTCTCTTTAATTCACTTCTACAAAGATACAATTATTGTTTTCATAAGTTAGTATTATTAGTAATAACATAGTAACATAGTAAGTTAGGTTGAAAAAAGATACACATCCATCAAGTTCAACCTTTTAAGTCTATATATAACCTGCTTAATGGCTAGTTGATATATATATATATATATAGCATATATAACAATGTGCACATTTTCCTGTTGCTCAGCCACTATAAATCAGAAATGTTCTGGTGTCAGTAGTTCCAATCCAAATAACAAACAAAACAGTGGCTCCCTGCATTGTACATAACATGCTGCTTTTGTTGGAAACCATCGGTCTGGTGGAGATAATTTAATTTCCTTGGGGTTAGCTTTTAATTATGTAGCTGCATTGTTTCTTGATAAATTCAGTTGCTGTAAAACTAAAATCATTTTAGTTATGTTAAATTATTTACTTTTAATAATGTTGTGTCACTAAGTCAGAGGCACAGTGGTATGGTAAATAATTATCACGCACTCAGGGGCATACTTCATATCACTTGAAATGGAGATTCCTTCAGGATTTCCAGCAGTTCAAAAATTTCTACTCACTATTGTGACTCTGATTATTATAAACTGAATCATTGATGAAGTAGATCAATGAGTTAGTTTATCAGAAGGTGTTGGATAACTATAAGCAATACAGCACATTCTTTTATATGGGGTGTTAGAACTAGTGACAGCACTGAGCACTGATGAACACCTACCAGTTCATTGTTCAAGATGAATATTGCAAGTGGGAATTCATTATTCAGACAATGTCTACATTAGAGATTTCTTAGTTTTTTGTTTGTTACATTATACTGAACATCATAAATCCACCTCAAGGTTTTAGCCGCCCACAGTGAATCCCTTCTCACGAGTGCTGTGCTGCCCTAGGCCTGGGCCTTTGTGACCTCTCCACAAATCTGGGCCTGTTTGGGTGTGGAGGGGGGGATCCACAGAAACAGAAACTTTTCCCTACTTTTCACTTTGGTTAATTGATAAATTGGTGCAAACTTTAAAGTAATAGGACAATATTGTTTTTCACTGCTCAAAGCTGGAGAATACTATAGAGGAAGTAATGAATGAATAAATTAGCCACATTGCAACATTTGTCAAGGGAATTTAAAATATTTACCCAGAAAAATATTTGACCTTTGATAAATAGGCCAGACAGGCCCATTCAAATGGATTTTGTATTTTTGTATTTAGTAAAAGGATAAATATAATATTGATACATTTTTATATTTAATTTAACTTAGAATGACATGTATTTATCTAATGTAACCCTTAGAAATGAAATATTTGAACACTGCTATTTTAAATTGCTATATGAAAGATATAGTTGAGGATTGTTGAAGTCCTGTAATAGTTTGCAGCTTTTTACTACTGTATATGTAAAATCTATGGGTATTAAGGGGTTCATTGCTTGTGTAAAAAGCAGGGTTTTATTGTGACGCCAGATCCCCTTTGGGTTCAAATTATTAACTGTAGTTGTTTCATTTTGTGCCTAAGAATACGTCAAAGTAGTCCAAAATGACTTCAAAATTCTAATTTTTAAAAAATTTAATTTCATTCGAATATTCATTACTATTGTGCCCCTTAGTAAATCTGCCCGTAAGGGTCGAATTTCGAAGTGAAAAAATTTCCAAATTCGACCATCGAATTTATTTAAAGGCCTTTTTTCCATCGAGAATGGACCTAATGCAATCGAAGAGGTCCATTTTCAATCGAATAAAAAATTTTGAATCATTTGATCGTATTATTCAAATCGAACCATTCGAAGGATTTTGAGCACAATCCTTCGATTTACTAGGTCTTAGGAAAAAAATTTCCGGAAAGGTTTTAGGAGGTCCCCCATAGGCTAAAATGCCAATTCGGCAGCTTTAAGGTGCTGAAGTGTCGAATTCAAAGCATTTTAAAGAGCCAGTACTTTGAAAATTCAACTTGAATTTTAAAATGTTTTCTATTTTTTTTTTTTAATTCTAATTTTATTTGAATATTCACTTGACCCTTAGTAAATGTGCCCCTAAGCATTATTTAAATTGTAAACCCTGGAATATAGTGGATAAAGGGATTTATTTAATTACTTAAAGAAACACATATTGTTTATTTCATCATGATGCTCTTCAGGTAAATTATCTATATTAGTGGAAAATACTTTTTCCAATAATAGGCTGTCCATTACAAGCTGAGATACAACTGTGCATAAGAGTTTTGTACAACTCCTTCAGGGGTTCTATAGAATCAGTAGTAGCTTTGCCAGGAGTGAGGTTGGTGGTCTGTTTCGTCGTGTTTCCCCCTCCTTCTTCTCTACAAATGTGTTCAGTGCAGTAATTATGATTTAACTCACTATGCATAATTACACAAAATATAGCAGAACATAACTGGTAGAAACATTCACATACAGGAGTGCCAGCAAAGGACACTGCTAACTGCATTTTATGTTCGTCAAAGGCTGAAGTGGTGTTTTGAACATTATGGTATCAGTTTAATGGGCTCCTGTGTTTGGAGAACAGTGATTGCCTTCTTGAGTGTTCCAACTCTCAAATCATTCAATTTAAGCTTACTATGTGATTCTGGGAATACCTGCTACAATAGCAAATTACATATTTTAACATTTCTTTGTATATGTTTTATATATATATATATATATATATTATATATATATATATATATATATATATATATATACATTTAATGTTTTATATATATATATATATATATATATATATATATATATATATATATATATATATATATATATATATATATATCAACCAAAATAGACTCCCTGTGATCTAGAAATCCCCTGTTTGTTATTATTTAATGAACACTGAAAATGAGCACAGACTGTACTATGTCAATACTTCATTAAAAGGTAAATTGATGACATGTTTGTTCTCTAAATTCGCTTCAGGAAAATTCAATTAAGGGGAAAGGCAGGGTGCAAAATGCATTTTGTTGCACTTTGCACAATACCTTCTGCAATGTATATGATCTAGTGATTGGCAAATTTGCGGCGAATTCCCGGGATTCGGCGCTGGCGAATAAATTTGGCTGCCGAAAATTAGCTGGTGTAAAAAAAAAGAGTCGTGAGCCGAACACGATTGAGAATGATGCGAACCGAGTCGTAAACGACGCAACGTGCGTCAAAAACGTGCTGCGACTCGTTTCACAAATTTTTTGCCAATTTCCAGTGAAATTTGCGAATTTTTCGGCGAAGCGAAACAGGATAGATTCGCCCATCACTAATATGATCTTATATGTCACTGCTACACACTTAATGAAATGTTCAATGTCACATATCTAAATTTGCTGACTCCTGATCTTGCCCATCACTACACAACCTGGATAATTTGCTACATACTCAGAACCCAGTACTATGTTCAAACCTCTGTAAAGGATTTAAGCAGTTGAGAAGAGGGCTTTGATGCAGCATATCCCTTTCAAGTTAATGCACAGTAGAGAAGGCACTTAAGGGGTTATTTACTAAAATCCGGTCTGACTTTTTGGTGTAAAACTCAAAATTTTCTTTTTTAACTTAAATTATTCTGCATTTATTAAAGTCCAATACTGTAAAAAGTCTGAATTCGAACATCTGCTATGTCAGACCTTTTTCTGGCAAAAATCGGAAAAATCCTATGATTTGGGAAAAACCTAAGAAAAAAATCCATACATTTCTACATTTTTGCTTGAGTTTTCCCCCGTTATATGATTAAATTGTGCTTTTTTAAATAATAGATAACCCTTTTTAATGTTACCCCCACCTGCCCCTTATAAAACCAGTGCTGCTAAACATGGGCAGCTCTGTATTCATGGTAAGAACAAAGTAGAATGCCTGTATAAATTCTGAGAAACACAAAGGGTGCAAAGTGTTAAAAACAAGGCTTTGCTGCTCCCGTTTATTGCAACTTGCACCTTGGCCTGCACTTATTTTAAAAAAGCCTCTTGTTTTTTTAACCCCCTTCTCCTGTTAGATTGTTAAGCAGGTCTCTTTTTCCTTCCGGAATCAGTCCATATTTGTATCTAATCTGAATTTTGAATGTATACACTCATCTATTGTACAATAATGAAATATGTGTTTATAGATGCATATTATTAAAATAATAATACTCATAATATATATTTGGTTGCATAGAACCATAATGCATAAGATACAATTGCTAATTCCATAGATCTGAGAGTTGGTGTAAATGCATTAACATCTCTTCACTGTTTAATATGACATACTAGGAAGGTAATAAGGTAAATCCACAATGCTAAATTCAAAGAAAGTTATTTTCTTAACTCATATTCTCCCTGATGCCAAGCAATTTAGAAGAGAAAGTACAGTAGGTTTAAAAACTTTTGGGGGAAAAGGGTTTGCTGACAAAAAAAACAGGTAGGTGCTAAATTGTACAAGTCAAGCTTTACTTTTTGTGGTAGACTTGTAGAATTAATGACTGGTTGAACTGGTAACTGTATGGTCACTACAACTGGCTTCTTGCAATTACATATGTCTATGCTTTCTGCAGCATCCTAGTTATCCAGTATCCAGGGACAAACACTGATTGAATATATTTTATATGTACAATGTATATTTGAAATGTCCCTGCTGTACTCATTTGTGGACATTTTTTTGACTGAACTGCAACTGTCCATCTTAGTTTTTCCATAACCATGAAGGCTATAGCTGTTTATTACAAACAATAGCTATATTGTTATTATCAACAATAATGGGTTGATTTACTAACATTTGGATTTCTATTTTTTTCCACATATCCTATTTTTTATCAAATATGTGTGGGTATATCTTTATTTCTTTAAAACTTTAAATATTTGAGATTAATGAAGTGTAAAAAACACAAAAAACTCTAATACAAATCACATTGTGATTTTTAATGTGATTTATTCTAAATCTAACCTAATTAACCTAATTACAGCCAGAGATGTATCAATTTTTATCATAGCAAGTCTCCCTGTTTTCTAATAGATTGTGCTATTGATGACCATTTCCAAGGGGCATAATACCCACTTTTACACAATAAACTTTCCCCGCTGTTGAACAAACCTAAATTAAATATCTAAAGCTGGCCATAGATGCAAAGATCCAAAGATATCACCAAATGAGCAGATCTTTCCCCGATATGCCACTAACTGGCAGGGCTATATCAGGGTAATCTGGACGTTTGGCCCTACGGCCAAACGATGGGATTGCGATGAGCACAATGGACTTACGAAGGGTCGTTCGGAAGAGAATCTAACCTTCCCGATCGATATTCTGTCCAGATATCAGCAGGGAAGACCCGTCAGAAGCCCCCATACACAGGCAGATAAGCTGTCAAATCGATCGATATTGGCAGCTTTGTATGGCCAGTATTAGTTAAGATTCCTCTGTGCACATGACACATGACTAGGGGCAGCTGGGAAATTGACAAAATGTCTAGCCCCATGTCAGATTTCAAAACTGAATATAAAAAAATCTGTTTGCTCTTTTGAGAAATGGATTTCAGTGCGGAAGTCTGCTGAAGCAGCACTATTAACTGATGTTTGAAAAAAAAAAAAAGTTTTGGGGCTAAGCTCCCCATAGACACAAAGATCTTTCTTTGCCGAACCACCAATCTTAGCAAAGTCCCGACCGATCTGTAAAATGATCGTGAGATTCGAACAATCTTTTACATCTTACTATTTTTCGTCCGACATTGGTCTGAAAACTGATCAGCCAGGTTAAAAAATCTTTATTGGTCCCCATGCAATTTATCTATGTTTACAGGGTCAAGTAGGCAGCTTCCATTCAGTTTTATTGACAATATCGCCTGAAATGGTCTTTTTAGTTGATAGACACATCGTACATTTAAACAATCATTTTGAGACAATCATGGTCTCACAATAACCATTGGATCTTTTCTAAATCTTTACGTCTATGGCCAGCTTTAGTGTTGAGGGAGCACATTAGTTATCTAGGAATTAGTATAAGTTTGTTGCCTCCCAAATTTGATTCACAGCCATGATAGTCATTATTCAGTCAACGTGAAACATGAATTAACTTGAATGTAACATTCACAAATTTTCACATGTAACAGGACTAAAAATAACTGAAGGCACATTCTCTTGGTGTTTGACAGGTCTGATATGATACATTTTTTTAATGCATTTTCATTTTCGAAATAAATAGAGTATTTTATGCACATTATATTAGATGAGAAATGCATATAAATATGTAGATAATTGCACTTAAAATTCAGCTCTATAGCAATCTCCATTCAACCAGGCATTTGTGACACTCCCTGTTTCAGAGATCATGGGTTAAGTGGGCACCATAACAAATCACATGTTACATTTATTTTTCTTTTTAAACAGACATATGAGAGTTTTAATGGGTGCTATGAAATCTATAATGATTCCATACTAATCTGCTAAACTGTGAAATACATTTAGGGTTTTTTTAAGAGTTGTTTTTTTCACAAAAACTGTGAGTATTCAAGGGTATTCAGTCAAAGCTTGAATTTACCAGTTAAGAACAAACTCAAAAAATTTTATGTTTTTTTAAAAGAACTCAGAATTATTATACCCCAAAACTGGAAATAGCTTGAATCTGAAACTAAAATCTGTCGAAGTCATGTAGAAGTCAATGGCAGAGGTCCCTTGAACCATTTGAATATGTTTGTAGCCATCAGGATGTTCAAGTTTTTTTTGCAGAGGGTTTCACTCAAAAGCTCGATCAATTTGAGCAATTTTTTTTGCAGAACTTTTAAACTTTCATTCAGTCAAGTTTTCAATTAGAAACCAGGTTGTGATTCAATTCAAGGTCTAAAAAAGCTCACAAAGCTCTAAAATGTGGCCTTTGATAAATAACCCAGTTAATGAAGGATTCACATACATCAGGTTTCCATGTTTGTTTATTCTGGCCATCCATGAAAGGCACCACTGCAGGAATTTTAAGAAATCCATCGACATAAACCATATACCTATACATTTTTTTAATAAATATTTTGTATTTGCATCTAGTTATCATAAGAAAATTATTTTGTTCAATATTCTTTATATAAACAGAGAACTGTATATTTTATGATGCACATAGGATACTATAAGAATCACATAGCTTCTCATTCCTGATCTATATTGACTTACACATGTGTGTACTATAATATGAGCAACTGATGCATGTATTTTCCCTTTCCCATTAACTCCAATGCAATAAGGTGAATTTTGACCCTGGCTTGTGAATTTTCACACAGAGTAAAACGCCACACATTTGCATCACAACAGTCAACAAGAGTTAAAAATAAGACAAACATTTATTGATAACCAGGGTTCTGCAAAAAAAATTTCATAGACAATATTGTAATTTTTAACAGTGCACAGGTCAAAAAATCATAGGACAAAAAAGTCATGAAAAAACTCCCATACACTTTAATGCTTTGGAGTGAGAAAAAATTATCCTGTGCAAAAAAAATTGCTGAGCGGAAAAAAATGTTGACACCTCAGGATTAACTCATCACTAGTCATCAGCATATACAACCAGCTGATGCCGGTTGGCAGAGGTGGATAGACTGGTAACATTTTTTTTTTGCATAAACCCATAAGCCAGCAATAAAGTCATATAATGAGTACTTATTTCCCCAAACATGTCAGTCAAGCTGGAAAGGCTTTAAACCCATATGAGTTTTTTTTAATCTAACTTTTCTTTCTACAACTTAATACTGTACATAATAAATAAGTGTAACAGATAAGAGAAGGTGACTTAGTTATTTGGAAATATAAATTGACAGAACCTTCTTTTTTCCATGTTAATCAACACTTTATCATTTATTTCTATCTGTCACAGTGTGAGTTATAAGTACATTTGTTCCTGGCACTGTAGATATAACAATAGCATGCATATGATATCATGCCTCAATTTATAGTTGTGCTTTATGATAGAAAGTCATTTCTGAGTGATTTGATTTCCAAAGAGACATTCAATTTATACTTAGAAGAATCATTAACCTAAAATTGTTTAGGCTGGCTTTCTGATTTCACAGCTAAGGTTATAACTCACATAAGTTGCTGCAATAATCTGCTGTACTGAGAAATAAAAATATGATTTCTCCAGAATGTAGTTTTGAATTAATGGGAGCAATTCTATAGAAGTCACACATGCATGAGAATGGCTTATTAATTTAACAATTCCCGACAAAGACTTAGCATGTAACAGCAGTTTAGTCAAGTCATTAGGAAAGATAAACAGAATGATATAACAGCCACTTATAATGGTCCACAGAGAAGCAGCAATTTCTGTAACCTAATGTAAAACAAATTAATAAAGCTGTTTATTGCTAAATTTTCTTTTATGCATTCCCGCATTATTTATAAAGTAACTTTCTGTATTCATAAATTTGTTCTGTCTTAAAGGAGAAGGAAGTCTATCACTCCGTAGAGCTCACTGGTAAAACCCTGGGCCAGTGCCGATAGGAGCACCAGCCCGGGGTTTCAGGTAAGTCATTACAATCACTTGGCAGTGCCTATCATTTGGCACCCCCAAGTAAGACTTTACTTTCCTTCTCCTTTAAAGGGCCACTACATTCTATATTTCGTTGTAGAATGTTGATGCTACTGGAGAAAGAGATATGCTGATAAAGAATTATAGAATCTCTCTGTACATTATGAAATAGTGAACTACACCCTAGGCAGCAAGACAATGACCTTGTTTATCAGTTATTTATCACAGGTCCTTCTTTTGTTTTTATGCTTTGTTGGATCAAAAATAGATACATCACTGTCTGGATATGTTATCCAATCGGAAAGGGGGTGACCTCACTGATGGTGATCTTTCAAGCACAACAATGAAGCAGGTTACGATGGTTTCAAAAACCTCTGTTGGATAAGTAGTGCTACGGTTGCCACCTTTCAAATTTTCAGAAGACCTGTCTGTGTAAAAACTGCTTGCCTGGATTTCCAAATTAGGTATTAGTAAGAAGCATGGGTAATGCACACCCTAAAAGAATAGGTGAGGTGCCACTCCACTGGAATCAGCCCACAAAGTATTCCAATCCATTCAACAAAAGAAGCCAAGTGATTGCACACTTCAAAAATTAAATACAAAAATCTTTATTAAGTAATCACATCATAAAAAGTCCAATGCATTTCAACAACAAAAGGTGTTCTTCATCAGGGCCAAAATGTAGAAAAAGTGGAACTGCCATTGATAAAGGCTACCTTTTGTGGTTGAAATGCTTTGGATTTTTTTATAATGTGATTGCCTAATAACGATTTTTGTATTTATTTTTGGAGTGTACAGTGCAACCCCCTTAAAGGACATGTCAACCCTTTTCACAAAAATGTAATCAATGAAGAGCATCTCTGAAATCTTTAGATAACTGCCACTCTGGTTGTTAAAAGGTTAACAGTAAGGCTGCAGTATCCCCTTAATCAGCTACAAATCCTTCTTCTACACTAAACCACTCTGCCCCCTCCCTCAGGAATTTCTTTTGGCTCTTGGCTCAGTGAGTATGCTCAGTTCCTCTCAGCTCAGATTACATAACACACCCTCCAGACTAACAGCCAATAAAGAGAGAGCATCGCTGGATCCCATAGAAACTGTCTGATGCTATTTTTTTCTCCTAACCACCTCTCCTGAGCTCAGCGTAATAATTACAGTGCTCAAACCCAGCAGAACTTTTTTTTTATCAAAGTATGTTGTGCCTGTGTAAACCTGCATTCTGCATTACATGGACTTTACACCATACATGTCTTATTTCAGATGATAATGTATCAGAGGGAAAATGGCCGCCAGGTGAAAGCTGCTATTAGTTTTAGGAAAACGTGATGGTGCTGGCAAATAGAGGGGGTATATGCAGTACAAATGATGCAATTTCTGTGCGGAAGATATGCCCAACCTATATACAGGGTAGGAAAATGTAGGCTTTACATGTCCTTTAATTTCCAAATTAAGAAGTCCACACAGGATTTTGAAGGGAATTGTGCGGTGATCAGCCAATTGCTGGTCATTATGTCCTAGCCCTGCTCCCTGACATCATAGACATGCCCAAAACATCACTCTCCCTGCCCCAATGAGTTGAGGTTCAGCTTTAGTAATATCACTTTAGCCTATAGTTTGGGTGGGACAGTGCCATTTTTGATTGATTTGTGAGAGCTTTCCCTCTTTGTCCACGGTTAGCACTACACAATCATTTGCCTACAACTTTATATAATTTTTTTATTCCTTGAATTAGGGTGATGAAATGCTATCTCATTCAAGGCTAAAACTGCAAGCTGAGTCAGTAATAATATGTCAGAAGCTTGTAAAAGTAGGCAAATATAGACTTAGCTCTAAATATTTACATTTTCTACATCCAACATTTTAAAATTAAATACATTAATATTTCTACTGGAGTTCCTTTTAAAAGGAAAAGTTTTGAAAAATTAAACCTTATGGTATAATTTAACAATTACTGTTGTGTGTAATAACTCATCTTCCATCAGGAAAATAAAATGGGATATTTTTTGCTTGTTCCTAAGGGTATTATATGTAACAACTTTGTGCTTATAAAAAGTCCATTATTTTTAGGGGAGAAAAATTACAAACTTGAATTAGGTCTTAACAAGCAATTTGTACAATTACACAACTCCCAGTGCAGAAGCTGTCTTACATTATCTATCAAAAAACATTACACTGTGGCATTTGTATTTCTTTTTCTATTTAGTGAAGTTTGTTTCTGTTAACAATGTTTATGGCATTCTCTCAACCTTGTTTACAAAATATGTATACCATGTATATATTATGTATATTCTACAGCATACCATATTGTGGAGGAAATATAGAACTGTTCAGTTGCTAGAGAACTTCACATATTCATTGTTACTGCAGAAATGTATTCTGTATTTTGAAGGGATGTGAGTCAATGGTGGATAAGAAATGGATTTGAGAAAACAGTGAATACATAAATATAGCTTTCTGCTACTGACTACAGCTGCAAATTACTGTGGGTGAGAAAATAGATAACAATATGAAAATATTTTTATTATAGGATATGTAGATTGGTAAACAAATGATATTCTAATCTGTATTTACAACCCAAAGACATCAATAATCTCCACAGAGATTCATCACATAACATCTCCGTCCCAATGTCATGACCCCTTGGGGATCTACTAAACTATACTAACCTTGTTCTGGTGAGGAACTTTTTGTAGGCAAATCCATCATCTACTAAGGTCTATATTGATATAACTTGTTCTGGTAAGAATATATTTACACTATAAGCAAATCTTGCAATTATACTATGCCTGGGGGGGGGGCATAGATGGATGACAGTTGGTGTGCCCCATGATAGAACAGTTGGCATTCTGGCAAGCCTCTACTGGGAGTAGACCCTATCAAAAATCAACAAAAAGGCACATGTAAGTGACCAAAAAATTGCCTGAAATAATGTGACACCATGACAATAAGTGAGATGCCAAGCTTGGTAGATAGGGTCCCTAGCACTCATATTATAAATCCTTGATTTTTTTTTCCAAGAAGGTAACAAGTAAGAATTTAACATGGTAAACCATTTAATTGGCAGCCCTTGGACTATATATAAAATATAGCATAAATGACTCTCAGGTGGTTAAAATGAAAGCAGTTACAAATACTGTACTAGAATCTGAAAGCATGTGCTTATACAGTAATTGGATATATAAAACATCTGTTATTATTTAAAACCCCCTTTTTCATTAATTCAAGGACATGAATATGTATACAGATTATATTGCTCTGCTGTATAGATATTGCCTCTGCACTGCAGACTGAATAGCTGTGCCAAGATTCTGTCAGCATGAATTAACAGAAAAGGTGGTCGTGTTAGTGCTGAATGAGAGGTTTTGCTTATATTCTGCAAGGTGACTGCTACATAAATTGATTGGAGAGACCAAAACAAAGGTTAAGAATTTCAATAAAGAATTTAAACTAGGGTATAGTATCAGGAACATGTTGTACTTCTCAGTAATCTTTTATTTTGTCTTTGACTTTATAACAATATACTTCTGTAAATGGTAAAATGTTAAAATGTATTTTGAGTTTCCCACAAATATAATTGAAAGCAGATAAAATCATTGGCTCATATACAAAACACTTTTCATTAAGCTCTCAGTTCAAACTTCATTAATCTTATCTCAGATATCTTACCTAGACTCTCTCTCCACTGATACTGAATTAAGTTTTTAACACTTTATTTGGAACAAAGTACATCAATTTAAAGTATTGTAGGCAGCCATTAAACATGCATCACTTTGATTTGCTTATGTCTAATGTTATTTTTTAATTTAGTTGAAAAATAATGGGTGCCATTTACTGTATGGGGAGGTGCATAGGTCAAAATGAATGTGTGAATGATGTGACTAATGATGTTGGAGAAAACATACAAATTGTGAAACATTTCAATATAATTGCAAAACTTGCTTTTGTTTGGAAATCATGGAACACCCTGTGGCACTTTTGTGTGCAAGTATAACTTTTGTGGCATCAATAACGTGCAAGTAGGAGCTCCAGTTGACAAAACAAGTAAACCTACAGGTGTAAATTATAGGAATATGCTTGATTTTTTTTGCAAAGCAGGTGCTACTTGGCATACTGCACAAGTATAGACATGTGCAGGTAGGCTCACGTACTGAGTGATGCTTTGACTGCCACTATACTGCACCAAATCCTTTGCTTTGTGCAAACTAATATTTCTTTACCCCTTAGTCAGTTTGAGTGCATCTTTTGATCATAGTCATGACAATAATCAATCCATTTTAAAATTAAAAACACTTTTTTGCCTGGGCATAAATATTGGTTTGATGTTTTGGAGCTTGGTTTTCACCAGTCCTATGTTCTTGCAAATTTGATGTGATTCCATATATCTGCTGTACATTATTTTGTGTTGTTTAGTTCAGATGAATCTCAGGGGAAATGTAAAAGTAAACCTTGCAGGAGAGAGAAAATTGTGGAGCAAAGGAACGTTCTGTGCTCATAAGGGTTTCCCCTCCAAATAAATAATGTTTCGGGAACTTACATAAAAAAATGCTATATTCCATTTTGGACATCATGTATGTATATATATATATATATGTGTATATATATATATATATATATATATATATATATACCAACCTAACAGATCCGCACTCCCAAGATTTAACTCTTTGTTCACTGGCCCGGGTGCTGCTCCTTGGGATTGTATGCACAAAAGAAGATATAGTAGCGCACTCCTGGGACTTTCTGTAAAAAATTCTTTATTCAATCATGTGGCACAGAATCAACATTTCGGCTCCCCTCTAGAGCCTTTATCAAGATATCTTGATGAAGGCTCTAGAGGGGAGCCGAAAAGTTGATTCTGTGCCACATGATTGAATAAAGAATTTTTTACAGAAAGTCCCAGGAGTGCGCTACTATATCTTCTTTTGTATATATTTTTTTTATATTTTGTATATATATATAGATCTTAAATATCAACATTTAAAAAAATATAATTTTTGTGAGCAATGCAATTCAAATGATCGAATAGTAAAATCCTTCGACTTCAAATTCTGAAATATTTTCTCTTTAAAAAAAACTTTTTTACTTCGCCAAATAAAAGCTGCCGTAGTGCTATGTTAGACCATGGTAACCTTCTAGACCATTTTTCTAACATTTTTCGATTGTACACTAAAATCCTTCGAATTGTTCGATACAAAGGATTTTTTCGAACAATTTTTATTTGACCACAGGAATGCCAAATTCGGTCAAGGATTATAATTTGATGGTCGAATTTCGAAGTATTTTACACTTCGAAATTCGACCTTTAGTAAATCAGCCCCTTGATGTAGTTCACTGATACACTGCAACCACTGATTTGCCCATTGGTTCCAATTAGGGCTGCTCAATTCTGTGTGATCAAATCTAATGAATATTCTGAGATTTTGTAAGTAGCTCAATGCATTGAATATTATTGCTTGCCCCTGATCCATCATGGCTCCCAAAAGAAATGGCTTGGCTGTTTTTGCTGTTTTGCTGAATGTAAGGTTCATGTATCTTTGGATCAATGTTATGTGCAGGTGTAGGCTATGCTGTATAGATAAAGATGGAGAAGGCTTAATCTGGAACATCAGATTAATACACACATATATAAGATAAATATATAAATAAGATAAATCAATACAATCTAACCCATTTCTCATTAGTAGAATGTAAACCTGGGCTTGTGTAGCTTGAAAAGGATTAGTGTGTTAATTCCTGTTAGATAAGCACTTAAGACTCTTGGTATATTCCTAGCATCCAGCTGTAAGTAAATTACCCCTAATATGTTTTTATAGTGTTGAGACTTTTGACTTTTATTTACATTCTTTTAAATTCACAAATTTCATCAAAAAAGTCTGGTTGCTAAAAATTTCTGTACTGACACATATCAGAGTCATACTAGTAACAGATGACATCTGTCTTTGAATTTGACGACATCTGTCTTTGACTCTGTTTCTTCTCCCTTTTACCTTCTCAAAGTACAGACATTAAAGGGGACCCGTCACCCGACAAAAACATTCCAAATCCTACTTTATCATGCTAATCAAGCAAAATTAACTTTAATTACACTATATAAAATATTTGAATCTTGTTTCCTTTAGTCTGGGGTCTCATTATTATAGCAAGGAGACAGGAGTAATTCTGTGCACACTGTTATTAAGGCAAGTCTTACATCATCACAAAATCTTTATGCACAAAGAATGGGGGCCTGTTGTCCATACCCATGCATTTGCTACACAAATAAATGTTGAAGAGAGGAGGGGGGAATGTGAGAAGTGCAGTGACATCCAGTAAGTGCTGAATGGAAAGTGAAAGTAATTGGCTCCCCCAACTTTATGCCTACTTTGCTCATTCCACTTACAGGACCCTAATTTGCGATCACGCTTCACTTTTTATTCTTTGTGTTTTTCAAAATATTTACACCTTTTGTTCTGCAAGTTCCAATAATGGACTTTCAAATCCCAATTGGAATTACTTTTTTTTACAGGAAGCATGAACAAATATTTTATCCTCCTTACTACAGGTATAGGATCTGCTATCCAAAATTGAATATGTTACCTCCATAGCCTAACTCTGCTAAAAACATTAAACATAAAATAAACCCAAAATAATTATTTTCCCACCAATTCGGATTAATGCAACTTTTAACTTTTAAGGAAAAAGGAGATAATTTAAATAATATGCTTACAATTAACTCTACTGCCTTTCAATAGTTCAGATCTTTTTGGATAAGAATTTTCTGAGTAAAGGATTTTACAACTGTAATGTACCATGTTAATACTAAAACAATGTGAACCTCCTGTAAAATTAATTGATATTATCATTTACTGGGGAGCTCAATATCATTAAAAGTTTGTTTCTAATTAATTTCAGTTTTAAAATACAGGTATAATCTATTGTTTAAGAAAATAATTTAGATGTTTTGTAATTATTTGTGATAATAATATAGTCTTTTGTTGTAACAAAGCAACCAAAAATGCATGTTTGTGCCAAAACATTTATAAAAAGACCACATTAGTGGAAAACCCTAGGTCACTCGCATTCCAGTTAATAGATAGCATACCATAACTTAATTTATAAAGTGTCATGTGACACAAGTGATATAAAGTGTGGCATTACTGTACATTGTTGTACATGATATTTAGTATATCTGTATACATTGTAAAATATAAGGAATAGTGTACATTATTTCTATAATACACAAGTTTCAATTGCACCTCTGAGTACTATTTAAAATTATATATTTTACGGGATATTGTTGGCTTTTATATATTATATAAAAATACAAACCACTTGTAACAATTAAACTACATTGGATACAGGTACTTCTTTTAGGATTAATGTTACATAGTTACATAGTTAAATTGAGTTGAAAAAAGACAGTCCATCAAGTTCAACCCCTCCAAATTAAAACCCAGCACACACACACACACACACCTCCACTCTTTCACACAAACTGTATTTGCCCATTGATATACAAACTGTACAGTTTAGTATCAAAATAGCCTTTGATATTATATCTGTCCAATAAATCATCCAAGCCCCTCTTAAAAGCATCAACAGAATCAGCCATCACAACATCACTTCAAATGAAAGTTCTTTTCTTCTAGTCTGAAGGGCTTGTGTCTTATGGTGCAATGATCATTTTTATGGGTAAAAAGGTCCCCTGATATTTGTCTTTTCCAGAGAAAACAACCCCAACCTGTACAGTCTACCCTCATAATTTAAGTCTTCCATCCTTCTAACCAGTTTAGTTGCACTTAGTCTCTGCACTCTCTCCAGCTCATTTATATCCCTCTTAAGGAATGGAGTCCAAAACTGCACTGCATACTCCAGATGAGGTCTTACTAGGGATCTATAAAGAGGTATAATTATTTTTTCATCCCTTGAATTTATGCCCTTTTTTATGTAAGACAGAACTTTATTTGCTTTAGTAGCTACAGAATGAAACTGCCCAGAAGTAGACAACTGTTATCTATAAAAACCCCAAGATTGTTCCCATTTAAGGAAACACTGCCATTTAGTGTATAACTTGCATTTATATTAGCATATTAGTAATATATTTATTATATTACCACCACTCTTTATAGTCTATCTTTAAGCAAGTTCTCTATCCAGGTACAAATACTATGTTCCAGGCCAAGATTCCTTAATTTAACCAGTAACCTTCTGTGTGGCACTGTATTGAATGATTTAGCAAAGCCTAAGTAAATCACATCCACTGCCATCCCAGAATCGAGCTCCCTGCTTACCTTCTCATAAAAATAATAAAATGTTATTTTGCTGTGTTCAACTTCTATTAAACACAGCTATTGTGGCATATCAGATATGTATATAAATCATGCAGATATTTCCTTCAGGACTCTTTCTTCAAATATTTAAAGTATGGCATCATTAATCCTGTCATCCAGAAAGTACACACAATGCTAACTTCTACTGTAATTAAAGCCATGTTGGAACATTTGAAATATATGGTTAGCTGATGGTTTTTAAAAATACTCCCCTCAGGCATAATTTCTGTTTATCTTGACCTAAAACAATCTGAACAGCAAAATAACTGTTCCACCTCAAAGAATGGGAATGCTGAAAAATGAACAGAATATTCAAACAAGTACCTAATAAAACAATCAAAGCAACACTGTGTTTTAATCATAATTTCAGACAAAAATGGTTGTTAGTTCTATTATCTCATTAACAACGCAACAATGTGATACTGAAAAATAGTGACAATTGAAAGATTTTCTAGGATAGAATTTCAGTGTTGGTTTTAGAAAAGCATAGTACCAATAGATTCTGTTTTGGTTAATTCTTTAATCTTTCACTAAAGGTCAGGTTGGTAAGTGAAACCAGGCGGCCAATTGACAACATAGTTACATAGTTAAATTGGGTTGAAAAAAGACAAAGTCCATCAAGTTCACCCCTCCAAATTAAAACCCAGCACAAACACACCCCTACATTCTTTCACATAAACCATATGCCCATAGCTATATTAAATGTAGAGTTTAGTATCAGTGCATTCCACAACCTCACTGTCCTCACTGTGAAGAACCACCTACGCTGCTTCAAATGAAAGTCCTTTTCTTCTAGTCTGAAGGGGGGCCTCTAGTGCAGTGATCCTCTTTATGGGTAAAAGGGTCCCCTGATATTTGTCTATAATGTCCTCTAATGTATTTGTAAAGTATAATCATGTCCCCTCGCAAGCGCCTTTTTTCCAGAGAAAACAACCCCAACCTGGACAGTCTACCCTCATAATTTAAGTCTTCCACTCCTCTAACCAGTTTAGTTGCACGTCTCTGCACTCTCTCCAGCTCATTTACATCCCTCCTAAGGACTGGCGTCCAAAACTGCACTGCATATTCCAGATGAGGTCTTACTAGGGATCTATAAAGAGGTATAATTATGTTTTCATCCCTTGAGTTTATGCCCTTTTTTATGCAGGGCAGAACTTTATTTGCTTTAGTAGCTACAAAATGACACTGCCCAGAATTAGACAACTTGTTATCTATAAAAACCCCAAGATCCTTCTCACTTAAGGAAACTCCCAACACACTGCCATTTAGTGTATAACTTGCATTTATATTATTTTTGCCAAAGTGCATAACCTTGCATTTATCAACATTGAACCTCATTTTCCAGTTTGCTGCCCAGTTTCCCAGCTTAGACAAATCACTCTGCAAAGTGGCAACATCCTGCATGGAACCTATAGTTCTGCACAATTTTGTATCATCTGCAAAAATAGAAACAGTACTTTCAATGCCCACATCCAGTTCATTAACACTTTTGCTGTACTGCAAACAGCCTGCATACTACCAGTAAGCTTCTTAGCTTGAATAGTTACTGTTTTATGGGTCCACCAAGGCAGCTTCCATAATCATATTCCATCATATGTACAGTATCAAATTTTTTCAAAAACTTAATTTTTTTTTCTCTAAAACTTTAAAAATGTAAGATTTATTTAGGGGGTTAATGACTAAACCTTGATTTTTTCCTGGGGGAAATTCCTTTTTTCATAGGAAAAAGAACTTGATGTTTTTTCAAGATTTATTATACCCCAAAGCTGCTAATAGTCTGAATCAGAAACTCTGCCATCTAAAACCTGCTGATGTCATGTCAGAAGTCAATGGCAGATGTTACTTTTACAACTTGAAGATATCATGATTCAAACTAGGCTTTGTCCAATAATGTGAAAAATGTTTGGTTTTGGGTAGCGATTTGGGTATCAGATCCGAAAAATTTGTATGATTCAATTTTTCGCTCAATATAGAGTTTTTTTCTCTGCACTAAATTTTTCTAGTTAATTTATTGATATATAAGTTGAAATCATGGATGGGAGTTTGATCGAGCTTGGTTTAATAGAAAGATGAGATAAATTAGAGTTTTAGTAAATTACCCCCCATTAGTGTAAAAACCATGAAAAAATCTAATACAAAATGTCTCCAAGTAAAAGCAGTCATAGAAGACAATGGGAGCTGCACTGCTCCCATTAGATATTTTTTAGCTATTCAGACTTTTAGATGTTTTCAATTTTTTTTTTGCTTTTAATTTTCTGAAAAACTCAGATCTTCAATTAAACTTTATTGTTTTTAATAAAATTGAGTTTAATCGTGGTTTCAAAAAGCTCTAATACCACTGAAATTTGTCCTTTAATAAATGAGCCTCCCCATTACCTAGACCAATGCATTTTGGTGGGTGGTGGTGCTGAGGATCCTCCAGCAATGGTGCTGAGCTTCTCTTTCTGTCACAAGCTGATATTACCTCTGCTTACCTCAGGATCTGGAACACTTCCAAGCCTTGTCACCAGCCTACTTCCTGTACTGTGTGTTGCCTGTCTGGAGTTCCTAATAGCACCACCACATAAAGGGTTAAAAACCACTTGTTATGAATATATATGATTTTATTTATTTATTAATTTTGTTTGTGAGGCTGTTCACATTTTTTTCAAAATTGTCCCATAGATACAATATGTGCAACAATATTAAAATATAATATTTTGCTTTTAAAATGAGAAATTCTACTAAAAATAAAGTCATGTTATGAAATAGGCAGGGATAGCTTAAAATCATTCTTTCCTGTTTTTATTTTTCTTCATTTACACTAGATTTATGTTTTAGGACAAGTATGTTCAAACGTAAAGCAAATGAATCGTCAGGAAGTTAGGAAAAAAGGTGCATGCCCACTACAGTATGAAATGGAACAATTCTCTTGCACAGAATACAGATTAAGCCACTTTGGATTGTGCATCTGACACAGAAAAACCTAACTCATCTATCCCATTTATCCCACTTAGCACAGAATATTGTGTCACAGCATCCCATCCAATTAAAGGGTTCACCATTGAAAACAATGGTGCTTTGGTATGCTAATGAAAAGGTTAAATGCATTAAATGAGTTTAACTTAAGATGACGCATTTAACGCATCTGTACATTGGCAGAGAGATATTGTCAATTTTATGGCACACTGCATAAAACTAGAAAGAAGCATGTACAAGAAAACCTTCAATATTACTGAATGACAAACCAACTAATCCCACCTCTACAATGATACTCTAGAAAAGAGAGATGAAGTGACACATTCATAGAGATAAAGGTTATTTTGCTCTTAAAGAAACACCTTCAGGCACTGATGCACTGTATAACCTCTATCAGTCATAATTTAGAATTCTGTCACTTCTTATTAACCAAGCAATAGGGATAAAAATTACTTGTAAATGTCCATATGAGCCACTCAGTGTGCTCCACCGCATTTTGATGACTTACTTAGGCAAAGAGAGCAGCACATGTGATTTTCCCAACCATGTTATTACAACTCTCATGTTATAACCTAAAAAGAATCGTTGTGGTCACCAGCACTAGATTAAAAAAAGCATTAAACCTGAATCTGCTACCCAGGTGTCTTATTTCAATTAAATGAGCCCTTTTTCTGCAACACGGGCTAATAAAGAAGGTGAATTGATATACAGCTGGCAATTTTGGTGCATTACCATGACACCCAGAGAAATACTCCAAAAACCCGTACTCATTGCTCTTTTAATATGTGTCCTCATTCAAGATGTGACATTTGTATTGATAGGATTTCAAGCCTTTGTGATTTTTCAATAACAAAATATAGATGAAAAAGTCAGGGTCACCTTCTGAATTTTTTTGAGGCAATCAAAAACATTAACGCACTTGTCAGTTTTAATGTGAAAGAAAAGTTTTACGATTGACACAATAATATAAAAAAAACCCAGATGCTTTCTAAAGTTCATTTTGACAGTATTTTTTTTCCTGCATCTCTCTAGCTCTCTTTCTCTCTCTCTCTCTCTCCTCTCTCTCTCTCCATAGATATATATATATATATATATATATATATATATATATATATATATATACTACACTTTAGGCTCTGCCCTTCCTGATGACGGCTTGAGTTTGTAAGCCGAAACGTTGAAATAAATCTACCAGCTTTTTTTTCACTCATCAAGAACTATGTGTGCGGATGTTTTTTTTTTTAATATACTACATGTTTATTGCAAAGTGCGGACAGCTATAGTATACAAAATATATATAACAAGAAAGATTTTTATTTGTATAAATAAAATTAACAATTTTGAGCTTAACTTGGTTAGTGATAAATATCTATTTTATAAATGTATAAAGTTTGTACCTGAGAACAATGTGTATTGATGCAAACTACATTCACAACTAATACACATAACTGCTATATTTAGGAATAAAATTCATTTTAAAACATTATAGCATTTAATGTGAAACTGGGCATTTTGCTTCACTGAAAAAATTGCAAAACCACAGAAACTTGTGAAATCAGACTGAAATGTTTCCAAATGCATGATTGTAAGGGGCAAATTTACAAAATTCACATGAATGGATCGAAGTTCGAATATGATAGAATTACGATCGTATGATTTTTACGGATATACGAATTATCGAATAGATCGAATGATTGGGTATTCGATAATTCGATCATTCGATGATCGAAGGATTTAAAATCCTTCGAATGCCCCCATAGGCTTCTTTTGCAAAGTCCTGCTCGAATACCATTTGTACGATCGAACGCCTCGATCGTTCGAATCATACAAATTTTTCGTAGGCTCGAAGGAAAAAGTACGATTTTTTTGGGTATCCAATCGTATGAATTCATTGAGAAATCGAATATCGAGTAAAATGATAGCCTAAAACTATTCGATAAGCATTCGATATTTTAACGCTTATCGGATTTCGAATAGATCTGTAGGATTTTTGGGGAATAAGATTAAATTTGCTCCTAAGTAATCATCCCTAGTTTTGAACCAGGGACCCTATGTATTACAGCCTGTTGCCTTACCTCTTTACTATTTAGGTAGGTTAGTGGTATAGGCTTTCCCTGCTCTGTAGTTCCTATGGCTAGCCCTGGTGCTGTTATTACACTCAGCTTCTCTGCATTGACTAGCAGGCACTGCCTATTCCTAATTAGCTCCCAGCAGAGGGTCCTTATTTAAACCATGAACTAGCTTCCCTCCCTGCCAGTTCATGGGTCTCCAAACCTGCTGGACACCTGGTCTATGTTCCTTAATGCCAGTCTGACCCTGTTCCAGGATTCTCTATCATGCTGATATTCCCAGTTCTTGTTCTTATTTAACTTTTTGGCTAAGGTGTGCCTGTTCCTAGACTTTTATTTAACTTTGAACTCCTGAGCCAGTAAGTCGTTAATTTACTTTATGTTGGCTAAATAAACTCTCTTACTACAGGCATCCCTCTAGTCTCCTAACCAGTCTATTCCCTCCTAGTTTATACTTAAATAATTAAATTATACGTAAATATTAACCCAGTGGTCCTTCTGGTCATTCCAATGTGGGGTTTGGGTCACTGGTCATGACAATGACAAGGGAACACCTAAATTGACCCTTTGTCATCCCACTGAACACCTTTGTTACATACCTTAATGAAACACCAGGAGCCAGAAATGGGGTAGAATGGGCACAACATTTATTCACTTTTTATTGAATTAATATGACTTTGCTAGCCTCACCCCATGGCAAAATTGAAAGCTAGAATTCCATAAGAGATCACTACTATGCTCTGCCATTCCTTAGTGAAGACTTGAGATCAGCACTTGCCATTATATCCACCACAGAGTATTAGGCTGCCTCTGCCTACAGAAATTATGGCCTCAAACTCTGCTACCAGCAGGATTTCCTGTGTGGTACTCTGGCAAGCTCCTACCACTGCTGTGACAAATAAAATGTAAAATACATTTTCATATATCCATTGTTTTGATCCAGAGGAAGGCAAAAAAACTCAGCCTGAAGCTAGTGCCAATTATGCCTCAAGACTGTAAAAAATCATTGCTGACCACAATGGTGATCGGAAACATTCACTGGATCAAGAATTTGACATTAATTTTACATGAATTAATACAATGCTAACTCTCACATTTATACTGTATAATGATGCATTCAGGAAAATATGCACATCAAGTTATTAATAGATAAATGAAAACATAAAGAAAGGAAACATTTCACAAACTATTACCTGCTCATAAGATAAGGAAGCAAACTGCTTCTTCTCCTGACATCACATCCCTTTATTTCTCCACCCCTAGACCAGGTTTACCATGCTTTAACTTATTGTTTCTTACCCAATCACAGCTGAATCTGATTCTGCCAATGTCAAAACATAAACCAGTAGTTATGGGCGAATTTATTCGCCAGGGGCGAATTCGCGGCGAATTCCCGCGATTTGCCGCTGGCGAATAAATTCGCGAAATGGCAGCAAAAATTCGACAGAGAAAATTGGGCAAAAAAAAGAGTCGCGTCGTTTTTGACGCGACGCATTGAAAATGACGCGACGCGCGAAGGAAACGAGGAGACGCGCGTCAAAAATGACGTGTGACTCATTTTGCGAATTTTCGCTGGAAATTCGCAAATTTTTCAGCGAAGCGAAACGGGTGAGATTCGCCCATCACTATAAACCAGTATAACCCAGCTGCTGATCATTCAGATTCCTTTTCATGCAGCCCCTGCACTTATAACTCCAGGGCTTTCCTTTATAGACAATGGGAAGGAGTTAATTTTTTTCTGTGTTCCCAGCACAAAAAAATACATTTGTTTTGGGTGAAACAAAAGCATGGCAAAATTCTACAGTAGATTCACCAAAATAATCACCACCGGGTAAAAAAGTTCTCTCTTTTGTTATTATAGCAACTATTGAGCAAAATCAAGTGTAGTCAACTAATAGTTCCTCCTATCCCCTTGCAAAGTAACAGATCTGTCATGCATTATGGTTTCCTTCTCTGTATGTTGATAACACAGTATTCTGTCATAATGGTCAGAGATCTCATCTGAGACCAATTATTTATATTACTGCAGGATTAACTGTATTCATTAGTAAGTAAGATAGCATATTGAAAGGAAAGTAAACAACTCCAAAATCTGTCATTATGTGACAGATGAATAGATTTTGTGAATAGCACTAGTAACAATAACAAACAAAATATTGAAAGAAGCAATATGTTCCTGTGTATAGTTTGCATTGGACAAGCTTTCTGCCTATTCTTTACGTACAGTATCTACAGAAAGTAAAACTTAAAATAATGTACATTTACTTTGAAAGGAAAAAATTAATTGACACAAACATATCAACATATCAATCTGTCAGACTCTTCTAAGAAGAAAGAAAATTGTATTAAAATTTAGGAATAGATAGGACTCATTAATTTTATTTAATACATTATTTACAATGTCAGATTTGTGAGGTGTTAGAGTTTTTTTTTCTCCTTCAAATAAACTCACAATTTAAAAAACTCTGCTTGCTTATTTATTGAAAACCCTCAAAATTGTGAGTTTACAGCTCAAAAATGCCTGAAACATTTATAAATCATTTAAAAAAATGACAAATTTTTGCATTTTAGTTTTTCAAGTTTTTGTACTTAATTAATAACAAACAACATTTTTGGAAATATAATTAAAATGTTTGAGTTTTTGATAAAAAAATTCAAATTGTCACAAACATTTAATTCCAACGTTGATAAGTCCTCCCCTTAATGTCAGGTTCTCACTGTCCTATTGTAAAATGACAACCTTAACTATAATTTATACAGTATAAAATATTATAGGTATCAGGTAGTACTCTTTGCAACATTAGGGAACCTAAACTTTACACATAACCCATGCTCACTGAAACACCAAATTAAGTTTGTACCAGAGCTGTCTTATCAACATTGTTTTATGGTTGGGAGTGCTGGCCTTTGACAGAAACTAACATAGCCTGTCAACCTTCCATATCATAAGTCTGACAAGGATTCTGCACATCTTCGGGTCTTCTGATTTAAACTATGACATTCTTACTCCTAGATGACATGTTCACCATTATAACACAAAGGTGATAGAGATGGATTGGACATGCACAAGGTGTAATACAGACATCAGATGGGACATAGAGCAGTGGTTCTCAACCTTCCTAATGCTGCGACCCTTTAATACAGTTCCTCGTGTTGTGGTGACCCCAAACCATAAAATATTAAAATATTTTCGTTGCCAGCCCAGAGCAGATTGTTTGGAAAGTACAGGAGACAGTGTGGCTGCATAAAGGTTTGTCCCAATTACAATGTTCATTTTACAAATTTAAAATGGGCAGGGAGAGCTGTATGGCAGTCCTTACTAAGGGGATATAGAAAGTTGTAGTGCAACTGGCTTCCCTACACAGGTTACTGAACTACAACTCCCAACACCTTGCCCCAAGGCAAGTGGGAAGAGAGATGAACCTGCTCCTGGAACCCCTTAAGTGACCCCTATGAAATGGTTGTTCGACCCCCAAAGTGGTCCCGACCCCCAGGTTGAGAACCACTGGCCTAGAGTGATGTGGCAATATTTAATTGAGGCAGAACTTAACAACCTGCAAAAAACCTGGGCAAAATTGGTCAGGGACATACAGAAGTAGAAATCCTTTATTGCTGCCTTACAAGCATAGATGACTATAGTTAAGTGTAAACCCAAAACTGCTATAAACGAACCGTAAAATCGACAAATAAACAAAATTGTACCTGATTTTATGTTTTTCAGGGTACCATAAAAATGTAAAATCCAGGAAAATATAAAATAAGGGAAATGTGTTAAATGTCAGCTGTTCAAAGAAAATAAGTACAGGAATTTTTTTTTTTCTATTTGAAAACAGATACTTTAACAGCAAACACTGCATTACACTGACACAGTGGCACTCCATAATACAGACCTCAATAGACACCTACAGTGCTGTAGAAAGCAATACTGTAGATGGTCATCTGACAAAAATCCAACATCTACACGCTAACAGAAGACATCACTAAACTATAGTGATGAGATCATTTGTGATGTTGTGTGTTGCTGAAAAATATGCAAAATGTGTGTAAATATTTTTTAGACACAGCTATTTTTTTTCAGTTTTTTGACAAGCATCTTATTTTATGCGATTGACTCTCGAAAATGACCATGGCAAAATTTTTCGCTAAACTCTGGTCCTGTTCTGCACACATATGATTTACCCACGCCTGTGCAACCCTCTTATCATACATTGGAACAGCTAGGCTAGCATATGCAGAGTTCATGTGAAGAGAAAATAGTGACATTGCCAGTTTTAAGATGGTGTCTGTGCTGTGAAATACAGAGAACAACATGCAAAGTGTCTAAACACTAGAGCTGGCTATAGACACAAAGATCCGATTTTTGGACTGTGTGTGTAGTGTACCGACATTTGTCTTGCCATGGCGATCGGTTGTTCAGTTGATCAGACTGGTCAGAATATTTCTGTTGGCTGCAGATGATATCTCTGCATATATATTGCCGATCTGACGATTTTGAGTGGGATACTGTCACCAGCTTTGTAGGACATAAACTTTGGGGGATGAGGACGTCCAATCGTTCGATGATTCATACGATTGGATATGGCCAGTTTAAAGGGCAGATTTTTTTTAAAATTCCCATTACTTTGAAATTCAAATTAAATTGAAATTTATTTAATTGAATTGAGGGGGAATAGTCAGTATTCAAATCAAATTATTTGACCCCCAAAATTAGATTTTTCACATCCACCAAATGATTCCAAATAGGGTCTAGGAGATCTCCCATAGGCTAAAACAACAATTCCGCATATTTTAGGTGGCAAATGATTAAATTAAAATTTTTAAAGAGACAGTACATGATAAATTTCAAAATCTGATTTTTTTTGTTGCAAATTTGAATGGAATTTGGACTATTCCCTAGTCGAAGTACACAAAAATAGCTCGGAATTTTAATTTTTCTTACTTAGAATTTTCAATTTGACCCTTGATAAATCTGCCTCCAAGGGGGGCAGATTTACTAACATTTGGGGTTCTGTTTATGCATGATTCATATTTTTTCTCCAAAATTTATTTTCTTTTTTTTCTCAAAAAATTTGTGATTTTTAGTTTTTTTCAGATTTATTATCTGAAAACTTATTTAAAATGTATTGGATTTTTCACTCGAAAGCTCCGAAAACCCATGCGCACATCAAAAAAATAAATGTTACTTCTCCCATTGACTTATATGCAACCTTGGCAGGTCTGAGATGCCTGATTTTAATATTCAGACTATTTCCTCCTCAGTGATAAATAAATTGCGAAATTTACACATCTTATATCATTGTCTAGACAAATATTCGGAAGGGGTTTTTTTACAGAGAGAGCTGTGAAGATGTGGAATTCTCTCCCTAAAACTGTTGTACAAGCTGATACATTAGATAGCTTTAAGAAGGGGTTGGACGATTTTAAGCAAGTGAGGGAATACAGGGTTATGGAAGATAGCTCATAGTACAAGTTGATCCAGGGACTAGTACCATTGTCTTTTTTGGAGTCAGGAAGGAATTTTTTCCCCCTCTGAGGCAAATTGGAGAGGCTTAGGATGGGGTTTTTTGCCTTTCTCTGGATCAACTAGCAGTTAATCAGTTAAAATAAAAAAAAGTTAAAAAGGTTGAACTTGATGGACGTGAGTCTTTTTTCAGCCTAACTTACTATGTTACTATGTAAAGCATCATTGAATTAGTCCTGCCTTGGACACCAAGCACCATTTAAATCACTAATACTTGTGGCAGAAATAAAACACCACTACTTGGTGAAGATTGCTTTCCATTCAGTTTAATGTTTTAAGGTAATTTTAATTTGCTGCTGCTACAGTGCTTTACCTACACAACATAATAGATGGTTGATGTTTAATTGTTCAATTAGCTGTAAGGAAGGATTTTAATTTAAAAGAAATACATTATGCTTAAATCCAGTAAACACAATACTTTCCTTGATTCCATTATTTTTAATAACTTTCTATAGTACACTCGCACCTAATTCATTAAACTAAAGGAAATGCTTGCATTATTCTAATGCAGTTTTATTCAAAAGGCAAAGTTTTCTTGTAGTAAGAATTACTGCTTTTGTTTGGGTCATAATCCTTAAAAGACTCAGAAAAGTGGTGCGCTTTAGCAATTTATATGCATTATATTTGTTCAGACATGAATTAAAATTCAATGAGTATTATCCTTTAATCTCTTCCTTTCTTACTGTACCTTTAGGCTTTTCCTGTAAATGATTATCTGCAGTGTACATTGTCTTAAGCCCTTGTATTCTTTTTATTGAAATATTTGTTAAATGCTAAATACAAAAGTCTAGGGATGAGGAAGAGTAAGACCAAGTTTGTAATGTGTGTATATGTTTAAAGAAGTATATTTCCCTAGTCTAATACTGTATGTGATGGTCCCTCAAAACCGTCTGGTTTCAAACATTAGTGGTTAAACAAACAATAGTGTCACACTAGAGTAGCTTAATCTCCACACTACGGGGCAAATTTACGAAATTCACGTGAAATGATCGAAGTTCGATCGAATTCGATCGAATAACGATCGTACAAATTTTTCGTGAGATCGGATATGCAAATTTGGCCTCTTCGATCATCGAATATCGAATAGATCGAATAGATCGAATGAACGGATATTCGATCATTCGATGATCGAAGGAATCAAAATTTTAAAGTTATTCGACTGCCTACTTCTCCAGATTAAACCTACCGAATTGTAATAGAAGCCTATGGGAAGCTCCTCATAGGCTTCTGAGGCTAACTCCTGCTCAAATACCATTCGTACGATCATTCGAATCGTACAAATTTTTCGGACTCTGGAATGAAATTTCATGATTTTTTCATGAAATCGAACGATTGGTATCCGATCATCAAGAAATCGTATTGCGAGCAAAATGATAGCCTAAAACTATTTGATAAGCATTCGATGGTCGAATGCTTATCGAATTACGAATTTGGTCAAGCTAATTTCCGGGAATAATAGTAAATTTGCCTCTATATGTCTCATATTCATTCTCTCTTCATGGGGGAGCCAGAGTTCGATTGACAGCTTTAACTACATCATTTGTGCGTTGTCCCCTTGCCTAGATAATGTATTTAAATTAAAGGGACAGTATACACCCCTTTTCAACATGAGCTCAATGATTAGGTTATGTTCTCAAAATAATTTCTGCCTATTGTTTTAATTATGCAAAATCAATGATTTGTGTTATATCTTGCACTAAACAAGAATATGACACTATACTTTAGCACTTCTTGTAACTTCCTGATCCCAAAGCACTTCAAAGGAGCTGATAAAAAAGTATTACCAGTGCACATAGAAACCCCTGATAATGAACTGCTCAAAGACTGCTGCTTTGAGAAGGGAGGGGTTTGTTTGTTCAAAAGTAGTTAGGGAGCTATGAACCTCAGTTCAGTGAAATACAACCCACATTTTAATGGCAAAATGGCAAAATATGGATATGGATATTTTAAAATCAGAAAATAGACAGAAGGTAATTTTAACACAAGTCCTGTTTATTGTGTACCTTTTAATAAAAAATGTTTTAGGTGTATATTGTGCCTTTAAATGTGAATCAAACTATGGGGCAGAAGAGACTAAAACTAGCAAGAATTCACCAGCGTTACCACCTACAGGGACTTCTCCAATTTACTAACCGGTACAGTTGTCACTTCGCTAGCAAAAGAGATAGATGCTAGTGGTTATTTGCACTCTATGGCCAGGTGACGTTTTGCTCTGGAAAATGGACGTTACTCCACAAAATCACTAAAATGTGGATTTTACTGAACGTATCTCTTTTGCCCCAACTTGCCTTTGCCAAATTTTAGTACATCTGCCCCTTTGACTTTAACTTGTATATGAAGAGAGAACAAAGAGCGACAGATTGCTAGAAGAGGGTTACTGAAGATTATCTTGAATATTTTAGAAACAGCACAGACTATTTTATTGATGGTATTTAGAAGGTCCCCATTTGCATGACAAAAATATAAAATGCTCATTTTTGGGATGCAATTTCTACAGGTATTGGATATATTATCTGTAAGCTCATTATTCATGATCTATTTTTTTCTCTGTAGTAATACTTTGCACTTGATGTTAAACCCCTTTTTTCAAAATAGATAGGGCAACTATTGTGCTAGGATTGGTAGAAGTGGGGAACTCCATTTCTGGTGTTGATATCAGAATTGGCTACATCTTCAAGTATCATGCAGCAGTCAGGTGCTTGTGTGTTTAATGTCTGGCGCTAACCAATGGTACCACTGTACGTTAGAGCACAGAATTTCTAAAACATATAAAAAAGTTTTGCATGGCAAACTCTAGCAAGAAGATTTGCACACAAGTGTCTCTGGCGACACTAACCAATCTTCCTGCAGCAAAACTATGACCAGAATGGAATGTTGCAGCTTACTTAATGTATAAATTATTATATGGTGTTGTAAGGAACAGTACCATCTAAAAATGATTGTTCTTTAAATTAACAACAATATAATGTACTGTTGCCTTGAATTGTTAACCCTGTGTGTTTGCTTCAGAAACTGTGTAGCCATGAGGGCAACCATTTGAATACAGGATACATAGTAGATCATAGATAAGCTCAATAGAATCCTATAGTATACTATATAGCTTATCTGGTATCTGCTGTATAACCTTTGTAAAAATCTCTTCTCTAAACCCTGTAAATCCCCAAAAAATGCCACTGGAAAAAAAAGGTTAATGTGGGGTTTAAATAGAGGGAACTATTTATGCATTATAATATTCTTCATTAGACCATTATCTCACAGCACATTTCTATTGTGCATGGTAAATTTATAAGACTTGCTTGACAGTGGTGCATTTTGTGATGCTGATTTTTGTACTTCACACTGGAATAGGCTGCAAAATTTGATTTTTCATGGGTCACTAAATACTTTAACAAGTTCATAAAACATTAAAAAGTTTTCAAAAAATAAACATTGAATTTATCTTATTTTTGCATCCAAAACCTTAAATAAATCTCCACTCAAATAAGGTTTTTTTTGCATAGTAACAGAAAATAGCACCTTTACACGAATACATTAATTAAACATTTTATACAGGATTTTAAAGATATTTCTAAATATAATTGCTATTAAAAGCAGTATCAGCCTCACTGTTTGTTTACATTCTCTGCATTCCTGCCTCTGACATCTGAAAGAATGTTGCAAGGTTGATTATTAAAACTCGGTTAACAGACTTTATTCCTGTTAAATGGATTAAAGAGTCAGAAACCGAGAATAGAAATGGATAAATTAATACTGTTTTCAATAACATTTTCATTAATAAATTACTTTAAAACCATTTGAATTGTGGTATATTGGAAATTTGCTTATTGTTAGATCTTGATATAGATCTTGATAAAGACCCCATTGAGGGTTGAAATGTTGATTCCAATAAAGCTTTTTTATATTGCAAAAGTCCCTAGAGTGCAACAGCTTTTTTGAAAATTCTATATAATTCTATATAATGCTTCTGTTAGAACCAGGGCATTATCTCCTTTTTAAGTGTGTGCAGCAGCCTTTTGGACTTTATTTATACATTGGTAAATGACGTTTGTACATTCACTGCATTTTATCTGCATGTGTGCTTGCCTAGCAATATATCTAGAGTTCCTGCTATTTCACTCATATATAAACAATCCTTTAAAAAAGGGGAAAAAAAATCAGCAATACAACTCTTTTATAGTGGAAATCAAATAAGCTTCCTATACTCATTTGATCTGGCATGAATCGTTGTACACGGCAGCCCTATCAGGAACCAAAAGCACTTTTTGATGCCTTCTTGTATAAAGTAATCAGTCAGTTCAGGTCCAAGGCTATGATGAAAATTACTAAGAAGGGATGAAATCACAATGCCACCTGTGATTTTATTCTGAAAATAAATTGATGGAAAGAGCAATAGAAAGCAAACTGCCTGTTTAGAGCATTCTGTAAAGCTCTGATGAGATTGAAGCCAATGCAAGTAGATGGAGTTAGTTATCATGGAAATAAGTTGAGCTCCGCAGGTGCTCATTTTACAACAATGGTAAAAATCTTTTTGACAGGTAAATTGCCTTGGATGGATTTCCAAGTCTCATACCTTTCATCCTAATGCCATCATTACTGATCTGAATATGAATTTAAAAAGTTCACTTTTTTTTTTTACTTAAGCTTATGCTTCACATCTATTCTGTTATATATTTGGTGTTTAAATGTTGGAGAATGACAAGCAAAGTACAGAAGTTCTATCCATTGTGCTAACAAATGCATTTTTGTATTTGTACAGATATTTGGTGAGAAATTTTGTGATCATTTACATGGGCAATGCACAAATAAAGTGCTTAAACAATCTGAGCAATTTTATAACTAAGACCTCTTTTAACTTAACTTTAAGACTTAGAACATTTTCTATAAAACACACATCATATGTCTTTAATACCATGCATACAAATCTCAGCCCTATCATGCAGATGTTCCCAGAAAAGCTCAAGGACCATCACAAGGAAACTCTACAATTAACATTTTTTTATTCTGTTATATGGGTATTATTGCATCATTTAGCCACCAGACCAGAGGAACAATGTTTACTATGCATACATTGGACATTTTTGTTCATCCATCTTAGAACCATACTAATGTCACTAATCCACAACTGGATGACTTACCTGTAGTTTGCAAACTTCTTAACTCTAATACCATGGATAACTGTTAACCAAGGTCTGAATGAAAAATATATGCACAATATGATTGGCTGAACTTCTATTGCAAACCAAAACCTCAAGCAGCATAGAAAAAACATACCTGGAATCAGTTGTCCCTTCAATGGATGAAAAAGTAGAACAGACAGAGCCACCAGAAAAAAAGCAGCAGTTTTGGGAAGTTTCATCGTTTTCCCTTTGTGTGCATTACCTCAATGTTTGCTAGAATATAAAAGAAAGATGAGAATATTCATCACTGTGTGTCAAATTGAAGGAGAATAATGACACAATTGATTTAGAATGATACATTTCATTTCAAGTGAAGTTTAATAAAAGCAAACTCCTTTATTAGTCACACACTGTGCAAAAGCAAATTATTAAAATATCTAAACCATAATGTTGCTCATTTTCTCATACTCTGTTGGGTCAATGTTTTATTTTCTATAATTAAATTTGCATGTAATATTTATGATTAGCAGGGGGAAAAAAAGATAACATTAAAGATTGTCACTGCAAGATATTTATTGATTGGCACACATTTAATTCTGTTTACAAACTTTTGTATTCTTCCTGACACAATATATGGATGGTTTCACAATTTAATAAATGTGTTAGTATTGTAACAAAATACTTTTATAATCTTGTTCTTTGCAAATATTCATAAAATAAGCATAAGCATTCTGGAACTTGTTTATAGGTCTCAACAGAAGTTATCTCTTTGAATTCAGTATCCACCTTATCCCTGTCCTCTATTGCAATGAAGTTATCCTCAAAACATTACCCAAGCTGGTGAGGCCTGAGAACAGATTTGAAATATGTTATCTCTAGACCACTGATTGATGGGTTTGACACTTTAGAAAGTCTCCCTGTAGTGAAGAAAATTGCTTTCCTAAGGGTGATTCCACATATGCAATAACTTATATGATACCTACAGTACATTACACATCATTATCACTTCTGGGGCTAAAACATTATGAACAAAGATTGTAGCTGAAATGGAACTTATGAGAAAAAATGGACACTATTTTATGGTACAACTTATATCAAAGTATATTAAGTGGCGTTACCCTAAAAATCAAGGGAACATCTTAAGAGAAATAACCAAGAGAACAATTATACTGATAAGAAGTTTATTTTGTATTTTGTATTTATTTAGTAATTATACTGATAGAAGTTTATTTTGTTTTATTAAGTGATTTTCTCTACAAGGTTCAAAAATTGAGACAACATATTACATAGTTAAGCCAGCAACGGCCCTGGTGCAGGCCATGCCGCCAGGCACCCCCCGCATCCGTGTGTACTTTCTAGGGCGCAATCTGCCAGGGGGGGGCTACGGGCCCTGGCCCAATTGAACCCCCTGCTCCCCCGGTAGTTAGGCACCTGAGTTAAGCTGGTATGGAAAAAGACAAAAATCCATTACATTCAGTCCCACCAAATGAAGCCAAGTGCACATACATACACATACTGTGAGAGGTACTCACCCTGGTGGTCACTGTCGCAGTGACGTCAGCGCACAATGGCGTAAAATTTAAACTATATAAAGGGTTTTTTTTTACAGTTTTTCATTGCTCGTTATAGGTTTCTTCTAGTAAGAGTTACTGGTGCCTTCCTGTGCTATTTAAGCTTCTGATTCTGTTATCCGTTGTGACTCCTGCCTGTATCCTGATTTCTGGAATCCTGACCCTGCCTGGTAATCAACTCTCTTATATCTGCAACCCTTCTAATTGATCTCCTGGTTTGATCCTTGCCTGCCTGACTAAGTTTACTCTCTGCTTGCCCCGACCTGGCCTGTTCTGAATACTCTTTTGCCTAAAGCCTTGTACCGCAACCTTCTGTCCAAAGACTTTGCTTTTACGTTTGTGTCCCTCTGCTTGTTCAGAACCTTTTGCTTTTCACCTCTCTTTTAAAGACCTGGTGGAATCCGATTAGCCAAGGGCTCCTCCCGAGGTGAAAGACGGCTGTTATAGGCAGAAGTAAGAGCCTAGAACATGGTGCTTAGCACTGGTTCTGGATTAGGGTGCCGATTGTGACATTATAATGGGCCATGGATGCCGAAGGTTATGCTGCCGCTAGCAAAATGGTCCTATAATTGGGCGCCTTAATGGCGTCCAATGCGCCCTTAAATGTTTAAATTTCGCACCAAAACAGCGCAGGCACATGACGTCACTGCACCGCAGCGTTGCGGCACCGTGGCATAATTACGCCAGCGCCACTACCCACGTGGTAAGCCTCCGGGCTGCGCGATCCTGACAGTACCCCCTCCTCACGGGGGGCCCCAGGACCACCAGGACAGGAACTGTGGAACATGGACAAAGATTATCAATAAAACAAGAATCAAACATAGTAACACAGGCAGGAACACAAACAGTAATGGGTATAGGCAGCACATGCAGGAAAGGAGACTCCTTGGAGACTATAAACAGTGGATGCTGTCGGGGAAAGTCCACTGGAGCTGTTGGCTGCAAAGGCTGCAGGGGTAGTCCCTCTGGAACAGTAGGTTGCGGAGACTGCTGGGGAAGCCCTTCAGGAGCAATTGGCAGTGGCGGCTGCTGGGGAAGCCCCTCCAGAGCTGTAGGCAGCGACGGCTGCTGGGGAAGCCCATCTGGAGCTGTAGGCAGAGGTGGCTGCTGGGGAAGCCCCTATGGAGCTGTAGGCAGCAACGGCTGCTGGGGAAGCCCCTCTTGAGCTGTAGGCAGTGAAGTCCGCTGAAGACCCAGTTGCTGAGGGTTGGCTGGTTCGGGGGTAGAAACCAGCTGGGAAACAGGCAACACAGAGGAGTGGAGCGACAAAGAAGCAATGACTCTGGAAGGGAGATGCTCCACCATGGTGGACTGCGAACAAGGATTTTCTTGCATCAGGGAAGCAGAGTTCTGGTACTTATGAATAGCATGAAGACAATGTTGTTGACAATACGAACTCCAATGGGAGACTTGACCAGAGAACCAATCAATGGCAGGGTTATGCAAACGCAACCAGGGTAACCCCAGGATGACAGGAGATGAGGGACAAGAGATGATCTGGAAAGGCAATTTCTCAGAATGTGAAGTCCCGATCAGCAGGGGTAACTCACCCGTGGTTTGGGAGATCAAGGCTGTAGCGAGATGCTTGTCATCAATGGCAAATGCCCGTAGGGGTGAGGGCATAGGGAATAGAGGAATCCCATTTTCTTTAGCGAAAGCAAGGTCCATGAAATTACCGGCGGAGCCGGAATCCAGAAAGGCTGATACTTGAACAGTCTTATGGGGAAGCCGGATCTGTAAAGGGAGAAGCAATTGGTGAGTTTTTGCTTGGTGACTAGGGGTGATGCTAGCCACTTGCGATGTCCCAAGCTTCCGGTACTTTAGGGTACGGTACTTTAGACTTCACAGAACAATCTTTGACAAAATGATTACTCTCCCCACAATAAAGGCAAAGGCCTTCTGAGCGTCTTCTGAACTTCTATTGCACAGAGAGACGGATAAGGCCCAACTGCATAGGTTCATCAGCCAGGGTCACAGGAGGATTGGGAGGTGAAGATACTGAAGCAGGAGGTAAACTAGGAATGATGATCTTTGGAAACGAGCAACTGAAGGACGTTGGAAATTCTTGGCACGGTCCTTATCTGCTTGGTGCTCTCTGAGGCGAGTATCCACCTTAATGGCCAAGGCCACAAGATCTTTCCAACGAGTAGGTAGCTCACGGGAGACAAGATCTTCCTTCAGGCGGATAGAGAGGCCATTATAGAAAGCAGCATGGTAGGCTTCGTTGTTCCAACCTGTCTCTGCAATCAAAGTACGGAATTCCACAGCATAATCGGCCACCGTCCGAGTCCCTTGGCGAATCTGCATTAGCCGCGAGGAAGCAGACGTGACCCGACCAGGAGCATCAAAAATAGTCCGTAACTCAGAAATAAAGGCATTAGCATTATCAATTAAGGGATCCTTCTTCTCCCACAGGGGTGATGCCCACTCAAGAGCTTTTCCAGTCAAACGGGTAATAATGTAACCCACCTTGGCACGATCAGAGAAAAATTGACTGGGGAGTAACGTGAACTGGATCTCACACTGGTTCACCGTAGAGAGGAGGCGCTGGAATACGTGGCTCAGAGGAATGGAAAGAAGGCTCCGGAGATCGAGTCGAAGCGGATCAAGAGGCTGGCAGCGAAATTGACATCTTGTCCATTATGGCCGTTAGGGCTAAGCCATAATTAGACTGCTGTGCTTCATAGCTGTCCATGCGATCCATCAGTCTTGTGCAGCTTCCTCAGTGGGGTCCATGGCCCAATTATAATGTCACGGGTAGGCCTTATAGGCGCCCAAGGGAAGTAGTGGACCAAGGAGGAAGCTTAGGGGTCAAAGGTCCAATAGCGTAACACCAGCAAGTATTGGGCATGAAACGAGACAAATCCAGGTAAATGGTTGTATTGGCAGGCAAAAATAAACAAAGTCCAGGCAATAGTCAAAGTTACAGGAAACAAGGTCAAAAATACAGGAACAGGATCAAAAACAACACCCAGGAACAATAGCAAAATGGTCCTATAATTGGGTGCCTTAATGGTGTCCAATGCGCCCTTAAAGCACAGGCGCATGGCGTCACCGCGCCGCAGCGTTGCAGCACCGTGGCGTAATTACACCGGCGCTGCTACCCACGTGGCGGCCATGGGCGCCGCCATTGTGGGAGCGACGCCGGGGAGAGAGGACACGCCGCCCGGAGTTAAGGTAAGCCTCCGGGTGGCGCGATCCTGACAGAGATGTGGCGAAGCCCCAGGAAATATACTACATATTTTCTGGAACTGTGCACTGATTCAGCCATTTTGGGATGACATTTTAAAACTTTTAAGGCGTTTTACATATGGCAATATGCAGAAAGAAGTCCTAACATTCTTACTTGGCAAACCTGTTATATTGCTTGATAATGCACAACAAAAGTTACTATAAATAACGTACTAGGATATCCATTGTAGCTAAATGCAAAATGTCAAATACTCCCTGTCTAAGGGAAATTTACCAGTATACAAACTTGAGAAAGTATACTCTTGAGAAAGATCCCTGT
>CM044433.1:19410795-19434676 GCA_024363595.1 Xenopus borealis | reverse complement strand
ATTTTAAACTAATAAATCTATCAGTAGTGATGGGCGAAGCGAATCTCGGGAGATTCGCCCATCACTATCTATCAGTAACAATCTTTTCTTACTGTGGTAAGCACAGTTATGCCTCCTTACTCGCATTCAGATGCAGAATGTGTATGTGACTACGTCATGGGGTCACCAAGGAGTCACGTGCACTGCAGCTGAGCTCTGAGTGGATGTGTGCCTATTTAAAAATGGCGGCGCCAAACCATTACAGTCACCGTAACTTCGGAATGTAACTGCACAGCTGCAGTAGTCATATGACAGTTTGTAATACAGCATTTCAGGAGGGGGGCTGGTGGGGAACACAATGAGGTAGGAATCAAATTTTGACTTTCCTTCTCCTTTAAATATTTCAAATTTTGGCACCATATATATATTTACATAGTAAAGAAATCCTGTTTAATATATATAGTGCCTTTCTGTAACATCCTTAGCCAACTTTATGGATTTTTAACTAATTGTATCTAATGTATAAAAAGCAGAAGATATAGGGGCTCATTTATCAACACTGGGAAAATTTGCCCATGGACAGTTACGTATTACAACCAATCAGTGATTAGCTTTTTAAAGCCAGCTGCAAGTAGAACAATGAATGCAGCAATCTGATTGGTTGCTATGAGATACTGCCCATGGGCAAATTTGCCAAGTGTTGATAAATGACCCCCATTGTCTTTATATGGTAAATTTATCAAAGAGTGAAGTTCCGCCACAAGAGGGAAATTCCTCCGCTCTCCATTAATTTATATGGGATTTTGAAAGGCCTATTTATCAATGGGTGTGTGAAAGTTCACCCTTTGATAAATATGACTTTAAAAATCCCATAGAAATTAATGTAGAGCGGCAGAATTTCCCTCTAGTGGCGGAACTTCACTCTTAACTTCACTCTTTGATAAATATACCCCTATGTCTTGTATGAAACTTTATTTGTGTTTTATTGAAATTATGTAACAGTAAAAATAATAAATAAAAATAAAAATATGTTACAAAAAAATAGCAAACTCTCATTTAAATTATTTGGTATGGAAGATATTCAATAGTAATTTATCTAAAAGTAATTGAAGAACAGTATAAAGGTTGCATTGAACAACTGGTATGCTAAATATGATTCTGTTGCCCAAAACATACAGGGAGGTCATTAGACTAATGTAAATGGCCCATAATTGCTTCTCCAAAATATATTGGCATTATGTAAGTAAAAGATAAAATCCATACCCAGAAATTCACCCTTTTCAAAATGATTTAGCTCTTAGACTCTCTTTGGTTAGTATTTTAGAAACAAGTGATGTTGTCTATGCTGACTGTACTTGTAACAGCATTACAATTATTGTGACTGGATCAAAATATCAAACAGGACAGAATTCTAAATGATTCCAGATAATGAACAAAACCTGCTCAAAATCTGTAATGTTGTTGTAAACATTACATTTAAGCTTTATATTGGCAAACAAACCATAATGTTGTAGAAAATATTTTTAGTAATACATACACTCTGGGGTGGTTTTAATGGATATCTGTGCCAATGTAAGATGCAATGTCTACAAAAAGAATAAATAATATTGTCCTCGGTGCCCTTAGATGACAGAGATACACAGTAAGATTAAGCTGTGTCCTTATAATGGCTAATATTATTGCAGTTTTTGGCAGTGGGTAAAATGTAATTATTGACTTATTATGTCTGGTTGATTTTCAGTCTTACAATGATGTTACAATGGTAAAAAGAAAAAAATGTTCTCATCATGGTTATTAAATACAGATCATAATGTCTTCATAAATCAGCTATTCTTTACAGCCTTATCAAATAAATCAGTAGACTCAGACTTTGTTCTATGGGAGTTTTGTAATTATGAGCTTATAACAAACAGACCAGGCTTGTAGAGCAGTGCATTATCTAAGGAGAGACACTTTCTCTCTCCTTTGAAATCCCTGCTACATACAGTAGACAAATTGTTCAAAATAGTCCCTTGAATTTAAGGTACACAAAAAGCCAAGCCGCCCAGCACAGGCCAGCAGAAATTACATGTCTACGGTAGATTACCACATACTTCTCTGATGAAGCCACACATTGTGTTGGATAATTCTGAAATCCAATTCCAAGAAATCATGAAAGAACACATTAACAGAATCAGCCATCACACCATCACCTGGCAGTGCATTCCACAACCTCACTGTCCTAACTGTGAAGAACCGTCTACTCTGCTTCAAATGAAAGTCCTTTTCTTCTAGTCTGAAGGCATGGCCTCTGGTGTAGTGATCCTCTTTATGGGTAAAAAGGTCCCCTGCTATTTGTCTATAATGTCCTCTAATGTATTTGTATAGTGTAATCATGTCCCCTAAAATTCGATCGAATACCGATCGTACAAATATTTCATGAAATCGGATATGCAAATTTGGGCTCTTCAATCATCGAATATCGAATAGATTGAATGATTGGATATTTGATCATCTGATCATTCGATGGTCGAAGAAATTAAAATTTTAAAATTATTCGACTACCTACTTTGCCAGATTGAACCTACCGAATTGTAATAGAAGCCTATGGGAAGCTATTGAATACTGAATACTGAATTGAATAGTTTTTCGTGAAATTGAAACGATCGGTATCTGATCGTACGAATTAATAGAGAAATCGTATTGCGAGCAAAATGATAGCATAAAACAATTCGATAAGCATTCGATGGTCGAATGCTTTTCGAATTGCGAATTTGGTCGAGCTAATTTGGGGAATAATAGTAAATTTGCCCCCAAGTGTTATAGATGAAAACAATTTATTTTGTGCTTTGGAACAAACAATAATTGTCATAACTGACTTCTTTCTCCCCATGTACCTCAGGGAGCCAGGATTCAGACAAGCGATAGAGCTCAGTGCTCTTGCTGAATCAATTGTTATTGTAAGTTAAAAACATGCATTAGGACAGATAGACCCCAAGGAATATAAGAACAATTTTCCTTACAGAGTGATTATACATAATCCTAAAGGAACCACCCAATCCTGCAAGCTAGAAAACATATACTGTAGGCTCAGCCAAGTCATTTAGGACATCTAGGAATGCTTAATGCCCCTTTTCCAGCTATAGTCATTTTGTAATAGCTACAGTTGTTATTCAACTGTATATTGTAACTTTACAGCCAATAACTAGGTCCATATCCTCATAGAGGTCCCTTTCTCAAGTGCTCTTGAGAAAGGGATGTCCATATCCCAAAACAGTTTGTGTTGGAAAATAAACAGCTGTTTGCAGGAAAGTACTGTGGTAGCAGGTGCTCATTCTACTATGTAGATAAAAAACTAGAGCCTTACATTACTTAATTAATGACTGCCCTCTAACTATAAGAATGAACATCATATTTTGTGTATTAGATGATATCCAGTATAAGATCCAATACTACAGCTAGATTCAATGTACTTCATGAATATGTTAGACACTTCTTTTTTGTAGCTTGATAAAAAATATATTTATATCCCAGACAGGCTACATTTTCATCAGTGCACATGGTCTCAATTTTTGAGGTTTCCTATTTCCCTTCCAACAATTCTTGGATTATGCTGTTACACTTATTTAACCTCTGGCACGTGGTGTTTGGATTTTCCTGCTTCAGGATGCATTTAACATATTCCCTAATGTATATATACCAGGAAACAATCTGAATCAATTATTAAACTACAGAAATAAAATCCCCACATTGATAACAAATCAGTTTTGAGGGCAAATATGCATATGCACATCTAAATGATTTCTGGCATGGTATGATAAATATGCGTTCTTTCCACACAGGATAATGTAGCACTTGTTATTACAATGTCCACATTTAATCATGAAATTAAATAATATGCAGATCATCATAAAGACAACTGAGTTAAAGAGTATCAGTTGAAATTTGCAGTTCCTATTTTTTTATGGAATTCTATGGAATAAATGAAAAAGTTGCACAACATTTATGGAGATGAATAGTACAAGGGAATTACTATAATTTCCCTCTTTCATAGTAGAACATTTTGCTTATGTATTTTGCTTATGTCAAACTGTGCCATACCAGTTTATCCCATGATAAACACTGTTCTTTTTGACAAAGGGCCACAAAAGTCAAGAATTTAATGAAACTAGACACATTTCATTTTAACAAGAATATAACTTATCTACACAAACATGGTATAATATAAAAACCAAGTCATCTCTCAACATGAGAAAATGTTATAGTCAAGAATTCTTGCTAAATTAAAATACATAATAATGGACTACCTACTGTACTAGCTGCCTTCTGCAGTATACAGATCCACAGAGAACTCTAAATACAGACTGGCTTGTTGACTTTCATAGTTCGGCATTAGTGATGGATGAATTTATTCACCTGGGGCAAATTCGTGGTGAACTCCCACGATTCGCAACAGGCAAATTAATCTGCAAAACGGCAGGAAAATTTCGCCTGGCGAAAATTCACCGGTGTCTCGTTTTGGTGCCGTTGCCCAAAAACGGACGTCCGTGTCCAAAATGAGATGCACAAATTTTATGCCATTTCACAAAATTTCTCTAGAAATTAGTGTAAAATTCGGCCAAGCAAAATGCCCCAGATTCACCCATAACTATTGGGCATTTGCCTGCCTATTGGAAAGCCTTTTACTGCCTAACCCTTCCTGTTGTGACAAGAATCTACCACTTTGTTCCTACTTCCTTGTTGTGAGGAAATTATAATTTAGAGATAATAGAAGGGATATGAGGATTAAAAGGAGGTTATTGCCAGCCATGCTGAAACAATGTCAGTATAAACAAGACTAAAACCAATAAAAAAAAAACAAATGTTGATCTTTATGGAGATTAAATTGAAAGTACAAATAACATTCATAACATAAACACAGTAAGAAACATTATTAAGGGTTATTTAGGACCACAAGCACAGTTAATTAATTTTCTCACAGTTTATTGTGCATAATGTATTCATAACACCTACAAGTGGTGGAAGTGCCATCATCTGGACATTTGATTAACTGACCACAATGGTATCAGGTACAACTCCCCCCCCACCCCCATAGCTCCAATGATGCTGGAATTTTGGAAAAAATGCTTAATTGTGGGTCATAAATGACTCCTTATATTCTTTATGTAAAAAGTAATTTAAAATATGTAGCATATGAGAGTAAGGCAAGTTATAGCTCAGGGTTGAAAACTTTTCTAATAAGTTGGGGGCAGATGGTCGAATTCGACCATCAAATTTTGGTAAAAATTCGATCGAATTTGAAGGGTTATAACGAAATTCGATTGGATGAATGATTGAATATGAAAAATCAAATCGAACGATTTTAACAATTTTAACCATTTTTTAAATTCAGTCTTAAAATGCTGAAATAACCCCATGGGAGCTTCCCATAGGATCATACAGCAATTCAGTAGGTTTAATCTGGCGAACTAGGCATTCAAATTTTTTTTAAAGGGTAAGTACTTTCGACCATTGAATAGATTTTTATTCGAATCATGAATTCGATCTAATTTTTTTAATTTGATGTTTGAAGTAGCTTCAAAAACTATTCTAAAATTCGAATCTTCATAAAAATTCAATCGAATTTCGAATCCTTCATGAATTTAGTAAATCTGCCCCTTAATGTTTCGGTCGGCACTCTGACCTTTCTTAAAGTGAATCATAATAAACTTTTGACCTTTTTAACACCAAGGATTCTTTTTAACACCAAAGATTTACTAAGGGGCAGATTTACTAATTTCACATAAATCCACATGAGGGATTAGAATATTCGATCAAATTTTCAAAAAGATTTGAATTTAAATTTTGAATATGCAAATTAGGCAAATTTGACCAAATTTGACCATCGAATATTCAAATTCGAATGATTTGAATATTCTAATTTAATTTTATTCGAATATTCGAAAATTCAATGGTCGAATACTTCCCCTTTAAATTTAAAATCGATCACCTACTTCGCCAGATTAAACCTACCGAAATGAGGATCATTCCCTAAGATCGAATAATAAAAATTTGATCGATCACTTAAAAATCGTTCGAATGTTCGATTCGAATTTGATTCGAATATTCAATCGATTGAATTTTCCATATTCGATCATTCGATCGATCGAATTGCGCTAAAAAACTTTGAATTCAATTTTTTTTAATTCCCCACTATTCCCTGGTGAAATTTTTTTTTCATTCGAAATTCGACCAATAGTAAATCTGCCCCTAAGGGTCGAATTCGAGGGTTAAAAAAACCCTTGAATTTAACCATGTGAATAGCTGTGAATAGTGTGGGAAGTAAAATCCTTCGAATTCGAATACCACAATTCATTTTTCGATGGATTGATAAAATTGTTCGAATCAAACAATTCGAATGATTTTAACCATTCAATCTAATTTTTTTATTCGATCAAAAGTAATGAATTCGGTAGCTTTGATCTGGAGAAGTAGGCAGTCGAATAAAAATTTAAAGGGAAAGTAATTCGACTGTTGAATAGTCGAATATTCAAATAGATTTTTATTCGAATTATTCAAATCATTCAGTTCGATCGAATTTTCAAAATTCACTGGTCGAAGTGGTCTTCAAATTCGAAAATTCAAATTCGAATCTTTTTGAAAATTCGATCGAACTTCGAATCCTTCATGTGAATTTAGTAAATCTGCCCCTAGGACTTCATTTTATGAAATAAAACACTGTTTCCATCCAGCTTTATATATGGGGCAGATTTACTAAATTCACATGAAATTCACATGAAGAATTTGAAGTTCAATCGAATTTGTATTAAATTCGAATTTGAATCTTCGAATATGCAAATTAGACAAATTTGGCCATCGAATATTTGAATTCGAATGATTCCAATATTCGAATAAAATTTTATTTGCATATTCGAATATTCGGTGGTCAATTACTTCCCCTTTAAATTTTAATTCTACCACTTACTTCGCCAGATCAAAGCTAGCAAATTGGGCATCATTATCTTTGATCAAATATAAAAAATTTGATCGATTGCTTAAAATCGTTTGTATATTGGATTCGAATTCGATTAGAATATTCGATCAATCGAATTTTTTATATTCGGTCGATCGATCGATCGAATTGCGGTAAAATCCTTCGAATTCGAAGGATTTTACTTCCCCTCTATTCCCTTGGTAGAATTTCAATTTTTTTTATATTCGAAATTCTACCAATAGTAAATCTGCCCCATATATATATATATATATATATATATATATATCATCTGTTCTTATGTTACTTGCCTCATCATCCTGGATGATATACATTCTGTAATGAGTTCACTACCTATTGGATTTTCACTGATGGTGATGGATTTTCCAGCAGCAGCTGGCAATTCCATTGTTTTCATTCTATTATTATTGCAAGAAAATTTGCAAGATATGTGACTGGGGACCAGCACATTAATTTTGCACTCAGCTATGAAGTTCTTGACATGTAAAAAATTGGAGGGATGTTGCTGTAGTGGTCACTTTTCTGGTAAACCTTTGATAGGGTTCTCACAAAAACTTTCCTTCTATTTTGATTTAGGCTTATCTTTCCCTATGGAAATGGTATTTTGTCCCTGGTCTTGAAGCAAAATTAAGAAAACATTTTTTTTTTAACTATTTATCCTGAAGAAGATATGATATGCTCTAAATCAGAATGCCAGTATTTCTACTAATGCTAAAGGCCAGGCATCAACTGTACTAATAGGTGCTTTCTTTTATTTATTGTCTGTTTATTGCCTGGTTTAATGCAAGAATATCATGTTTAATGATATCAAACATATTGTAATATTGAATAGATGCATTTTCACCCATCATTTGGATTTTATTGAATATAAAGTCCTTACTGTGGAGTTAGGGACATATCATTATTATTAAAAATGGAAAATGAGAACATATTATATGTGGTTCTAAAAAAGAATTAATGGGTTGTTGTACAACACTCATCAATTAGATGACAAAGACATTTCCTAATTCTCGCTTATACTTTAATGGAACTTTCACTTGACAAACCTTAAAATATCAGCTTCTCATAGTTGAATCCAGTATTCTGTGTATTATTGTATTTGAATCTGGTATCTTGTTAATGTGTCCAGATATTGTATCTTGTCTATCCTTGTTCCTGATCACCTTTTTTTCTGGTGTAGTCTTTTATTTTGCTGCCAACTTTGACTTGCCTTATTAGTCCTTCCCAGCAACAGTTCTTGTCATTTTAGTTGTCCTTATGGCCCTGCTATCCAAGCCTAAAGGTTTATTTTCTATCCATTGTAGACATGAGAGATTCCATAATCAATATTAGGGAATCCCTGACCATGCCATTGAAAATGTCTGCAATAGATGTCAATAAAATAATACAGATAACATATAAAATAAGGATTTAACATAGTACCACTAAATGACCAAACATAATTATCTACATGAACATATTTTTTAATATGTTGATGAACTGTATTTCTTATTGTTCCTTTAACACAAAGGGGCAGATTTACTATTGGTCGAATTTGAGGGTTAATTAACCCTCAAATTCGACCAAACCCTTCAAATTTGAATATCAATAGTAAAACATCAAAAGTAGTATCAGAGTCATTACTAAAGATATTACAAAACCTTCCAACTGGAAGCCATACACAGATCACTGGTAGCTTGTATTATAAATAAATTATGGCGATACTCAGAATAGCATTGCTGCTGTTACAATCCTGTCAACTATGGTATGATAGATAACATTCAACATGAATTTCATTTATGAGTGAGGATTTTGGGGACCAAGAGAGAATAACCTTTAATTTTAAGGATCATTGCAGAAGAAAGACTCAGATTTTTCTAAATGTGATCGGCATTTGTCAGCCTGGAGAACTGACAGATAGAAGTCATTTAGCGCATAAAAAAAGGCAGATAATGATGAAATGATAAGAGTACAAAAGAAAATTCAGCTCTTTAACAGTGACAGAATATTTTCCCAAGATGGTATTTTGACTCTTCAGTGATATTTGTTCTTATAAAGGCAAGAGGGTTTTGAAAGCCATTTAGAATGAGACATTTGCAGGTTTTTTAAAATGTCCTCAGCAGGGCTTAAAAGGGGGATTCAATTTTCAGAGATAATTGTGTCAGATAACGGCCTCATGCCTTTTCAGAAACAATCTGATAAATACCTAATTACCAGCCAAGCAATTTCAGACCCACACAGCTGAGTATGAGAAAGGCTATACAGACTGACAAGGTTTCAAAAAGCCATCAGGAGCCCTAACCAGTCAGATTTTCAATGGCTTAATTTATTCATATGATAAGATGCAAATGCATCTCCAGGAAATGCCAAATAGTTACAAGAGATCAATGGAAAAGTGCGGGTGTATAGCTCAGCTCGTGTGACCAGTAATAATTAGAGAAACTAGACAATGTATTAAGAACAATAAGAGGCAGATTTACTAAATTCACCAAAAATCTATTCGTTTTTCCTCAATATTCGATTAGCATTCGATTGTCGAATGCTAATCAAATAGTTTTAGGCTACCCATGTCTTCGATCTTCGATCATTTGAATGAATTATTCGATCATTCGAATAATTCGTACGATTCGAACGATCGAAGACCCATAGGCTTCTATTACAATTTGGTAGGTTCAATCTGGCAAAGTAGGCAGTCGAATAATTTTAAAATTTTAAGTCCTTCGATGATGGAATGATGGAATAATCGCATATTCGATTGTTCGCTATTCGATAATCGAATAAGCCAAATTTGCATATTCGACCTAATAAATCCTAGGATCATTATTCGTTATACGATCTTTTCACGTGAATTTAGTAAATCAGCCCCTAACTGTATGACTATAATGTACCCATACCATATTTTACCTCTTCTGTCAACTGAATGACAAAACCAGTAGCTAAAAGGTACATTTATTAAATATTCTGATTTGTATAAATATATTGAGCATAAATAAAGCTATAAGTAGTGATGGGCGAATTCCCGCGATTTGCCGCTGGCTAATAAATTTGCGAAACGCCAGCGAAAACGACGCTACGCGTGATGAAAACGGCGCGAACCGTTGAAGTTGACGCGATGCTTGTCAAAAACGTGTTATGACTTGTTTCGCAATTTTTTTCGGCGAAGCGAAACGGGGTAGATTCGCCCATCACTAGCTATAAGGGCTAAGTTCATAATATAGATAGACCATACTATACAATGTTAATTATAATTAGGCAGCCTAGTCAAGGGGTCTTTTTAGTAAAAATTGAGTAGAATTTTCACCTTTTAAAGTGCTTAATGTAAGGTTATCTAAAATCCTGAATTGTTGCATGGTTTTAGGTATCTTTAGGCACTTTTTTAAAAAAGAGGACAACTGATCCAGGGTAGAATGTTAAAGTCACTGTAGGGTACCTATAAAATGGGTGCCCCCCCCCATTAATTTTTTATTTACTTTTACTTTTCAAAAGAAGCTGCAAAAATGACAGCCAGGCAAAACCCAAAATGCTTCTATTTCCAATTTATGAAAATCTAATGACTGACAACTTTTTCTGTTTAAATTATGTGGCTATGGGCTCTTAAGTTTGCTAAACTACAACAAAATTACAGTAGCCTGGTTTGCAGCAATCAGTGAACCACCAAAATCTCCAGAAGAAGTATTTAAAGTTTGACTGTTTTTTTAAAATGCAGTTTGGAAAATGTGAACACTTCATAAGAAAAATGTTCACAGAGAATTTAAACTTACCTAACCTTCTGAGTTTGTAAGCTTTCCTTCCAAATCTTTTAACTTTTCATATGTGCAGTTCTAAGCAACTTTTCACTTGGTCTTCATTATTTTTTACTTTCCCGCTTTCAAATGGGGGGGTCACTAATCCCATCTAAAAACAAATGTTCTGCAACGCTACAATGTAATGTTATTGCAACTTTTTATTACTCATCTTTCTATTCAGGTCTCTCCTAATCATATTCCAGTCTCTTATTCAAGCTAAAATACTCAAACTGTTATTCTGACTGCTTATTACACTAGGCAGTTGAATTGAATTTTATTGATTGTATTGCATTCCACATTGTTATTTGTTACTTGTTTTTGTCCATGGAAATTTAGCCTGCTCTACATCCATATCTATGCATTTTGGGCATAAAACCATAGTAGACCCCCTGGCATGCTTATTTCTGGTGTTTTATGCTGGTACCTATTAAAATGTGAAGCATATATGGGGTACAATGCAAGCTTTGTGACAATTATTAGAAATTTAATTAAAAAAAAACCTACATTTATCATGACAGTTTCATAGCTTATAGTAGAAAAACATAATAACCCATTTTGGATTTGTCAGAATGTGTACTTTTGGAAAATATGTGGTTTTCTAGAATCTCCCTACTGTTAGAGGCTCTTGTGGAAAATAAAACACATGCTGGGTGCTTATATTACAGCAGCTATAGTGTCCGTTGCGGGGGAGTGTCCTGCAAGTCATTGGAGTAGGATGTGCAAAGCCAGAGCTCTGTTGCAGTAGCACCCTGAAAACCTCCTGAGCCCCAACTAACAGCACATATACTGCCATTGCTGGCTCTCCTGACACCTACAAGAAGGAAAAATACAGGCCAAAGGAGAAATCCATGGAACAATTTGCCAGAAAGGGTGAGCAGCCCAATGCAATTCCACAACGGCCCACCAATGAAGATCTCTCTGGAGACACCACAACCAGACACAGGAAAATACTGCTATCCACAGTTGCAAATCCCACATGGTGCTGTCTACACAGATTGGAGAACTGAAAGTCGATCTCACACTCTTTTGGGCAGATGTCCAAATGATCCAAGAATGCATCAGGGAAATGGAGGGCCGTGACTGACCATATCCCCCAGGACTTTGCTGACTTCTTAGAAAGTAAAGTTGACTCAATCCACAAACAATTTTCCAACCCAACAGATACCAATACTCTCATTCCCCCTAAAGCTTCTATCTCCATTTTCAACTCTTTTAATCGTATATCTGAGCTTAAAGTCTCTAAAATTCTCTAGTCCTCTCCATCAACAACTTGCTACTAAAACAGTGTGTTTCTGCTACTTCCTTCTCATTAGTCAAACAGGCCTGTGTCAAACCCATCCTGAAAAAGGCTACACTGGACCCATCTTGTTTGTCTGACTACTGTCCTGTCTCTCTCTTACCGCTAGCTTCTAAACTGGAACGTCTCGTCTTCTCCATTATTGTTAAATTTCTGTGCACCAAAAATCTGCTTGACCCTATGCAGTCTTGCTTTCAACCTTTAACATGATTTCCAGACTGCTAAGGCCATTCTATTAACCATTTTGTTCTAATGCAAGTTCTCCATTCAGTTGATATTTGTGAACAAGCTGCATCCTGGTTCTCTTCCTACCTTTTTGACTGCTCCTTCTTTGTTACTTTTTGCAAACAAATCCTCTCCTACTTTTCATCTTAATGTGGGGGTGCCTAAGGGTTCTGTACTTGGTCCTCTATTGTTCTTCTTGTACACTATCTCTTTAGCAGACCTTACATCTTCATTTGGCCTTAATTATCTCCTGTAAGCCGATGACATTTAAATATATTTAGACACTCCCTCACTAAGCACTGATGTTCAAATCCAGATAGCAGACTGCTTAGTAGCTATCTCTTCCTGGATGAACCAACACCACCTCAAGCTCAATACTATGTGGAAGATAAGATGCTAGAAAGTGTATTTTTTTAAGAGATTTTCAGGTATTTCATCAAATCCGACAATTTTGGAAAAATATTGTGAATGTAGTTTTGAGTAGAACGACATGGTTAACCATTTTGGATTTGTCTGAATTTGTATCTTCTAAAAATATATTGTCTTTGAGAGAGGTCAAGATATCTTTTTGTGTTTTTACTTAAAACTTGCAGCAAATGCTTTGATTAGTTTGAACAGTTTGTATGTAAACAGTTTGTACATGCTAACTTCATTTTGGGGTATCTAAACTCAATACTCAATATATTTTGGTAATCCTATGGACAATGGGCATCAAACTGTTTAGTGGACCCCTGGCATTCATACTGGCATTCATACTTGGTACCCATGTGAAAAATAAGATGCTACAAACTGGAAGTTTTGCAGTGATCTCCAGGTATTTAATCAAAACCGATAATTTTGGGAAAGCATTTAGAGAACACAAAATGTTGAAAAAGCTGCTGGCACTGAGTGGAAATGAAATAGGTCATTCTTCTGGCACTTAAAGGTTGAGTGCAGTGAGAAAAGTACAATTTTGAGCGCAATCTCCATGTTTTTTTTCCCCACATGCAGAAGTTATTGTGGGCGCAAAGGGTTGTCGAATCCGATGCAATTGTACTATGTCAGAGACAATTGTGTTTTTTCAAAATTTGCAGAAAATATTTTCAGCATAACTTCCTGTGTTAGGTATGTGAATGAGCCATGCGCCCTATTCTTCTGGTGCAACTGTGCTGTGGCAATTGATGAAGATTGCTGTGGGAATTCTGGAGATACCTCCACCTCCTAACCAGGCATCCCCTGCATCAATAGACACAGCAGCTGCTTATTTAAAAGAGAAGGCTGGAAGAACTGACCAGCTCTGAGCCCAATTATATGGACATTTTTACAACTATAAAAGTAGTTTTACAGGTAACTCACTGTGAGGAAAAGTGAATGTTCCCCACTGCATTTACAGACATAAATGAGCCCTATTGTCACAATAAGTCTTTGACATTTAAAAGCTGTGTTTTTTATTTTAAGCTTATAGTTTTTATAATTTACATATAGCAGCACACATACACTACTTTCAAAACAGCTGCTAAAGCTTGAAACCTAATTAAACTCTTTGTAGTGATCTATATTCCTCCCTTGTGTGATCTACACAACTTACTTTTTTTCTGTTTTGATGCCAAAAAGCCTCGATGTGGCTTGATGTGTTTTACATAGTTTGTGAAATAGTTCATTTTCCTGCTAACTTTGGAAATAACCCGAATTTCTACATATAAACAAGCAAACAAATATGATACACACAAATAGGGAAAACATGAAGGGGATAGGAAGTAGTGAACTGGACGAAAATGTTAGGATTATAGGTGTTTTAGGTGTAATTTCTTGGGTAGCTGCTAGGATGGGTAGAGACATGAGGAATGGAGGAAAAGCACACCTAGGAGGGACAACCTAACTCTTGGTTACAATTATTTGCAGCCTTCAGGGGCTATCAGAGGTTACAAGAAAGTTAACTGTTAAATATTATATACATGTAATTTCTTAAATTGCCTACACTTAACTGATGTTGATATGTAACTTGGTTAATAAACTGTGTACTTTTCCAGCCAAAAATAATGTGGTTTGGTATGTTAGGAAGGGGAGGAGTTTGGTGTTGATGGGAGGGGCCTATACAGTTCCTTTAAGGAAAGCAAGAAAATATATGAACATTCCAAATTATTGAGTCAAGTCCGTACATTCATTCTCTTGAATATGTTTAACCTGAACCACATATGTTGGAATTCTGTCTTGAAATGCTTTAGGGAAATTTGTGACTTGCACTTGCACTTGTGTCACCTGTTCCATTCTGCAATTCAAACTTCTTGTATTATACACATCTCAACTCAGGCATTTGGTTCGTTGAATATCAGTTATAATGTATGAGAGGACTGCTGGTTTTGAAAAGGGAAAAAGGTGGACAGAAGTTTTCTTTCTGAAAATTCAGGCTGTATAAACACTACACAATTCAGCTAACAGGTACAAATCCACAATCCATAAAAGCGGTGTTGTGATGCTGTGAATTTATTATATCCCAATATGCTTCATTCAAATAACTTAAATTCAATAATTCAATTCTGAATGATCAATTTCATCCTTTGAAATTTAATCCAGGGTATGTGAGAAATCTATTACAGATTATAAATAAGAATGTATTAAACACTGGAAGGAAAGGAGCTATTGTATTCTTTTGGTTTACCGTTCCTCTGTTTAGAATCATTCTTTGGAATGGTATGCAGGGAGTGTGCCATTAGGATAAGTGAAGTGTGAACTTGCTTTCAAATCAAATATCGCAAATGCAAAGTAATCCCTTGGCATATATACTTGGTGGGTTTTAGACGCACGCCAATTACTTTACATATTCTGGTATCAGCAGCATCTCAATTAGTCATTGGGTGTACTACACTATGCTATGTCAATTACGTGTGTTTTCTGTAGTGACAAGCACAGCTGGGGGAAATAATCTAGTTAGGAAGGATGCCTATGAAAGGGAAAGAAATATAACAACCATAACAAAGGCATTGAAATATCATGAAGAAATTATGAAGGAAGAAACAGGGGAATGCAACTCAATCATCAAGAGGCATGCATGGAAGAGAAATGGAACAGCAAAATATAATACAGTCACAAGTGAAGTGGGGAATGCAAATGCCATTTGACCATTACTTAATGTATCACAATTACCTTTTAGACATTTCAAGGGTCAATATCATTTACTGTGGCCATTTTTTAAAACAAATTGATACACATGCCAGGAAACCAAAATTACTTATGCAGGCAGCTCCGCTGTACTTGATGGTTTGCTAGTGTTCCATGTATGAAATTAATTTTGAATCTGAGTGGAAAGAAAGCCTTGTCCAGTATATAAATTCTAACTGATGGCCATTTGTTCTGTTTTAGCCAGAGGGAGATCAATTATGATGGTAAGATAATTGGTACAACCTGTGATTTACCTATGCAAAACTAAATGCCAGAAATGGGAGATACAGTTTAGTGATTCACTTTCTTTTATCTTTTCTTCTGCACTAGCAGAATATTTTAAGGAACTGGAAACAAATCAGCTTAGCTCCACTTTTGGAAAAAGTAAAAAAATGGAACTGACATCACGTCAAAAGATGGATCAATTTTTTTTAACTTCCTGCCACATACTGTATAACAGCAGGATTGCCCATGAAACAAAAATCTTAAGCTAAAGGGTTATTGTTACTATTACGCATCTCAGTGGAACCCCCAGACTTATTAGGCTCTGTATATATATGCCACCCCAACAACATGCCCAAGACATCATGTTTTTTAGTACTTTGCATTTGGGAGCAAATTAGCATGTTACATAGTTAAATTGGGTTGAAAAAAGACAGAGTCCATCAAGTTCAACCCCTCCAAATTAAAAACCCAGCATACACACACATACACACACATCTCCACTCTTTCACACAAACCATATATTTGAAACACTAAAGTGAGCTAAAGTTAGAGGCAGATTTATTATCCTGCTTGTGGTTCCACTGTTGCCTCTCATTCCTCTCGCCCACACTTGTCACTTGCTTCCTGGATCTTTCCTCTCCCCTACGGATTCCCAGTTCAAGCTATTTTAATCACTGGGGGGACCTTAAATTTTTGACACCCCCTAGGGATTTAAAATATAATTCTACTATAAAGTAAAAAGGAACAAAGTTCTATCGGTGTAAAAACTTTAGTAGAAACCAGCAAAAATGAGCAACTACACCAGATAAAATGCAAGTGTTTATGCTCGCTGTTTCCCTGCACTTTATAGGTTTGCTGTATTTTAGATGGTGAACAGAGGTGTAAAAAACTGAAATGGAAACAGTCATTAAAGGAAAGCTGTATCCCCAGATGTAGGTCTCTATAAAATGTATTGCATAAAACAGCTACTATGTAAAAACCCTGCTTAAAGTAAATAAACAATTTTCATAATAATATACTTTTTAGTAGTTGGGTAAGCCTAAATAAAAACTTTTTTTTTTTTTTAAATTTGAGATCTAAGGCAGCTGTCCCCAAACTTTTTTTCCCCAGTTACCGGTGTAAAGCCCTAATTTTTTTTCAAGGACCAGGGAAGCCTCAACTGTGCTCAGGACTTAAAATTTGTGCACGCTGTGTCAAATTTGGGCACACCATGTCAAATTCGGGCGCATTGTGTCAAATTCAGGCATGCTGCCTCAAATTCAGACTCTGCTTGGCGGCCCAGTTCAAGTATGTCTGCAGCCCAGTAATCGGCAGTTGGGGACCTCTGATCTATGGACAGCCCTCTGGGATCCTACGATTCACAGTGCACACAGGCCCTGGCCAAACCCTAGGCAACCCTGCCAGCAACCTCTCTCCCCTCCGTGCATGTGCACGCGAATGTGTGTACACGTGCACCATGACATCATGGGGGGTAGTCAGGGCCGGATTTTAATAGTAGGCGCCCCTAGGCCCCCTGTTGTTTTTTGCCCCATCCCCTCCCTTTTATTTGCTCACATTTTCATCATCAGAACTGAGCAATGGGAATTGGCACACAGGAAATTTACATTTCTGAACCAATGTGGGTATGGCTGGACAGCATCCAGAGTGAGAAATGCAAGCAGAAGAAGTAAGCAATTATGAATTAGGGTTAAGCAGAACAGGTATCTGCACAGCACCCCCTCCCCCATTGTTGCACCCTGGGCATGTGCCTCTTCTGCCTACCCCTAGTTCCGGGCCTGGGTGCACACAAACTAACCATAAATGTTAGGTCACGTGAGCCAATTAACGTACAAAGTTCTGTCTTTTGCTCCAACACGTCTTCCTGTTACAGTAACAGTAACTTGTAAAATAGAAGCTGTCTAAAGTGTGAACAGGCACAGAAAAAGCTGGATTATGGGTCCCCAGAGTGGATGCAAGAGAGCAGGGAGGGTTCTCTCCCTTTCAACATGTAAGGATTCTGCAGCTGCCAAGCTAAAGGCAGTTAAAGGTAATTAACTACAGGTATGTGGTAGTTAAAATGAGGTGTGGAGCAACACCTTATAGTTGCTGCTGCTTCCTTCTAGAGACCTCTTAGAGTGGAGGAGGATGAGGGGCCACAGAAGGAGTACTGGTGAGCACCAGGGAACCAGAGAGTGTTCACCTGAGCTGGAGAGAGCTCCAAAGACCTGGGAGAGGACCAGAGAAACCACTCCAAGTGTGCCCAGAGCGGATTCTGGGTTTTGTGGTCCACTGAGAGCCAGTAAGGGGTAAACTCAAATGTGAGTAAAGTGCTGTAAATACCAGTGAGGGTGTTAGAAGCTGTACTGTTTATGTGAAGCTTATGTGATACCCCCATGTGAAGCAGTGGGCTGAATATTTGTTTTTGTTGTTTTGAAAATAAAAGCCAGCAAAACTGTAATTTAAACTCTTCAAGGTGGTCAGTCTTTGTTTCTGTACTGAAATCAGTGCCAGGCCTTGGGTTTCACTACTGGAAGCTCACAGTACCAATATCTATATTCCAGTTGGTAAAGATTCTTCAGTAGGCTTAATATGATAAAAATTATCTGTTGCGTAGGCATTCGTTCTGGGGTAGCATTTTCTTTTAATAGCAAATGGTGTTATATGGCAGGACGTATAAATATGGTTAAAAATATATAGATAGGAATGATGAAAGGATATAGGAATGGTTGGCTATAGGTATGATGTTAAGCACTAAGTATACTGTTTGTATAGATGAACCACATGGTCTTGCAACCAGCCTTTCACCAAGAGAATACCTTACACATGACACCATAAATAATGGAGCAAGGCTACAGATGGCTTGTTTCTTATACTTACCCAGCAGCATAGTAGATTCGATTAGGGAGAACGTTTGCTTTGGTGCACTGGGGTCCTGAGTTTGAATATCTTTAATCATTTGCTCCCATATTGATTTATCATAAGCTCTCAATGCCATATGCAATATGATGTCTCCATAGCAAAGTAAAATACTTGTCTGGGACATTGAATAATGAAATGGCTTTATTTGTTTATGATTCTTTCATTCATTATTCAAAAATTGTAACTCAGCTCATTATACATAATTGTGTTATGGCAGGCAACTTATGTTTCATTAAGCTTTATTGATGTGGGCGTCATTTTCCTTCAGATTTCCAATAGATCCAGGCTAATGTGTTACTTTTCAGTGTGTGTTGTGTACATTAAAGAACAAGCTCTTAACCCTCTGAGTTCCTCTAAGCTTCTACCTTGCCTACCTTAACAGACCAAATTATTCTTTACTAGATGCCTTTCCTATTTATGCCAAGCATCTGTTTACATGAGAATAATCATCAGAGATCAAAGAGTTGACCACGGTCATGAAAATGGTTAAAAACAAACACTCAATTTTTCATTTTAATAATAAATTGCAATACATATTGACTTTTTTGGATGAATTTCCACTGGATCAGAACTACAGATGCAGCCACTTGGATTTGTGTGTTAAATGCATCATGACTCAGGTCTAATTGAAGAAACTGTGTTATCTAAAGTTATCTTAACTCATTTAATGCATTTAACCTTTTCATTAGCATACCAAAGCACCATTGTTCACAATGATACACTTTAATTCGATGGGATGCTGTTACGCAATTTTCTGTGTTAAATGAGACAAGTGTGAAGTCTGAGTTACGTTATTCTGTGCCAAACACACAATCCAAAGTGGCTTCATCTGTATATACTATTTTTTGTGAAACTGTGCGTAAATTCCCTTGCAAAAATGTGCTGTGTGCTGGCAGTGTTGTCTACCCACTCTCATTACAAACACAGCATAGTGACATATTTCTTAAGAAAAGAGCAATTTATACAAAATAACATTCATACAAATCAGTCATAGTTCCATTTTCTGTTATTTGCACTAGATCCCTTTAAAGCACCTAAGGCTGGGGACATATAGAAACTTTATTGTGGCATTAAAATAATGTGATAACATCTCATAACATAACATGCTCAGTTCCTCTGTAGTGACTACATTTTAGCTGGGGCACTCATTCCTGCAACTTATTTGCAAATGTGGCCATGGTCTGAACAGGAATAATTATGAGTGTGTTTGAGACGAGAAAAATAAACAAAACCATTATGATTTTAAATAGTTTAGTTTTATAAAACCTGGATAACTTTGAAAAATACTAGACAGAATATTTAAAAGGGTTCCAGATAGGACAATAAGTATCTCTTAAAATCCATTTATTGCCTGATGCTCCTAATATGACTGATGCATTAGTATTCAGTAGTACAGTTCATAACAGGATCAGCTTTTGAGACATTAGTTAAATAGCATAAGGTAAAAGATGATCCAGAAGAGCTAGGAAAGCATATAATAGCAGCAGAATTATAAAATGCATAGTAAGTGATTGTTAGCTCACTGAGAAGTGTTGTAGAGACTTTATGCTCTTAGTGATTTCTGGCCAAAAGTTCAGTTTAGAGCAGCAATCCCCAACCAGTACAACCCTGGCTTGAAGGCAATGTGTGGCTCAAGCTTAAAAGAAGTTGTGAATAGTGATGGGCGAAACTCCCGCGTTTCGCTTCGCCGAAAAATTTGCGAATTTCCAGAGAAATTCGCAAATTGGTGAAAAATTCGTGAAACGAGTCACGCGTAGTTTTCGAGGCGCGTCGCGTCGTTTCCGACGCGTCGGCGCGACTCGTTTTTGGCGGCGAATTTTTCGGCGCAAATTTTTCTTGCCCATCACTAGTTGTGAATCCCTGGTTTATGGTAAAGTGCAGGCCAAGGGATATGTACAGTATGCATGAAAGTAGATATTTCTAATGCAGCCGTTTCCTGTATGATGGCTAGATAGAGATACAAGATAGAGACAATACTACATCCATTTGGCATTATACCCCACTGTTATCATGTCATGCTGCCTTGACAGATAGGTCAGAGCCCTTTTTGAGTCTTTGAAAAGGATTATAGCAGATGCAATAAGCTACCTGGAATGTGATCAGGTAGCATGTGAGCAGTTTCTAGAGAGACAATGGCTGCCTAAAACTGCAGGATAAGCCAGAAATACCATCAAAGAATTCAGGAATATACTTTCATATTTTGTTATCACTAGACAAAATTAATATGAATATTAGTATAGGTATTGTGGTCCTAACATGTGCTATATGTACTACTCATAAACTTTTGAGTTCAAGAAACCATTCATTACAAAGCTTCTTTAGTCCCATGCATCATAAAATATTCTATACCTAAGCTCTGGGTTTCTTCCATGAAGGATCTGCAACTTATGTTATGTTGCTTACCAAAAAATGACTAGAGAATGGATTCAAAACACTTACCAGGTACAAGTTCTTTCAATATTCTTATCCCTTTTGCTAAATATATGTATGTTCATTGCAAATGTGTTTTTTTATGTGAATAAGAGGAGGGGTATAAAAGAAATGAACATTATCATCTCACTGTACCCTAGACATTATACAGCATATTCATTTGATTTATTGTTTGTGTAGGTTTACCTATTAATCTTGAAGGCATCAAGTAGCTGCCTCAAGGAGAAAGGTCCAAAGGAGGGACCGAAACGTTGGACGTATATGCAAAATTAAAAGCATTTGAGCACTATGAACAAGGAGTGTGTGGATCCTTCATATTCTCTAAAAGCTTCTCATTGATCAAGCACCTCCGATTAAAAAGAGACAGATGTGCGGGCACTTTGGAAAATATAATTATATTATATATATAATTATTGGGAGTGAACTCACCAATTGAAATTTGGGTGCACATGGCACATGGCCCAGACCTTCAGTTTGTGAGAGGTTGCAGAAAGTTTAACTTCACATATCAGGCAGGCACAAACTAGACCAATGTAACTAAAGTGGTGCTGATCATAAGATTATTACTAAACTAGCATTGGCGACAGGTTCAGAGAATCGGAAACATGGGTTTATCATAGAATGTCCAGTGTTTCCATACAGTGAGCTACATATTCACAGCAGAAAGGGCCAAGGAGACCCATTACATATTAATAATATCACTAAGATCTAACTCAAATGGAAGATAAATCCCCTTTTCGACATAAGCACATTCAATTGGTCTTGTGTAAAAATGTTGCATAAACATCAGAACTTTTAAAAATATAAACAAGTAGAAATATTTACCTACAGACTGAATGAAGCTTTTTTTTATCATAAGAATCATTCACCCACCTTGTTACATTGTAAAGGGATGATTTCTGGGACTTAATCCCACTGCTTTCCAAAATACATCAGTGCATTACCTACTATCAAAAGCAGTGGGACTTCAAATCCCAGAATCCACTACTTCCTAAAGGTGACAGAGGACTTCCATCACGCAAGCGGCAAAGAACTGGTCCAAGGCAGCATAGACAGAATGCAATTATGATATAGGAAGGCATAGATTTGCAGCAAAATTTGTCAATATTTTCATCATGAAAAAGCACCCATTAACTCCAATGCCTTTTTGGAACAAGGAAAAATGTCCATTGACTCTAGTGTAAATCTGGGGTATGCAATTTTAGAAATAAGCACACCAGAGGTTTTTCATGTTGAATTTAAGCCAAAGAGGAAGCTCTACATTAGTTTGTAATTCATTTTAAATTTAAATAAGTAAATATGAAATTAGTAGTAGCCCAGATCTTGCACTTGTCATAGATGCCTTTAATGTTGGGGGCAGGCATAATGTGAATAGATTATTTGGTTAGAACCAAGTCAAGGCCAAGTAGATTATACTATTGTACTTGGATAAGTTTATAGAACAATTTCAGTGTACTTAATTAAAATCCAAATGGCAGTACTATGCTACTTTATTTTCTCTTGGTTTTTGGAAACTGGAATTTACTTTCCTAGTTTAATGTCAACAATTAGTGTTTTCATTGCTAAAGCGTAACACAAAAATAATCTTCATTTCTTAAACACTACATGAACTGCATGTTTTTGTTTCACTCTCCACAGCCTAATTAGTTTATGTTCATTTATTAATTATCTGGAAGTAGGTCTTGAACATTCAGTATTAATCTTACAAATGATACTACTGGAAGCTGACCAGAGCAATTAAATCAGATGAAGACTATTTTTTCTTTACAAAGTTATTTGAAGAGGTTGTGCAAATGGCAAGAAAATGTCAAATATCAGGAATACATTTTTAATCACCCGATTTGTATAGTAAATAGTGTTTCAGATTTTTTCATCAAAAAACAAAGTGAACGTTAAACTAAACTAATAACAAACTCAGTAAAAGTCTGTAAATAAAACTGTTATTAACAGAAAGGGCTGTTTAGATATAATGTACTGCAAATCTTCCTGCTATATGTTTCCATGTCTATGAAGGATACTCAAGTCATAGATGTTCATGTCCATGAGATAAACAAGGCTTGCAAGTCTTCTCTCCATTCGTAGTTGCAAAAAAAAAAAAAAAAACATTTCTCTTACATCTCGGGTACAAAGAAGAAAAATTTTTCCCAAACCTCTTTACAGTGGCATCCATTTAGATGTGCCATTTTCCTCTAACAAAGTACAGAATGCTTGTGAACATATATATTCAAATCATTTCTACTATTCTGTACATACAACAGACAAAAACACAATATCCAAAAAGTTCCTAATTACATGAAGACTATCGCCCGTAGAGTCCATAGAGTCAAAAGAGTAAAGCTAACAATTAAAAAACTATAAAAAAAAATTAGCGAAAAACAGGCCATTCTATAACATGCTAAAAGTTAACTTAAAGGTGATACACTTGTGTCTGAATCCTTTTTCTATAGGCTGGGTGGCAGCCAGAAGCAATATTCAGCAACAATATGTACACAAAACAAAGTAAAATCATGAGTACTCGATGCTGTAGCCTCCGATTGACCTACACTCTGAAGTTTACCAGCTGCTCACATTAAATTGGGGGGCTTGATGTAACATGCTTGCTTACATATTTTGGCCCAAACTTCAGTTTTTGAAAAATATATATTAGGTATTCACACATGCTGAATTTTAGCTCTGACATATTTTTTGTGTGTAAAATAATATCTATATATAATATATATACATTATATATAATATATATAATAATATATATTTTTGGTAGCAGCAGGTCAACTCCAGAGTGTAGGTTAATGTAAGTGCTTCAAGAAGTAGCAGCTGGTCAACACTACAGTACTTGCAATTTCTTTATTGTTTTTTGCAAAACATTTAACTTAAAGGGCACCTATTGGGCTAAATAAATTCCCCAAACCAAAGGTGCGGGCTGATAGAGCCCGCATTCTGGTTTGGGGTTCTAGT
>CM044433.1:19364996-19399423 GCA_024363595.1 Xenopus borealis | reverse complement strand
TGAACTTGATGGACTCGGTCTTTTTTCAACCCAATTTAACTATGTAACTATGTAACACAAGGCACCAGGAACTCACAAGGAGAATAACCTAAAGTGGGCAATGAGCAAATACAAAAAGCCCCTTAAAATACTTTTAGATTTTGCGTCATTGAGCGCTGACGTCATCATGCCAGCGTATATGTGCCTATAAATACAGAAGATGCACGCTGTGCATGCCCTAAGTTCCCGGCACACAGGAAGAAGAAAAGTGGTGTGGCGGCCATTCCCGCCGATGGCAGGGCGGGCGTCCCCACTAGACTACAAGGGTGAGTTATTACAAAGGGTTAATTATTCCTATAAACAAACATACAGTTGTACCATGCAGTTCTTAATGAATTAAAGAAAATCATGCAATTCATTTTTTACTTCTACTTTATATTAGTGATGGCCGAATCTGGGGCGTTTTGCTTTGCCGTCGTATCACAAATTTTTTGTCGTTTTGCGAATTTCCTGAGAAATTTGGGAAACGGGGTAAAATTTGTGATACAACGCCAGTGTCTTGTTTTGGACGCCGATGTCGAACATTGCTGTCAAAAAACAGATGCCGGCGTCCGTTTTTTGACGGCGTCTCAATTTTTCTGGCATTTCGTGACTTCATTTGCCTGCGGCGAATCGTGGGAATTTTCCCCAGGCGAATAAATTCGCCCATCACTACTTTTTATTGATACATACAGTATCAATATCCATTCTTAAATACTCCACTATCCCTATAACTAGTAGTAGCACAATAGTAATTAAACTAAATACAAACTGTCTTAGGGGGATTACTTGACCTTATTGAACAACCTCTTAGCCAAGAAAAAGTATTTTCACCTCCCCAGCTTCAGTCAGAATACACAAAGGAAGATCTGAGATGCTGAGTCCTGGACATCTAAGCTAGAGAACCATGTGTCTCATAAAGAAGGTTTTAATGACTGCAAAAGTCACGCAGGCCACTTGACAATTATAATCTTGAGCATGGCTCATCAAGGACCCTCATGCTGATCCTTTCTTTGTTATTAAAACCAACTTTAAAAAATGATGGCATATATTATGATTCCCCTACTGCAGTGAAATATGCACAAACTGATTTTACCGTTCAAATTTAGAAGGGAACATTAAACTAACAAGGGTAAATATCAAGTTTAACAATCTCACCTTTACAGTGACTTAGTGTAAATTTCACATGCTTGAGTGTGTTGGAAAGATAAGTGCTCATCAAGGACATTGTTTCATTTAAGATAAAATGTTGGACTATTCTTGTTGATCAATAAAAGAGAAGCTGGGGGATGTTTTTTCACAACAGTTATAATAAAGAAGACTTTATTCTTGAGTTTAAAGTTCCTGTACTGAATTTTAAGCAGGGTTATGGCATCATATCCCTACAAAGAACATGATCTGAATTTACTTAATGATTAAAAAATAAAGAAATACATAATTTTATATGTAGAAATACAAAAGTACACAGTAAAGTATATTTTTCTTCTTTAAAGCTTCAATTATCCTGCAGAATTGTTCTTACTACAATGAAATACCGAGCCTGGTACAGTGTAAGTTCCTTTTCATGCAGTGTATGAGAAAACCAACAGCAAACCAATTTCATTGTTCTACAAGCTTGCAGTGCTAATCATGTTAGCTAAGAAAAGTATTACACACCACTTTTATTATGTTTTGCCCTGGCTGATTTACACAGTATGACAACACCATCTGGTCAAATAAAACAAAAATAAAGTATAGATTAAGGAAAATTAGAAAAATGTAAATCTTAACATTTCCAGTAGACAAGCGTTCATAAAGCCATCTTATTTGTTACCATTGTAGCCAAATAGATATGCATTTACTGGTCTGAACTATAATTCCAATATAGGATAACTAAGAATGTATTATTTACAAATAAGGCATTATGCATAAACAGTGATTCAGGCCATACCATCACAGGACATTAACAACTTGAATGATTGATCGATTTTAGTCACAATATGACTTTCCACTTTTCTCCTAAACAAAATCCTAAACCTTCACTATCGGAGTGGGACTTTGAGAGAGGCATAAAGAAATGGTTACACCAAGTCCCAGACCTTACACAAAAAAATACACATAGAGAGATTATTCGCTGGGTGTGCATATGGAAAAGAGAGCAGAAAATTGTGTCACGGCATCCCAATCAAATGAAGAATTCACCATTGAAAACAATGGTGCTTTGATATATGCAAATGAAATGTTTAAATACATAAAATGAGTTAAGATGAATTTCGATAACACAGTTTCTTCAGTTAAAGGGAAACTGTCATGGGAAAACATGTTTTTTTTTTTTTTTTTAAATGCATCAGTTAATAGTGCTGATCCAATAGAATTCTGCACTGAAATCCATTTCTCAAAAGAGCAAACAGACTTTTTTTATATTTAATTTTTAAATCTGGCATTGGGCTAGACATTTTGTCAATTTCCCAGCTGCCCTTGGTCATGTGACTTGTGCCAGCACTTTAGGAAGGAACTGCTTTCTGGCAGGCTGTTGTTTTTCCTTCTCAATGTAACTGATTAGTACGCAGTGGGACATGGGTTTTACTATTTAGTGCTGTTCTTAGATCTACCAGGCAGCTGTTACCTTGTGTTATATGGTTACCTTCTCATTGTTCTTTTGTTAGGCTGCTGGGCGTGGGAAAGGGAGGGGGTGATATCACTCCAACTTGCTGTACAGCAGTAAAGAGTGATTGAAGTTTATCAGAGCACAAGTCACATGACTTGCAGAATACTTCTGGAACAGCACTATTAACTGATGCATTATGTAAATAATGTTTTTTCCCATGACAGGATCACTTTAAATTATGAGGGTATACGGTCCAGGTTGGAGTTGTTTTCTCTGGAAAAAAAGGCACTTGCGAGGGGACATGATTATACTTTACACAAGTACATTATTGTCAGGCTCTGCTGGGATTCAAGCCAGGGACCTGGCTCGATGCCTTATCCATAAGGCCAGGAGAGCAGCCTGTAGGGGTGCTCACTATAGGTTTCTTGGCCTCTGCAGCCCCAGCCCAGCAGCAGCCTGATTGGTTGCAGTCAGCCCTATTTAAGACCAGCCCTCTGAGCACACCTTGCTGGAGCATTTCATGGCCATCATAGTACTGTGGCAGTGTCCCTGACTAAGCTGTTCCTGCTCTAGCCCTGTTTCCCCTTATTCTACCTTGCCTTGCTTTATCCTTGTACCAACCTAGCTTGTTCCTGATTCCTGTTCTGCCTTGCATTTCACCTCCTCTGCTCCAGTCCTCTCCTGCTATCCAGTCCTCTCCTGCTATCCAGTCCTCGCCTGCTATCCAGTCCTCTCTTGCTCTGGCACCTTTCTGTATCCTGTCCTCCTGCTAGCCTGTCCCCAAGATCTACGCCCGCACCATCCTATCCCAATCAGTCTGTTCCTGTTCCACTCCTGCTCCATCCAATCTGTAACTGTCCAGAGTCGTCGCCCTCTTCATCTTGTTAGTCAAGTCCTGATCTTTGCTCTCTCAGTCCTGTTCTGTGACTGTCCCAATCTGACTATGCCCTCATCTCCCTGTTCCTGCCAATCCCTTTACATGTTTCCTAGGCACAATCCGCCCTTGTCTAAAGGACTCGCCCCTTCCTACAGTCTCTCTTCCTACAGACTCTACAGTGCCCCCTACCCAATCACTGACAATTATAGACAAATAGCAGGGTACCTTTTTACCCATAAAGAGGATCACCGCACCAGAGGCCACCCCTTCAGACTAAAAGAAAATTACTTTCATTTGAAGCAGCATGGGTGGTTCTTCACCATGAGGTTGTGGAATGTCGGGTGATATTGTGATGGCTGAATATGTTAATGCTTTTAAGAGGGGCTTTGATGATTTCTTGAACAGACATAATATCAACGGCTATTGTGATACTAAACTCTATAGTTAGTATATGGGCATATATATTTAGGTGAAGGTATGGATGGGTGTGTGTATGGATGCAGGGTTTTCATTTGGAGGGGTTCAACTTGATGGACTTTGTCTTTTTTTCAACCCAATTTAACTATGTAAATGTATGCAGGAATGTAATAATGAATAAATGCATGCTAACATGCATTTCTATAAACTTGTCCAGGACCACACTAAATAAACCTGCATTTTAATTTGTTAGATTATCTAACTGGGATATTTATTGAGTATGGTATTCTATACTGACTTTTTTTTCTCCTGATCCCCATGGGCGCAGATCCTACTGGAAATCGTAGGGTTTTCATTCATAGTAATTAGTGATGGGCAAATTTATTCACCTGTCGCGAATTCCTGCAATTTAAATTCGCAAAACGCCTGGAAAAATTTACCTGGCAAAAATTCGCAAATGTATGCTGACATCCAGAAACGGACACCCGCGTCCAAAATGAGACGCCGGTGGCATTTCACAAATTTTTTGCCATTCCTCAAATTTCTCAGGAAATTTATAAAAGATTTGACGAAACGCCCCAGATTCGCTCATCACTTATAGCAATACTGATGCATGTGCCAATCCAAGGATGACACTGGCTGTATCTATCAATTGATACATTTTTTAAATTTAATCAAAAAAATCTGCGATAATGCAACTAAAACCTGGTGAGCTTCTAATGAACAGAATAAGCATAAATGGCAGTCACTCCAAAGGATCGTTCCAACAGAAATCTTGATTTTACCACAATTGAAATATTAAAAAAATGTACTGTCTCTTTAAAATCCTTCGAATTCCACTATTCTCCACCTAAAAGCTGCTGAATAGCTTAAGGGGGACCTCCTGGAAACTTTCCTGAAGATTTATCCTGGAAAATCTTTTATTTTTTTGTTTGGAAAATGATTTGATTTGATCGAAGTTGATGGAAAACGGACCTATTTGATCGAAAATGGTCCAAAAAAATTTGATGGTTGAATTTCAAATTTATTTTCATTCAAAATTTGACCCTTAGTAAATCTGCCCCTAAATCTAAATGTTTTTGAACAGTATGCTACCTCTCATTACATTATAATGAGCACTATAGCAAAATTATTACTGATGGCCAAACTATTGACAGAATGTTACTGGTGATATTACAAATTGATGTAAAATTCTAAGAAATTAATCTCCATATGGCATAAAACAAAAGCACATTGAGTTCAATTCTACCAAATGAGCAGCCAAACAGTAGTAGACAGTAATAAAATTTAGCATATCAAGGTTTTAGTGCTGATAAATAACAGTAAGGAAGCTACAACTAAATATATTTTTCACTAATCAGCTGTATTTTAAGACAAAAATTCATCAATTACTTACAAAGAAGAAGGTTTTGTTGTAACATTATTTCACATTTTATGAATTTTAGAACATATGTTCGACACAGAAATATTGCAGTGATCACAGTGTCACCTAAAATAATTCTCTCTTAAGATTAAGAACGTGATCCTGCATTCCATAGCTAAAGCAGCCAAAATAATTTATTGATTGAATGGTTCTTCATCAGAACGTAAGTTCAGACACAATTAATAACTCTAATCTTTTAAATTGCTGTGAAATAATCACAGATTCTATTTTACAATTTCTAGGCTGCTAGTCCTCTGTCATTGAGCTCATTAGAATTTGGAACGCAATCTAATCTTTCTTAGGGAATAAGAGATTGCTGATTAGGTATAACTTCTTCGTTAATTGTGTTTATCCTGATCCTAACTGCTATGTAGATGAACAAAGAGCATTGTAATTAATTTCTTGCAATTTTATATTTAATTTACAACTTTCAAGCAAGTATTAAGGTAGGAAATTTGTGAGGATATTTAAGGGATATCTAAAATATTTTTTTCAAGGAAATTAAATTATTTTTTTCTAAATTATATTTTTATCTTTTATCCTTTCAAATGCATTTGTGAAATATAAAAACAACATAAAATGATTCCTTTCCATTAGATGTGTAACATGCACTCTAAGTTCTCCCAAAACAATATTTTAATAGTTCCCAATGGACATGACTACAATAGACCTCTGCACAGCAGGTAATATTATGTTGCTATGGAACAGCACAGCAAGTATTGAATGAAGGTGCAAAATGTTGCATTACAAGTGACACACAGCTGCAGAACGGATTGCAGAACTGTCATTTGTTTCCCGGTGGGAGAGAAAAAACAAGCCAGAGGTCTAGGAAAATGATATATAGCTTGAGAAAGGTCAGTGCTAAAAAGCAGAAGGACTAATGTGGGTTCTGTGAAATGAGCATTGGGTCCTGCCATACATTCAGTTTTAGATAATGATTGAAATATATTCCACTTATTTAATTTAATTATTTATTTAAGTGCACATCAAATCAAATTCTCATTCTCACACACACACACACATATATGTATATATATATATATATATATATATATATATATATATATACTGTATATAGACAAATACAAGAGGTCCTCTGCACTCAACCCATTATCAATATATTTAAGACTTTGAGACATTTTGTGCATACAGCTACTAAAAAATGCCTTACCCTTTAAACAGCAGGGATTGTTTGTCCATATATTGCAATATATTAGATTTTTTTGAACAATCGAAAATTTTTACGATTTTTTTGTAAAATCGCTCGATTGTACGATTTTATCAAATTCTCGAATAGCAGCCAAAAACCTTTCAATTTTTTTATGATTTTACTAAATTTATATTCGAAAATCGTAGAAGGGTCGAATTTGAGGGCAAATAGCCCTCGAAAATTCAGCCCTTAGTAAATCTGCCCCTAAGTGTAGTATAAGTTTCTCACTTTTAGTATTATGGTTATTAGGGAATTACATAATTATAGGGATATACTGTAATTGTAAAACAGTTAACCTTTCTAGTATGTATTTAATTAAGGTATAGGTATCATATCTATTATCCAGAATGCTTGGACCTGCAGTTTTATGAACAAGTGATCTTTCCATAATGTAGCGCATATTGGTGTCATTTTATCAATTACAGGCATGGGATCCAGCAACCCGTTCTCCAGAAAGATCCAAATAACAGTAAGGTCATCTCCCATAGACTCCATTTTAATCAAACAATTCATATTTTTTTAGATTAAAAATATTTTCTCTTTCTCTGTATAATAATAATAATAATAATAATAAAACAGCTTGTTCTTGATATAATCTGCCTAGCAAAACTTTGTTAGTACACTTACGCTAAGGTCAGTTTGAATTGGGCAGGTACATGTAGGTCATATAGACATATTTAGTAGTCATATTGGTGCAAATGCTTAAAGTGGCCCCTAATTATTACAAATGTCCAAGGAAGCAAAATAAAGACAAAAGAGATCCTCTAATGTCATAGACATGAGCCCACCCTAAAACAAATGTGGCATGTCCCTCAAATGGTTGGAAAAAAAGGTAACACAAAAATCGTTAATAGAACTTTTAAAGGCAATCTCCCTTTGAAATATGAAAAAATACCAGTGTTTTTTTAGAACTGTAATGTTTTTACAGGATTTGATGTCACTGACATAAATTGAGGAGGATGTAGATGTCATCTTAACAGTTAACCAGGTCTTAGGTCCCTGATAAGGCCTCACCTTAAGTCTTCTGTGCAGTTGTTTTGCTCCAGTCTTTAAAAAGGATATAAATGATCTGGAGACATGCAACTAAACAGGTAAGAGGGATGGAAGATGTAAACTATGAGGACAGACTAAGGTTGGAGTTATCTCTTGAAAAAAGGTGTTTGTAAGAGGAAGTTTGCTATTTACATGTACATTAGCGGACTTTATAGACACATCTTTACATTAGAAGAACAGAACCTTCATTTGAAGCAGCATAGGTGGTTCTTCATGGTGGGTGTAGTGAGGGTGTGAAATGCCCTGCTGGGGGATGTTGTAATGGCAAATTCTATTAATGCCTTGGATGTATTCTAGGGACTTGGATGTATTCTAGGACAAGTATAATATCATAGGCTATTATGATACTAAAAGCTACAACTAGTATAGAAATTGGTATATACAATGTATATATGTGAATGCAGTGATAGGTCAGTATAAGTATGTGTATATATGTGCACTGGGCTTTGTTTGAAGAGGTTGAACATTTTTAATATTAACTATGCAACTATATGTGTATTCTGGTCCTTGTTAATATTGAACATATTGAACTATTGCCTTTGAAACCCAGTAGGTGATATTTGACTGTAATGAATTAAGGCTGAATTTCTTTTTATGCTGTTCAAATATCTGGTGGCCTACAATTCCTCAGCAGTATATTGTAACCTTCTGAAATACAAAGCAAAACTAACAGATGCTAATTTACATAATTGAGTGTGTAAAAACTAACAATAATGCCTTCATTATTTATAATTTATTCACCCAAATGTTTCATTAACTTTCTAATGCAATATTAATGAGGAAAATATCAAACATTTGCTGGACATGGCACCTGCAAAATGCCATTTAATAATGCAGATCCAACCACTGCTAGATATCTCAGCATCGATTCAGCAGAGATTTCTTTCATTTTTTTTCTCTATCAACAATTCACAGAAGAATAATTTAGTTTGCCTGAAAAATTAACGAGACACTTGTTTCAAATTCACACGTTCAACTGTTCTGAACCTGTCATAAAAATGCAGTTCAATTTACTTTTCTTTTCACAGATCCCAATCCCTATCTTAAATGGGTATTCAGCAGAGTCTCTAATTAATTGTGCTCCCTGGTTTGTAATGCTTATTTAAAAAAAAAAGAGGGCAATGCTGGGCTAACCTTTATGATAAAACAGTTGGGATATGCTAAATGGAGTGACTAGAATGCATAACAATGCAATATTTATAGGATCACTATTAAATTCAGTAGTAACATAAACATTTGAACACATGAAATATCTACCTAACATGTTTTTACTATGTATTTTATGCATTTCTGACTAAAGCTTTGACATATAGTTAGAAAATTCCATGAGTAGTGATGGGCAAATCTACCCAGTTACGTTTCGGCGAAAAATTGGCGAAAAAATTGGCGAAACGAGTCGAGGCACGTTTTTGACGCATTGCGTCGTTTAAGTCGGGTTGCGTAGTTTTCGACGCGCGTGGCATCGTTTTCGGCACGTTGCGTCAAAAACGACGCGCGACTCTTTTTTTTCGCGAATTTTCACTGGCGTTTCGCTAACCATGAGGGTCATTTTTCATTGGTGAGGCATTCTGCAAAATGCAAAAAACAGTTTCAATGCCCATTCTAGTTATGCATCATAAAGAATAAGGATTTTCAAAGATGGAAAGAGGATGGTCATGTTTTCCAACTGGAAGGGTTCCACATGGAGAGTCTTCTTTCACTTGTATCATAACCATACAAATCTAATGTTATTGTAATGTTATGTATATGATAATAAATAATGAAACATATAATGATCACAGTTAAATTTGTGTACATTTTATAATCTCCATTTGTATCCCTAACTACAAAGGGCAGGTTTATCAAGGGTTGAATTTCGAGTTCATGGGAGTTTGTAAAAAAGGTAGCAACAAAAACACAGATAAAACATATTAACTCCAGGCAGATAGTACCTACTTGGAATCAAAAACAAGACCCCATACTATGAGGCAGCTGTGCTTAACATTGATCCACCAGATAAACACACATTTGAAAACTATAGAAAGGGATAGATCTTCTGTACACAGAAAAATTTATTGTTGTATTAGCAGGCAGTTATTAGCAGGCAGTTAAAATTCTTTAGTGTTTTTAGTATGTAAATGCCTCATAAATATATGATTCCATATAAAGACAATGTCTTGTATTTCAGTTCATTCTTACAATAATACAGACAATGAAAAAAACAATAAAAGCCCAAATACGCCATCCTCACAAAATTAAAGTGTCATTAACTAGACAGATGAAAGTAATTTAAGAGTTAATGGAGTAATTACATGAAAAAAGAAAAACATCCCAATTTTCCCCAACAGATAACTGAATCACTTCCTTGGAATGGTGCTGGCCTCTTTTCTTTACCATTTACTGCCTGGCTCCCTATAGTTTCTCAAGCTGTTTTATGTCATTTTAAATTCTGTAAATATTATAGTTTACCCCAAGCTTAAAGACTTTGTCTAAATTTTATTTTTTAGTAGCAGAAAAACAACTTTTTTAAATATTCTTTTTTTCACAGAGACATTGCAAAAAGCTGTTATTGCATTTACTGCATTTTCTAAATTGGAGATTGTATATAGCACCGGGGGATAAATAACCATAGAATACAACATTAGCATGCACTGGTACAGTCTGAGAATGCACCATAGGTATCTCATTTTCTCCCCATTATAAATATACATTCATCTATCCACACAATGGCAAGCAATGTGGTTTCACTTAAAAGGCTACACGGAATTGCACACCTGCCAAAATGTCTAAAACGGATAAAAAAGAAATCACCACAAGCCTTCCACTTTAGAAAAAATGTATGTGTAAAAACTAGATAAGTACAGTAGAGTTCTTCTCATAAAATATTTTTTAGTCATTTTAACGGGGAAGTAAAATGCACATCTTCTAATGATTATTATAATAGTAATAGGTTATGTTTCTAAAAGTATGTGATTCGGAAACCCATTATCCAGAAAGCTCTGAATAACAGACATCGACTCAATTTTAATCAAAAATTAAAATGTTTAAGAATGATTTCCCTTTTTTAAATCATAAAACAATACCTTATAATTGATCCCAACTAAGATATTCATTCTTATTGGAGATACAACAATCCTTTTGGGTTTATTTAATGTTAATAAACAAATCAAATTAATTTTTTTTAAATAAATTAATATTTATTTAGCAGCTAAAATATGAGAACCAAATTCCAGAATTGTAATTGGAAGCAATGTGAGTATAAGAACTATGGGGTCCAATTACATTATGTGATTTATTTTTTCCATGAACCTCTAATGTATGGGTTTCCTATTTTTATTTCCTAGTTTTTAAATGTAAAAACCACAAAAACTTTGCCATGTAAAAATTGTTGAGGTCCTATAGAAATCAATGGGCGCTGCGCTGATCCTATTGGACTGTTTTAAATGTATTCTAACTTTAAGAGGTTACTTTAGAGGTATTCAGATTTAGAGAAAAGTGAGTTTAGTCATGGTTTCAAAAACCTCTGAAAACCTCTGAAACCACTAACAATTTACCTTTAATAAATAGACCTCTATTAGTCATGGATTTGACAACAATGGACTTCTATAAATATGAGGAATATCAGTCAAGGTTTAGCTAGAGCAGGATAAAGTTGCCACGATTGGAACCTTGATCAATGGAAATATGTTTTCTATACTGATAAATAGGGATGGGCAAATTTTTACCATTTCGCTTTGGCAAAAATTTGGCGATATACATTAAAGCCCATGGGCGAGAGTTTTTTGATACATAGCAAAAACATTTTTGACGCGTGGCAAATTTTTTTGACGTAAGACATTTTTTACCCTCCCATTGGAATCTATGGGCATCATTTTTACGATGAAACTCTGCTAATGCAATCTTCCTAATGGTGTTCAAGGACTGTAAGGAAGATCCTCATGTTCCAGCATCTAGTGGGAAGCCTTTCCAAAATAATAGAGACATATTTTACAACAGGGGGCACATTATTTATTATAATACAGAAGTTTCAATGAGTTGTGTGACAGCAATTACAGATGCAGTCACTTGGATTTGTAAGATAAATGCGTCGTGACTCAGGGCTAATTGAAGAAACTGTGTTATCTAAAGTTATTTTAACTCATTTAATGCATTAAATTAAATTAGCATACCAAAGCACCATTGTTTTCAATGGTGAACTCTTTAATTGGATGGGATGCTGTGACACAATATTCTGTGATAAGTGGGATAAATGGGATAAATGAGTTAAGTCACAACGCATTAAACACACAATCCAAAGTGACTGCATCTGTATATAACTTAGCACCAATTATAACTGCTAATCATTAGAACTGCATATAATGATATTATTTACAGTATATTCATGGCTCTTGTGTATTACCCACGGTGTGGCCATGGCAACAGTATTTCTGTAATAGAAAATGAGTGGAGACATAGAGTCATTATTACTGGTGTGTTGCTTTTTCCCAACTGTTGCATTGTTAATTGTTAATACATTAATTGTTAATACAATATTGTTAATTGTTAATACAATTTGTTAATTACAATTAATACAAATTGTTAATACAAATTGTTAATACAATCTTGTTAATACATATAGTTTGTTATTTCTTGCCCTTTACAACTCATGTCACACAATCAGCTGATCTATGTTGAACATGTTTTGTCAAAAATATGTAACAATATACCTCCACGAGGACCCATGTCACGTTGGCTCTATTCTGCTCCATCTCCTTGAATGTGGCTCTTCTTCAGGGTTTTGCGCAATTGGCTGTTTCTGGCTATGACCAGAAGCTCCCAAACATGACGTAATGGGCCCGCATGAAATTCAAATATTTAAAATGCTTTCAGTGGGGAAGCCATTGCCCAACATAAAGATCTTATTCTTAATTCCTGGGTGCAATTCTGAGTGTTACTAATCTGGTTTTCATTCTGTCTGTCCTTGACCTGTATTGTTTGCTGCCTGCCCTGACTTTTGCTAGTATTTGACTACCCTCTTGGACATAGGCGGATTTTCATTAAGGCTTGGGAGGCTAAGCCTTCCCAAAACTGTTTGCATGAAAAATTTAAAGAAAATTTCAAAGGAAAAAAAATTAAAAACCTCTGACTGACCAATGTGTCTATTTGAGTTTGTCTGGGGGAGGGGCAATGGGTTCTACTGGGGGAGGGGCCAAGAGACAAAGCAGCTTCTAATCCTCCATCTGCTTGTTTGGTATGTGGGGAGTGTTTTATACTTACATTACACAAAAACAAAATACCATCAATGGTCAATGGTAGTTCCATTGATCTGTTCAGGTAGGTGTTATCTGAAACTGGAAAAAGTATGAAGGTGTGATGCAGCCATTATATTACCACTGTGACCAGATCTCACTTTCACGCCTCTGTGAATTTTATCCAACACCTATTTGAATAGTTCAATGGAACCATTGTGATATTGGTGACTGTTTCTTTAAAGGGGATGTTCACCTTCCAGAATGTTAAACAGAAATCAAGACTTTTTTTCAATTGCTTTCCTTCTTTTACTTTTTACTGTTTTCCCAAAATTGAAGTTTAAAATGTAATGTTCCTGTATGTGGGGTTTCAGTCTGGCAGCTCAGTGATCCAGGAGCATCTGAACTGTAACACTTTGCTACAATTAGTACATTAGATACAATTAGTTAAATATTTATTAGCAGTATATGAGGAATATTAGCAACTATTGTATCAATTCAATTCACTTTTCTCTGGATCAGCTAACAGATCAGTTTGGCTACTTTCACTTACACACAAATGTTGTGTTGATGGTTGAATGCAAGTTTTTTTCTCAACCTCATCTACTATTATATTGTATTACTTTGATACTGCAGTAAAAAGGCAGCTGCTGTTTTTGAGGGGACCAAAATACATCTGCATTATACTTTGTATGTATACAAACTCCAATAAATGACAATTAACATATCCCTTGTGTTCTATGTTAAAGTACACCAATAAACATGCTTTAATGTTAAACAACCCAATCATCAGCCCTGATTTCCAGTAATGTGGATGAACTGAACTTTTTGCTATGCATATTATTTTCAAAATAGTATAGGCTTCATATGCAGCTTGTGGGCCCATCGTTAGTAGCTCTTAAGTCAGACCATGTATGGGACAGATTTCAGATTGTAGTGCATATTTAGACAAAAATCCTACCTGTGTGCTCAGTCATGTGAATTACAACTGTTGCCAATGCTTATAATATAGGATTGAATCAGCTGTTTCTGCCAGTGGAAAATCACTGTTGTAAAAACTGTTGAAGTAACATTAGGGCTCTTACACACAATCGTTTTACCTGCGTTCCATTTTGCTGTGTTCAGCCGCAGGGGAGCGCAGGTATAGACACACTTAATTCTTTTCAATGGGGCTGTACTCACACAAACGCATGTAGGCACCAAACGCAGGTTCAGACGCAACATACTTCGTTTTTCCTGCTTTCGGCACCTACATGCGTTCGTGTGAGTACAGCCCCATTGAAAAGCATGGAGTGTGTCTATACCTGCGCTCCCCTGCGACTGAACACAGCAAAACGGAACGCAGGGGAGCGCAGGTAAAAACGCTTGTGTGTAAGGGCCCTTAGACTTAGCCTACCCAAACAGAAAAATCACCCTCCGCCTATGCTCTTGGATCCTGCTTTGTACTGAGATATTGGTATTGAACTTTGCCTGTGACCTCGACTATTCTCTATTTCCTAATTCTGTACTGCTGCTCCATGGGTCGGCCGTACCAAGTGCGGGGCCAAATTGGAACCATTTTGGTGGGGCCCCCTAGAAGGAACTTTGCTGTCTTTCACAGGGTCATAGAGCTGGATGTTCAAAAAGTGCCTGCTTTCCCCTCTGTCCAAGTGATGGCTGCCAGTTGGGGATGGGGGTAGGCTGGGCAACTGGGGAATTAAGGGAATAGGAATCAGAGCTCACACTGGAGCGGGGCCCCCATAAGTGCGGGGCCCAATTGGGCCAAATTGGTCCAATGTGCTTAAAACCGGCACTGGCTTCTCCTGATTCGTATTGACCTGGTTTGTTTCCTGACCATGCTTATTGTTCTTTGTTCTGGTTCCCTTGCCTGCCTATAACTTTCTCCCTTGATCTCTTATGCTAAGACCTGGAGGCACCTGAGTAATGGAGGCTCCACCCAAAGCCAAAGGTGGTTGTTATAGGTGGAAGAGTGAGCCACGACAGGGATCTTGGAGTAAGCTCCAGGTTTTGGGCCTTTGTTCGTTACAATCTAATCAACATTAAATTGTGCCTTCTCCCATTGCTTTACATTGAAGGCAAATCAGATATATGAGAGATGATGGTCTCACTATGGCAGTATAGTATTTACACACATAAGTGTACTTCACTCACAGTAATGTCATGGTTCCATTTACCTTACATAGACTATAACATATCTATTCATTTATTCACAGTATAGGTTTCAGCAATAAATCAGTTAAAATACAACCTTCAACATAGTGAAATTAAACAGGTGATGATGTTGTTGCTGTCCCAACAGACAAAATGAACCAGCATGCCAATCTCTTTAACTAGCAACAGCCAGATAAGTAACAGTTTTTAGAACGACAATTTTTTACAGGTTAACCAAAGATTGAAAATCAGAGATTACACATAATAATCCATGTTTCTAAACATGTATGAAAAGTATTGCATCAGAAATTTTGTCACAACAGATACTACAGTATGTTACAGTTACCAAAATGAGGCAACATATGAGCCTTTCACAGCACTGACTGCCTCTAACATGGTCTTATTCTTTAGACAATCATACTGTACAGCCATATTTTTTGTGGATAAACATGCAAAAAACAACATACCTGTAAAAGAAGATGAGTGGAGACACAGAGCCAATATAACGGGTGTGCTGTTACTTCTCAACTTACAAAACAGCAGCTCTCTGTGTCTACACTACCTCACAGCATGGGCTTATGAGGGACCCCTATTTGTGGGAGTAGGCCTATGCATACAGCCATATGTATATTCATGAGTGTGATCTCAGATTTACTGGGATTACACCTGGAAAATTATTCAGAACATTAACAAATTCACATTTTTCCAGATAAGAAATGCTAAAAAAGTGTAAATGGTGAGTATTAATGTAATTTTTTTACATGACTCACTAAAACTTGTGTATCTTAATAAATAAATAAATACCCCTTGTTGGAAAATATAATGATATTGAAGTAATCTTGGAGTTCCATGGCCTGTATATGGTCATGGAAGTCCTCATTGACTTATAATATTCTTATATTTTACAATAGGGGGTACTTTTTTCACTACACAAACATATACCTGTAAAAGAAGATAAGTGGTGACACAGAGCCAATATAACCGGTGTGCTGCTACTTCTCAATTTACCTTACAGCATGGGCTTATAAGGGACCCCTATTGGTGGAGTAGGCTTATGCACACAGACATATGCATATTCATAAGTGTAATTTACTGGGGTTTTACAGTATATATCTATATTTATATATATATATATATATATATAGCAATGGATGGGTCGCGGCACTCACGATAATGTAGAGGATAAAATGCCTGGGTGCAGTCCAACGTAGGTCAGAAGAACAGTGTGGAAGAACTTGGTCGCACTCACAGGACTTACAGCAGTCAAAGTTTCTTTATTGAAAAACAGGCAGAGGGCTGACGTTTCGGCTGGCGTACCAGCCTTTTTCAAAGTGATTTACTTGGTAAATCACTTTGAAAAAGGCGACCAAGTTCTTCCACACTATATATATATATATATATATATATAATACACAAAAGCCGTAAATATCTTGTAAATTATATCCTTATAAACGGGGAGTTCTGATGTCATCAGTTATAAACGGTGAGTTCTGATGTCATTTCTGTCACATGACTCCCTGAAACTAATGTATTATAATAAATAAAGTACCTCCAGTTGCAAAATATGAGGATATTAGAAGTTACCTCGGAGTTCCATGACCTGTAGGCCTTCGGCCTCGTGTTTTTATATGGTCATGAAACTCCTCGGTAACTTATAATATCCTTATATTTTACAAGAGGGGTACTTTATTCACTATTTATATATATATATATATATATATATATATATATATATATATATATATATAAAACCAGAGGAATGGGTGCACTCCATAAACAAGGTTACTGCCTGGGTGCCGCCTGGGTGCCAAGCAAAGAACAAAGATTTGCAGCACTCACAGGTTCTTGATGAAAAACAAAACGTTTTTTATTATTATTATTCAATGTGACTATTCCTCTCAGACATTATGCTACCATTCCTGTATATTTTACAAATATTCGATTTTTATCTTACAAAGTATAAGTTTAAGAATACTTGGGGGTCTAATGGTGTGGGGATGCCTGTCGCTTACTCCTTTTTGCGCGACAATGCACAAATGACGCATGCTAGTGCTGCCTCCGGGTTTTGTCATGAGCATTGCTTGACGTCATTGCGTTTGGTGTGAATTTCAAATTGGTGTGAATATTTGTGATTTTTAGTTGTCTTGTTTGTTCCTGATCTTGCCTGCCCTATTTAATGACTACTCTCTTGGATCTTGTTTCTGTACTGTGATTTTGGTGTTACTGCTCACGTCTCCTGATTTGGTACTGCTCTACCTGATCAACTTGTCCTGTCCCTGACCATGTTCCTTGTTTCATGTTCCTCTAGTTCATGTTTGGTTCCCTTGCCTGCCCAGAACTTCTCCCTTAGTCCTCTCACTATAAGATCTGGTGGCATCCAAGTAGCTCCTCTCAAAGCGAAAGGTGGTGGTTATAGGCAGAAGGGTGAGCCATTCGTAACATTAAGAGACACAGGTGTCATTTCATTATGGAAGCTGCACACACACAATAATTATAAAATACTGAACTTTACTAAATGGATATGTTGGAATAAGTATACTGAGTGCAATTAAGCAAGACAAATGTAAGGATAAACTGGCCCCTTCCATAAAATAGGTCTTATAGATATCTCAATTGCCTAAAATATAACCAGATATCTTGGTAAATTTCAGGAAATTAAACTGAAACTAAACTAAACTAAATCTGTGTTGCGGGAATAGAGATTTATTTTTTCATAATGTGGAAAGTGAATAGCTTATTTAAAAGAGATAGAGTAAATTGAAATTGTGGCTGGTATGTTTTATCTTACAAATTCTTTGAAGATTAGGGTTAAAGGATGAAGAAATTGCAGAGCTAGGGCTGGAGTTATTTTGGATACATGTTAACACATGATGCAAAAGATCAAGAAAATTAATTATAACAGGCAAATACACAACTCCTTTTTGTAAAAATGGATCGCTGCACAATTTGGCAAAGTCTTATTAACTGGGCAATTTATTTACAAACACATTGACCGAAGTAATGGAACAACCAACAAATCAAATGGAAGACCAATTTTAAACTGGCTGCGTGATTAGCTTGTGCAGTAGAAGCTCCAATCGGAAAAGATACTCATTTAAAACAGTGATCTCAAATAACACCATGTTTATCACAAGTTAGAGACATCCTTCTGATACCAAAATATAGACTCAGTAAATTGAATAGGTACAGGCTAAATCAAACAGAATGTTTTGGATTTGGATTTTTAGGAACAAGGAGTCTTGTTATAATGTGAGTAACTAATGTAAAAGTTTATTAAGGATCTGACGGAGCAATCAGAAGTTATTTGGGATTTATCAAAACATTTCTATATGTTAGGAACATTTTTGACAGTCAGGAAAGTTTTTAATGAAGCTGCCAGCTGCATCATTTTATCATAAGGAGCCGTGCTGAGAACTGTCATCCACTACTCCCCGAAGCACCTATTTGCTCAATAACTGAAAGGCTGCTCACATATTTAAGCTTTAAAACCTAATAGAATTACTTTGCAATTAATATTAATGACAATTAATACTGACTTGGAAGAATGGTTAATATTTACAGAGTAAAAATATGACAATTTTGTAAATGACATTGCCCTATTTTGGAACTTTCATGATCATGGGTCCATGGTGGATAGGTATCAGACCTTAAAGCTTAAAGACCAAACTCTTTATTCAGTCATAAATTGAAATTTTAAAAAAGTTTTTTCTTTTTATATCATTTAAAATATGTTCTAAACTATTAAATAAAAACCCAATACATCAAATTTAAAAAATGCAAATAAAAACCATTTTAAGATATTATACATATTGGGGCCTATTTAATAACAATCAGATTTATATTTTTTTAAGAATTGCTTCTCTAAAAACTAATTTATTTTAAATCTCCCTAAAATTCGAATCTCCCCAGGTAAAAGTAGTTGAGGTATCATAGAAAGCAATAAGAGGGGTGCTGATCCAATTGGATGTTTTTTAGCACTTCGGCTTTTTTAAAGGTTATATTTGGATCTTTTAATAAATTTTATGGCATTCACAGTTTTAAAGTTTAATCATGGCTTCAAAAACCGCTAAAACGTTGTTGATATGTTGATAAAAGGGCCTCATTGTTTTTTGATTTATATCTTTTGGGGAAAATGTATAAAAATAAAGTTATTGGATATGAGGCCAATTTACAAATAGCAATGAAGGGAAAACAGACTATACTTTAAGAACAGTAACTGAGTTTTAACAGGTTATTTCTACTTGGCTCTTGCTCACACAGTAACAATTAATAACCCACAGTCTTTTGGGTTTTTTTTATATTGTTTATTCATTTTTCATTCTTTCTTTTCTGGTCTGGTACCAATGGACTGAAGGAAACATGGGAAAATGGTTTCCGTCTAGTCATTAAACTATACATGTGTAAGCCTTACATAAACAAAGGGCAAGGTATAGTTTTATAGATATTCTCTTAGATTTTTAGGAGAGGTTTTGTGTCATTCGAAGGCTACATTTGATGGAAATTTGTGTTTTTTGACCTTGCATATTTTCTTATATAATTGCATTCTCAGACTAACTTTATGCATATTTTAATAACATGGCATGAGTCACAAAATCAATGACCCTGTATTGAAACACAAAGGTAAATGAGAAAAGCATTGGTGTACATTCATTTCATGGCTAAAATTATAGACACCTATCTGATATCTAAAGAGTTTGAAGAATCCTCAAAATTTGGAAGAGCAGCATATTTTAGCATATATTTTTACAGATGATTCTTCTTGATATATACTGATTATTTATATAAATGTGTATGAAATTAACTGTTTGAGCACAGAAATGAATAATGTACATTTACATATTTACTGTAGCAACTTTGAGGCATGCAATACTATATTGTGAAGAATTATGTCTTTTAAAGTTGATTTCATAAGGTCTATAACTTCAGGGAATCTTTGTCTACTGACAGCCACCCACAGTACACATGCTGGTGACATCCTTTAAGTACATAGACTGTTTCTCAAACTTGCCCAATAAATAATTACAGAAACCCAGAGTAGAATAATCATTTGTAGTTCTTCTTCTATGATGAAAATGGTTTATTGAGGTTAGAACTGAACCAAGGAGAAACAAGTTATGACACGTGATTTAATGGTTGCTTTTGTAGGTCTATGAAGATTCTCATTTATCCAGGTCATGATATACAGTATGTAGTAGTAAGTCAATCCAGGATTCGGTTCATGATTCAGCCAAGATTTGGCCTTTTTCAGCAGGATTCGGCCAACTCCTTCTGCCAAGCCGAACGGAATCCAAACTCTAATTGCATATGCCAATTAGGGACAGGGAGGGAAATTGTCACAAAATAAGGAAGTAAAAATGTTTTCCCCACCCCTAATTTGCATATGCAAATAAGGGTTCGGATTTGGTTCGGTATTCGGCCGAATCTTTCTCAAAGGATTTGGGTGTTCGCCCGAATTCAAAATAGTGGATTTGGTGCATCCCTAGTTTTTTTAGAACTTGAATGAATTCACAACTTGAATAGTTTTCTAATTTAAGAAAAATAACTTGAATGTAAAAAAACTCAAATCAGTGTAAAAAACTATGGGAAAAATTATGGTACCACTGAGACTGGATCACACTTTCACACATCTGTGAGTTTTAGCCAACATTACTGAGGTTTAATGGAACCATTGTGATTGGATATCTACACAAAGAGTTTAGATACCAGGGAATTCCCTATTACTTCAGTTGAACTGCAGAAGCAACTCGGATGAGTGGTGAAACATTTTCCAAAATGCTGCAATTAATAATACTGCTCCAGCAGAATTCTACACTTAAATCCATTTTCCAAAAGAGCAAACTTTTTTATGATTATTTTTTAAATCTGACATGGGGCTAGACATATTTTCAGTTTCACAGGTACCCCATCCATTCATGTGATTTGAGCTCAGATAAACTTTGGTCAGTCTTTTCTGCATTAAAGCTGCCTAAAGATTGGCATTCACAGAACTGCCCCCTTCTTGCCCCTCTTATCTATACATAGCTGGTAGGGGGTCTGAGGGGCACTCATCACTAGCACAGTTGCACTTTCTGCATTATAAAAGCTGAGTTTCCAGTTTACTGTGGCACTGCAAGTTGGAGTGATATTACCCCCCCCCGCAGCCCATCAGCAGAACAATGGAAATGTAACAGGATAATAGCTCCCTGACACAATATAACAGCTCCCTGACACAAGATAACAGCTCCTTGGTAGATAGAATATTGCTCAATATTAGAAATCCAAGTCCCATTGCAACTCCTTCAGTTACATTGTGTCGGAGAAACAATAGCCTATCTGAAGTTCCATCATAAATGTCTCTTTCTGAAAGCACAGGATCAGGCTAAATGACCTGAGATGGCTGCCTACACAACAATATTACAACAAAAATACACTTGTTAGTTTAGGAATAAAATGTTATATAGTAGAGCGAATTGTGCAGTATAAAATGTAGTTTAGAAATTAAAACTACACCATCAAAATCATGGCAGAATCCCTTTAAAGAATCATTTGCATGTCTCTGCTATATTTCCTTAACTAAAGACCCCTGTTTTGGGGTTTTAAGGCAATGCAATATTTGTAGCACATACCTTCTATTTTATGAAGGATCTCACTGAATGCTTTGTATTTGAGAAGGGTTATTTAGCTCCAATAAGCCTTCTTAAACCTAACCAGGATGGTTCCTCTACTCTCCAATTCTATCACACTTAAGCTTACTAAGAGACTGGATATTATAGCACCCAAGCCAACAGCCCTGCAATCTCAACCCAAACACATAACCCTCTAAGTAACCCCAACAATGATAATGATGCATTTATATAAAAATCAGCTATTCTGAAGTGGACAGGTTGCAGTTTCTCCTTCTGCTGTCTTTTATTCATGCATCTGTTTGGGGATATTTACAACCAATTGTGATGGAAGTCCATTTTGTTACTTTCATGTTATTGACCAAGGAGCCCTTCAAAGAAAAAATAAAATTGTTTTCAAACAGATATATTGTGTTTCTGGAATGTTTAAGAATGTTTGTACGGTCAAGCTTGCATATTGGCATGCATAAACCATAAAAGTGTGTTACTTTTTTGCTGTTAGTGAACCTTTAACATTCACGGGAGCAGTGAATGTTTGATGATGAAATTGCCATTCAATGATAATATCTCAGCTGTTATTTATATTGCATGACATGCAGAAATGTTGCATCTTTGCCTGGGGTAGACTAATTGAATTTCGATTGATAAGATGCCACATAAAGAGATAACTTTGCAGTGAGACATTGGTTTTATTGTAAATGAGTCTGACCTGTCATTAGGGGCAATGGTAATTTCCATGTCAAGTCTGAGAAATAGTCACCTGCAGCAGTCAGCACAGTAAGAGTAAAACTCTGTATTCTGTACAAAATCCATTGGAGACTTATGCCTCAGCCCCTATGTTAATTTACTTACTGACAAACATTAATTTAATCCAATCAATAAAACCAAATATACATCACAGAGAATTGACCAGAAAATGAATTACAGAATGCTACAGAGCATTTCAGAAACAACAATTAAATTACTGTAAATGACAAACATTAATTTAAATTAGTTCTACTAATATTAGCAACTTGTTTTGTGTAAGGTTGATCTGAGCTACAGTACTTCGAAGTAGTACTGGCACCTTTCAACTAATGGCAGCTTTGGGAACTGACATGAAATGCATGAGGCTACCTATCATGTCAAAATTAGGGCTCATTTAAAAATGCAGCATACAAAGTGTAACTTTGGACACAATGTGCCATATTTTTAAACATAAGCCAGCCCACCTATCTTAATTGTGATCATTCATAGATTTATGCCTCTCAGAATCGGGTGACAAATGTATTAAGTGTGTTAAAACATAAATGATTGGGCACTTTAACACTAATTGGAGTGGTTAATTGCTCATATTCAGCACTTATCCTTAATATGATGGTTGCTAATTATTCTTTGGTAGTGAGTCTGTTGTACCCACAAAATGATCCCTAGAATTACTGTTGTATTAGCTCCAGGGTTCTGTTTCATAAAAGGGGTAGTTCACCTTTAATTAACTTTAAATATGATGGAATAATTGATATTCCAAGCGAATTTTTAATGAGTCTTTATTTTTTTTATTATTTAATTTTTGTAGTTGTTTTTGTTCAGCAGATTTACAGTTTTCTGTAAGTTCTTATTTACCTAGCAACCAGGCAGTAGTTTGAACGAGAGACTGCAATATGATTCGGCAAGGTGCTTTGAAACATAAGTTATGAAAAGCATCAATACCGATACAATCGTAGCCTTACCAAGCAATAGGCTAATGGGGTCAGTGTCCCACATTTGAAAGCAGGAAAGAGGCAGAAAAGGAATGCAAGTTATTTCAAAACTATAAAAAAAAAATAAAGAATATCAAATGCAAAAGATCTAGGAATAGCGTATTCAATAAAATACTAAAAGTTACCTTTAAGATATGAACCACATCTTTAATAGGCACCCTTGCAGAAATGAATGGTGCTTTGTAGGGATGAGCTAATTTTTCACCAAATTTTGCCACAGAAATGACACCTATAGATGCCAGTGATCAAAAAAAAGTTTGCCGTGCATCAAAAAAATGTGTCGCTCATAGACTTTAATGCATTTTAGCCAGCGGTGGATTTATTGCAAAGTGAAATGGCCAAATTTACCCATCCCTAGTGCTTAGTGCTACTATCCACAAGTGCCTGGACTGTGTTTGGATGGAAGTACCTTTAAAAAATGGCATCAATATCGACAACTATTGAGTCCATTTTAGTGCAACCACAGTACAACACAATACTCAGTTAGTTGCTTATGCATCCCACTTCCCATGATGAATGGTGTGCAACAGCATTTATTATCCTGGGGTACCCTAGAGCTGTCACCATGCTGGACTTGCAGCTGGGGCTGCTGTTGCCTGAGGCAGCAGCCCTGATGCCGTCCCCCCCCCCTCCGTGCTTCTAACTTTTAATGTTGGAGTGGGTCGAGGAGGGGCCGCATCGCTAGTGTAGTGAGCGTTATTGCGCTCACTGCACTAGAAGAGCAGAATTTCCATTTAAAAAAAATGGTCATTCGGCTCTTAAAGTTACCAGAGGAGGCTTTTTGCCGCCCCTGATAAATGGCCGCTCTGTGCCACCTGAGCCAAGATTCTCACCTTGCCTCATGGCTGGAGCGGCCCTGACTTGCAGTATTCAAACAGTTGGTTACGTCAGTAGTTAGGGATGAACAATCTTTTTTCAGGCATGGATTCCCTATGAAATTCCATATTTCATCATCTAATTTTTTTGAGGAAAAAAAATTTGCCATGACAAAAAAAGTTGCAGAGATAAAAAAAAAGTCACCACAAGAAAAACATTCATTGATTTTAAAGCATTTTGAGTGAAAAATAACTTTAGCAAAAAAAACCATTGAATTTTATGCATTTAGACAACAAGTCACCAAGACAAAAGTCAACGCAAGAAAAACCGCCCATTTAGAAAAAAGTTGCCTGTGTAAAAACTGTTAAAAATAATAAAAGTGTTTGCCTATTGGATTCAATGCATTTTTTGCTCATCACTATAAATAGGTGCACCAGACTTGAGCCAAGTGAATGCAAATGCTGTTTTTAGCTACATTAAGGACCCATTTATTAAACCTTGGTTTTTCTGGTCAAAGTTTTTAAGGGGAAAACTGAAATTTTTCATGGAAAACACAATCTTTTAAAGATTTTTCATACCCCAAAGCAGCTAAAAATCTTAAAATATGACATTTCAAACCTGTTGAGGTCATGTAGAGGTCAATGGCAGATGTCGCTAAATTTGTTTCTTGGCATTGTGATCTGCACTGGATAATATGAAAAATGTGAGTTTTTTGCACAAAAAAAACAAGTTTTCAGAGCAGCAATCGATTTGACAATTTTATTATTTTGTTATTTTAAATGAGTTAAAATTGGGAAAGGGAGTTTGGTTAGATTTGTATTCCAAATAAAATTAGATTCATTAAAGTTTTAGTAAATGTGCCCCCTAATCTACTAAATCAGCTTCCTGGAAGACTTGAAATTTGTTGCATTTCTTGAGCAGAATGTGCCTTATTTTATCAAATAGCCACACTTCACTTTATCATAATGCTCTGAAACATGTTGACCCCACTTTGAGGGTTTCTTCTCATACTTATTAATTTCCTGGGAACATTTGTGGTTAATTCATGCTTTTAGTTGTCTGAGTAGTCTAATCCACCACTATGCATGTGCACGGTTGCTAAATCAGAAAGTTGGGATCACTTAATGCACCAAAGCCAACAATTTACTCTCACGGTTGATACATAAATGTATGGGTGGTGCTTGCTCATTAGCTTTTGACTGACAATGTGACATGATTTTAAAAAAATTGCCAGGTAGTGACAAATGTCCTTGCATTTTATAGTCTGAAATAGTCACACAAGTCCAGCAGCTAATAAGATGCAAGAGGGCCTCTTCCTAGTGATGGGCGAATCTACCCAGTTTCGCCGAAAAATTTGCGAATTTCCAGCGAAAAAATTTGTGAAATGAGTTGCGGCACATTTTTGACGCGTCGCGTCGTTTTCGATGTGAGTTGCATCGTTTGACGTGACTCGTTTTTTTCACGAATTTTCACCAGGGGAATTTTCGATGGCGTTTCGCGAATTTATTCGCCAGCGGCGAATGGCGGGAATTTGCCACGAATTTGCCTGTGGCGAATAAATTCACCCATCACTACCTCTTCCAGTTGTCAGGCAAGTGGCTGGTATAGGTGAAGCAATAAGTGAATAATTATATAGTTGGTACAGCTGGGCTAAAACTTTTGGCAATCCAATTAACATTTAGCCAAATGAGCAAATATCAGATTCTGTAATAAGCATTTCTTAATACTGTATGAATGCCATTGAAGGATGGTGTTAGCATTTGTAAATGTCATTGATGCAGCACACATCGACTTTAAGTTCATGGCAAAAATAAAAAACATTTGTACAGCAAATATTTACCACTTTTGTCTTCAGTGTTATGTTAGATCAAGTTCAAATGATCAGAATTTCAAAGGACAACCACACATTTTGCAGATGCTCTTTATTTACAAGCTTGAAGATCTTAGACTAATGTTTATCCTTTTGCCTGGAAAGGCTTTAACATCAAGCAATGACTTTTAAAGATAATTCACATAAAACTTCAAACATATTTTCAAAAATTACACTTTGTTACTCTGCCACTGCTATCCACAAAACTCTGAAATATTGCATTTCAGATGGAGGCCAATTTATTAAAGGTTGAATTTTAGTGGCATTAGAGATACCACAATTAGGGGCTGGTTTACTAAAACTCAAATTTATCTAAGATTTTATGAAAACAAATCTGACCAAACTCCCTTCCATGAATTGAACTCATTTAAGAATAATGAGCAACAAAACATCAAAACAAACTTGTATCGAATGATTGATGCTCCAAAAATCCGATTTTTCTGAGGTTTCGCTGTGAAACAGATTATCAGACAAAAACAATAATTTTCTCAGGATTATCAAGTACAGATCACAATGTCAAGAAACAACTTCAGGGACATCTGCCATTGACTTCAAAATTACCTTGACAGTAGTGATGGGCGAATCTCCCGAGATTCGCTTCGCCGAATTTTTCGCGAATTTGTAGAGAAATTCGCGAAACGGCGAAAAATTCGCGAAACGAGTCGCGGGACGATTTTCTCGCGCGTCGCGTCAATTTTGTCGTGCGTCTATCGCGCGTCGCGTCAACTTTGACGCGTCGCGTCGTTTTCATCGCGCGTCGCGTCGTTTTCGTCGCGCGTCGCGTCGTTTTCGTCGCGTCGCGTCAAAAATGTCGCGCGACTCGCGACTCGTTTTCAGCGAAATTTCGCTGGTGATTCGCGAATCGCGGGAATTCGCCGCGAATTCGACCTAGGCGAATAAATTCGCCCATCACTACTTGACAGGCTTGAGATGGCATATTTTTGGATTCTGAATTTTAGTAGCCTTGGGGTATGATAAATCTGGAGTGTGATTAAAAAAAAATCCCCACAAAAAATGTGAATTTTCTCCCTAAAACTGTTGACCAGAAAAAATTAGGTTAAGCAAATGGGCCCCTTAAACTCTGTTTCTCTAAAACCATGATTACATTTTTTTTGTTGAAACTACATTATATCCTATGGGTGTTTTTTTTTTTCATATCACCTTTTTCTGCTTTGGGATGGCAAAATCACATGCATTTTTTTCACAGTATTCTGCTACACTCATGCCCATCATTGTTAGAGAACTTAATTTCCGGATTAACCCCAAACATATAGATAAACTCCATACCTTATGTCTACTAAAAAATATTTTAAGCATTATGTAAACCCAATAGGATTGTTTTGCCTCCAGTTAAGATTAATTATATTTTCAAGGTGCAGTGAAAAGGAAATCATTTAAAAGAAATTGATTAAAATGGAGTCTATGGGAGATGCCTTTCCCCTATTGCAGAGCTTTCTGGATAATGGATCCTATACCTGTATTGTCCATTGCATGAGTACATGAAAATAAGTGTTTTTTGGGGGTGATAATCCCACCCATGATGTACAATAGCCTTCTGTAACATAAGAAGAATTGTATGTCCCAGAACATCGTTTGTTTATACAAGCAGCCATATTCATGCGGCATTAATGACAGGGATATGTTTTCTAGTTGTTGTGTTTTTGTACACGAGTTAAAACTGACATTTATGAGTCTTGACAATAACAGAACAATGGGCATTAAGTCATTCTGTTGTATTATGTGTTACAGGAGGCTGGCAGCAGCATTCCAGCCACAATGTAAAGTAACTACCAATCAATCTGCAAACCAAAATCCTTTCATTCTTACTACGTTAGCCTGCAGAGCCAATTATCCTCCAACATTTGCTGCTCAACCATGCTAAGATTATTCACCAGCCCTCCAGTAAGACTATAATAAGAAGGTCTGTGGTCACATTTATACTCAAATAAGATATGGATGTTAGCATTGCAATGATCTTCCATTGCTAGGAAACGCCTATCAATTATTTTCCATATACAATATATAGAGAGAAGTACAATTTATTCTATTTAAAAAAATATATGTTGGAAACTTTATTGCTTATTCCTGCCTATCGAGATCTCTCGGTTTCCATTAGTAGCGTGATTTATGTTACAGGCTACAATGTGAATTGTAAATGTGCCGCAAATAAATATCTAATGAGGTCATCAAATTGTTTGACATTATATATAAATGAAAACTTAGATTTCCTTTGGGATGGATGTTTCAGGATAAAAATGATATACAAAAAAATTACATTGCATTACAACATGTACCAGTAGAAATATAAAATCACCACATTAATAATATATTTTCGACACTACTATGTGAGCTACAAAAAAAGAAATAAATCAGATTTTTGTTTTGTGGCGGTAATTCTAAAACAATGTATGATGTATTTATTATTGTCTTGTACAGGTATGGGATCCATTATATGGAAATCCTTTACACAGAAAGCTCTGAATTATAGGAAGGCCATCTCCAATAGACTCTATTGTAATTCAAATAATTCAAAATGTCAAAATAAATGACCTTTTTCTTTGTAATAATTAAACAGTATCTTGTTTTTGATTCCAACTAAGATATAATTAATCCTTATTGGAGGAAAAAATCCTATTATCCTATTGGGTTTAATGAATGTTTAAACTATTTACGCAGACTTGTGGTTTGAAAACCAAAATAATGCAAATATCCCTTTCCCAGAAAACCCTAGGCCCCAAGCATTCTGGATAGCAGGTGCCATTCCTGAAATAATTTAAATTTTTTACATCTGAGCATGTTAATGCAACACCTTAGGCAAAATTATAACAAGTTCATTATAGTCTTATTGGGGTCTTTAGTATCAGTTATATGTATATGTTTAGTATCAATTACAATATACTGTTTTATTACTACAGAGGAAAAGAAAATCAATACTAAAATTTGAATTACTTGAGTAAAATGGAGTCTATGGAAGATGGCCTTCCCAAAATGTGGATCTTTTTGAATAATGGGTTTCACTTTCTGGATAACGAATCCCATACCTGTACTTGCATGTACTAACACAGTGCTCAGTTTTTGTAATGTTTGAGCATGCAGCTACCATAATTGGGCCAGATTCAAATCAACAAGAAAATACAATTTTATGGTTTATCATGTGAAAACTTATAGGAGAGATTAAATTCAAGGACAAAAATATTTTTCTCTAATTCAATTCCAGTTTTTTTTACCACAGACTTCAATAAATTGTTTATGCGATGAACAGTTTTTCTGATTGAATTGCATCTGGTTCTTTGGGACAATCTGGAATTGAAAAAGGAGATCTTTCTCATCTAATTGAATCTGGCCCATTGTGTGGAAAGTGGAAATAACTTGTCAACAATTAACATGCATGGTCCATTTATCTTGGTGTAACTGCTTGAAATCAATTTAGCTAAAGCTTATCATCCATTAATTGCAAAGTTCACTCAAAACAAAATAAAATAGTATAAATATGATGATATGACATTTTATTGTCTATGTTTGCAATTTGGTATGGGCTGCTTATCTCCACTCTTACCATGGCCTATTGGGATAGGCAAAGGGTTATGAATAGTGATGGGCGAATTTATTCGCCAGAGGCGAATTAGCGCGATTCGCCACTGGCGAATAAATTCGCGAAACGGCAGCGAAAATTCGCCAAAAAAAAAATTTCCGGAAAAAATGAGTCGCGCGTCGTTTTTGACTCGTTTCGTTTCGCAAATTTTTTCGCCAAGCGAAACGGGGGGAGATTCGCCCATCACTAGTTATGAATAGTGATGAGCAAACTTTCCTGTTTCGGTTTGCTGAAATATTCGCAAAACTATGAGAAAATTTGGAAAATTTTGTTTTTTCTTCAGCCAAATGCATTGGGTGTTTTTTTAACAAGCTAAAAAAATGCAGGATGTTTTCAGGAAAAATGCATGGAGAAATTCTAATTATAAATTGTAATGCTTTTTTTTCTGGAAAAATTAAATCCATCACCAAACTATAATACTGCAATTGCATTTTTGCTCATGTTCCTGAACAAAATATGATTTTTTTTCAGCAAACCAAAATGCATGCCAAAAGTCTACAAATAATATTCTCAGTCCTAGTTATCAGATATAGACATTCTAAACTATGGACCCCACACCTTGTACAAGGAGCTTCGTAACCAGAGGTGGAAGGTATGTTAGCACAATTGGAGCTTAACAATGAGCCTGAATCCCTACTAATAAGTTAAATCACAGATAATTGTCCTGGGGGCCCAAAATAATATATTATAGTATAAATAATAATTATAGGAATATTTTCAATCACAGCTGAATACAGGGAACTGCTTGATCTAAAATACCATAAGGTAGGAAGTACCATATGGTAGGAAATATGTAAACAAAATTGAGTGTTAAATAATGAACCCTGATGCTACTAATAATTTAAAGAACATAGGATATTGCCCTATGGACCCTCAATTATACTGGAATTATTTGGGAAAGGCTACATCCCAGGCAAAACACATGGCGGCAAATTCACTGAAGGGCAAATTTTCGCTAGTGAATTTGTTAACACTATACTAATTCACTAAAGTGTGAAGTTGCGTCTAGGCAGCAGAACAAATGCAAATTTTTCTGGACCCTAAGCGAACAGTGCACTTATGAGTTGGTCAGATTCTTGCTGACCAACAAATATGATGAAGTGCCTGTGTGAGTCCAGCACAATTGGGCTCATAAACGAGACCTCAAGCACAGGCTCCGAAGGATAATTTGGTGCCTCTGCATGGCCAAGTTTGAGATCCGAACCCTTCAGAGGATGTGGAGCGACCACAAAAGGAGGGAGCCTAAATATGTAATGCAGGTCCAGCTGCATCTAGAAGGTAAGTAGTCACATGTTTAGTACAAAAGGGTCAATGTTCAATGTTAAAAATGTACAACAAAAATACTTTATTTTAGTTAAGGAAGGGAAGCTGTCCTGGCACAGCAGGATGCAGAGGGGACATGGAGAGGCAGCCCCAAGATTGTGCCCAGAGGCAGAGGGATGGAGGAGGCAGATGAACTTTTGAAGGAAAGTAGAGCAGGAGGAGTCATACACTCTTGCAGCAGAGGCAGAGCAGGAGGAGGATGAGTTGGATATATGTAGCTGAAGGCAAATTTTCCCCTATTTAAATGTCTCTGAGTTTCCCAGTATTCTTGTCATCACAAATGCCCTATAATGACAGATAATTTACTAATGGTCAGGTTTCGAAGTGAAAAACTTCAAAATTCGACCATTGCATTTTTTTTTTTGGGGGGGGGGTCATTTTTGATCGAAAATGGCCATATTCGATCGAATTAATATCATTCAAATCGACCGTTCATATCATTAGAATTTTCAAATCTTTTCAATTTGAATCAAATTTCAAATTGAATCAAATTTTGGGCTATTCGATAGTCTAAGCAGCCGAAAATTATTTAATTCGAATTTTCACTTCAACCCTTAGCAAATGTGCCCCTTAAAGTTTGTAGAAAAAAGATTAGGACATGTGATGCACAAGTATGTGGCTGTCTTTTTAAATATTGTGATGCTTTATTTATGTAAAAATATAACATCATTTTGTTTTTGACATGTGGGTGGATTATATAAGTGAGTTGGCCCAAATGAGCCCAACATCTGAAGGTAAATTATTAATTTGAATGTGTTTCTTGAAGTTTGTTTGCCCATCACTCTTTTGAACTTCATCTGTTAATGACCTAAAACACTGTATAAAAAAAAAAAGCTGAACTAAAATATATAAAAAAGAACTAAAACATATATTTAACTTAATAATCCACACACCAGAGGAATCAAGCCACGAGGAGACCCAGGAGACTCTTGAGGAGCCACAAACTCAGGCTACCATACAAGACAGCCAGGAGGAGAACCAGGAGGGAGCCAGCCAAGAGCCCACCCTCAGTCAAGTGTGGTGTGAGCCCCAAATGCTCAAAGAAAGGGTGGAGTGCCTTTGAAAAGGCAAAAAACCTAACTTTTGGCATGTTTTTATATGTTATAAATATTCTTTTACTACAAAAATCATATGGAAATTTTTTTTTTGAAAGACTTGATGTTAAATATATGTATATAGTGTTGTAATGTTTAAAGCGTAGGGGACAAAATGAATAGCTAACCATAAACAGCATAGAGCACCTTTTTATAAGCTACAGTAAAAACAAAGTGACAGCTTGAAACCAAACCTAATTGCTATAGCTCAACTACAAAAGTAAAACATGTTGCAACAAAGGGGTTTCTAGTTGTGAGTGCATTCATACATGGCCAAATCCTGAACATATGTAACTGACTCTTTAGTTCAAGACAATAATGAAAAGGTTAAAAAACAAACAAGCACACATTTGACCATTTCTGTCCCATGTGTAAAATGCTGAATCATTATCAATGGTGTAGGTTATTATATAAAAGAATTAATAATATATTTAAATATGTATAACTTGTAAAAATACTAATATTTAAATTTGAAAACTCGTAGGCATATTTTCTTCCAGCATATGATGAAATTGAACTAGAGCAGGGGTCCCCAACCTTTTTTGCTTGTGAGCCACATGTAAATTTAAAAAAGAGATGAAGAGCAACACAAGCATGAAAAAGTCCATGTGGATGTCAAATAAGAGCTCTGATTGGCTTTTTCATAACCCCTATATGGACTGGCAGCCTACAGGAGAGAATGTTTGGCAAGACATCTGTTTTTTATGCAACCAAAACTTGCAACTAAGTCATTAATTAATAAATAAGCACCTGCTTTGAGGCCACTGGGAGCAACATCCAAGGGGTTGGAGAGCAACATGTTGCTCGCGAGCTACTGGTTGGGGATCACTGAACTAGAGGATATGATGTCAGTGGCAGAATTTTGTGAAAAATGTACAGTAGCTTCATATTATCAGTCTGCCTGGTCTAAGGTGGTGAAGGAAACTCTGGCAAAAGATGAAACGTTCACTTTAGTGAATGTTCAGAGTGACGACTATTCACCGAAGTGAAAAGTCGAGCTAGCAACAGTATCTTTTGCTAGCAAATTTTTTAAAATCACAATAATGGCAATGTTTCTGTTTCATTCTGAATTACACAACTTTTTAGTTAGTGAGAACTTTTGTGAAAGGGGGAATATATTTTCTCATATACAGAAAAATCATGTTTTATCAGAGACATGTTCTCATCTAGCATTTCAAATATCAAATTTCACTCAGTTTTTCTCAGTGGTCTGCTGGGCCTCACCCTTACTGGTTGAATCTTAATACAGATTTTCCATTAAATTCCACACACATTACAAATGTTTTCTTTGTATCTTACATCTTTCTCTAGGCTCCAACTTTTCTCTTGCCCTTCATGCAAGGTTATCTCCTTTCTTCCGCTTTCGTTAAGTCTTTCACTGCTATAGTGTTGTGTATACTTATGCAGAGCCTTTTACCCTACCTTTTACTGCACAAATACAAAAATACTCTTTATTGCTATCTCTATTATTTAATTACAATTATTATATATTTTCATGGGTAGGTTGTTCTGTTCTCATACAGGAATAAAACAAAAGAAAGTGATTTTATTTCTTCTCTTTGCTTCCCTCAGGGCTCTTTCAAATGAAGCAAATTAAAAATACCTATTAATCACATTAAATTAACAACTCTCTAACACCATCAAAAGAAAACATTTCATTGTTTATCAAAGAATACAGTGGAGAATGGTCAACAAAATTTGAAGAACTCAACTTGTTTCCAGTGACTACAACACCTGGAGAATCCTTAAAACAAAAAATATACACTTTCAAGCTTAGCTGCTTTACTTAAAACCATATCAAACTATTAGGCTTGGGCTTTAAAGTCCCACAATCAAATAGCTAAAAGAGGACCCATAAAAATTGTATTTTTGTATATGTTTCAACATCTGTAGAGATCTCAGTATCTCAACTTTTCTGGGCCCTGTATCACATTGAATAAACAAGAGTCTTACAAGTAAGTTTGATTTTGCAGTTTGGGTCTGAATAGCCAATAGACATTTTGGAAACTAGAGTAACTGTAGACTTATAAGCATGTGAGGGGAAATTGATGCTTCAAGGGGGTGGGAGAGGGAACCCACCTATTTGTTGCTGGTGGATCAACAGATGTTAAACTATAACCCTGCCAGAACACATTTATAAATGCTAAACATAATTTTAAAGATATAATAACACATCCAGGATCCCTAGGCGTCTAAGGATTTGTTTATGTATGTACAATATTTGCTTGTAGTTATACACTAAGGGGCCCATCTACTAAATTAGTGTGAAGAATTTGAAATTCGATCGAATTTTTTTTAAAAAAAATTTGAATTTGAATATGCAAATGAGGTAACTTCGACCGTCGAATTTTCAAAATTCAACCAATTCGAATAATTTGAATTTCATTGTATTCGAATATTTGAATTTTTGATGGTCGAAGTACTTCCCCTTAAAAAAAAAAAAAAAAA